>VXAZ01007730.1:111194-151511 GCA_013399875.1 Gymnorhina tibicen
AAGGGAAGGGAAGGGAAGGGAAGGGAAGGGAAGGGAAGGGAAGGGAAAAGAGAATAGAGTGACCTCCATTCACTTTTTTTTACCCTAAAAACTTGTTATTCAGAGTATAAATGAGCCAAGGTGATTTAGGGAGGACTCTGCAAGCACAGAGGGTTCTATATGATGTGGAGGTGGGAGAATAGCTGGCTCCAGCTACCTCTTGTCAGATCCCTTGAGTTAGCAGCTCCCTCACACCTTTCCCTATCCAGGCATTGCTACAAAAATAATTAATGAGCAGCTTTGACACAGTCTGGAGTTTTAAGTGCCTGTCATCAAGTAGTTACTGAGTCCATGGCATTCACTCATGCTCTGGGACCCTTTGTACTGTTGGCAGTCCTCAGGGATGTCAGCACTATGGCTGTGAGGAAGGGCTAATCCCTTTGGATTGTTTACTTATATCCTTGGAAACAATGGACATCACGTTGGCATTGCTCATGGTCATTTTTTCATGAGCAGGGTCTTCTCTAATAGACTTTGTCAGTCTCTCAAAGTTTTTAATAAGATTTATATCTCCTCTCTACTAGACATCTTGTTGTAGGATGGCTCTCAAACTCCTGGTTTGCGCAGCCAGATTGGGCGTATCTTTCCCCTCAAAGGTCAGAGTTCAGAGGAGCTGCTGAACGACTTAAAACCTACCACAGTTTCCTACAGAGTCGTCAGTGCTAACTCTGCCCCGGGGATGTCAAGTGGACTTTTGTGGATTTGAACACTTCGAGACCACAGTATCATTCATCTTACTGAAAGTTCCGATTATCAAAATGTGCTTGCTGTGGCAGATCCTTGTCCCGCAGGTACACTGAGGAGATTTTTCACCAGAAATGGGTATTTCAGCCAAGACAGCAGTAAAAGGGTAACCCTAGAAGGCAAGTACCGGACACAAAGTACCCGAATTAACAACAGAGGCAGGAGAGGGAACCATCCTCTAAATCAGTGAGATTACCTTTTATGTGAAATTTATAATTATGACTCTAACCTGGTGTCTTTGACATTTTCATAGCCATTTGGATCCTTAGGTCACACTCTTCCCTACCATATGTAACATACATTTCCTCACTGGTTTTGGTGCCAGCGCTCCAGGCTACCTTTGCATTATTGTTGAGGAGGACTGGAGCAGATGGGTGACCCGTTTCATACCTAGCAACTCAATCACAGGGGAAAACAGACAAAAAACCACATCATTTGCAATTTTGTGTTCTGCTTGAGCCAAATCCATGTTCCAAGTCCAGCCTGAGTCCCACCTAGTGCCTGGTTTGATAGTTCTTGTCAAAAAGGTGTTCATCTATTGGGTTTGTATCTTGCTTTTGGCAATGATCAATGTGTAATGTTTCAGAAAAAGGTCTAAAGAAAAAAAAGAAAACAAAACATAATTCACTAAACGAGTTGCACAATGCTGTTAATTTATTCTCAGTGCCCTATGAGCACTTTCGTGTGTTCTCGAGCCTCAGCTGAGTCTGGTCTTAAGTTTCATAAATAAAAAGTAATTACTGTTAATGGACATTTTTAGCATCTGTATTCAAATTAGCTCATCTTAATTAACTCAGATCTGCTTTTCCTTAGTTTTTGAAAAAAGTAGCAGTCTGAAATACAGCTAAAAGCCAAAGAGGATTTGCAGTGCACATTTTCCCAAATTCATGCAGACCACCAGATTTCATATTATTTTGGAACCATTCAGGTTCATTTATTAATCTTTTATTAAATGTTTCCCATTCCTCTTGTGTGGATTCACATACCTCCTATTCTGATCTAAACCAAAAGGCTTCCAATAACAGTGTTACACCATTCTTAAGGATCCCTGGTTACCCTCACCTGTGAATTAAGCTTTTGAGTAGTTGAAAAACAGGGAGTGTGTTAACATTTAGTGAGTTAAGAATAATGGTTATTACTTGAAAATAATCTTCCATTAATTTTTTTTAACTTGCTAATGGTTTCTCAGTGATGGGCTGAAAATGTTCTCCTTTACCACTGCATTATCTTTCCTTTTGTTACAGATTTTTATTGCTTCTGATAGTTCAGTTGATTTAAGCATATTCATTCAGAGGAGATGTATTTACCAGTAAAAATTGCAAGAGATATTTCTACTTCTAAAAATGTTATAAAATGTTGTTTGCCTTTTTCTTTCTTTATTTTTTTTATAAGATAGTTTCATTTTTATGTTACCATTTCAGAGCTTTTCTGAGTTTCCAGGGGAATTATTGGTTAAAAGTCATCAGAGTGTAGTCATTAAACTCTCTGGAATTAAGTGCATGGAGGGATGAGCAACTTTGGAGGGAATCCAAATCTTCGTAAACTTTGTGAATTAGGATATAAGCACCTATTAAAACATATCATTATTCAATTAATCTGTAAGATAATGGGAGGCTTGTTTCCAAATTACTTAATCTTTATGCTTATAAGTCTACAAAATATTTCGTAGTGCAGTAGAATATATTAAGGATTACTGCTTAAACTCTGCCTTAGAAACTTGTTTCTCCATTACCTTGTGACTCAAGTGTTCTTTTCATACTAGAGAAGATTTAGAATGAAATAATCCTAAGTGAGAATTTTCCTTTATTCTCACACTTGGGACAATCTGATGTTACCTCATAGGATTTTTCCTGGAGGAGGAGTTGTAAGGCAAGAGCTGCAGGCTCATATGTTGCACAGCTTCCCGGGGTTCGAAAGCAATTTCCTAGAAATTCCTGTCATTCCAAGAAGTAAGGGGACAGTGTACTTGATCCCTGGAATCCATCAGCAGAGCCTACTCCCTGTCTGTTTTTCTGTGCTGTACACTTATCCACATTGAAACCAGCATGGATTTGTTTGTTTGTTTGTTTTTTGGTGTTTGGTTTGTTGGGTTTTTTCCCCCGTTTGCTGCTTCTTTTCTGCTCTCCTTGCTGGGAGAATATTTTACAGAAACCAAGAGTTTCAACTCCCCAAGTTATTCTAAACAGCAGCCAAACTTCTCAAAAAAGAGCAAATCTAATGTCTTCAGGAGTTCTTTCCTGTCAAGTTGCAAATTGCAGAATCTCCCAAATATAGTGTATAGAATCATTACTAAGGAGATTAGGCCAGTTTTTGCAATTGGTTCTAGAATCCCCTAATTTAATAAAAATATGAAGTGTGGTCATCCTGAGGAAAAGAGAGAATATTAATGAGGCAATCATTACATTTGATCTCCAAAAATAATTTGATTAGTTTTTCTTTTAACAGGGTAATTAGAAAAGATGACTCACATTTTACTGATTTCATTTCCCTTAGCCCGTATAAGGACATAAAAACTAGAAATAAAACGTCTATGTGGAACATTGATTTAGGTATATCTTCTTATGCTCCCTACTTAAATTTTGTGTTCACCATTATTCTTCATGTATTGCAGTGCTTTACAGCTGAGATTTCTGAGATATACACTTCCCACTGACATTAATGGGAATGGTACATCAAAATCCGCTAGGTGGCTTTGAAAATTTCAGATATATTTTCAGTCTGCTGTGGGAATACTGCTGAATTTATCCTTACACCACCCCTCGGAGACAGGTAAATATCCTTTAAATATATTTTATTGAAGTTGAACTGTGCAGAACAGAGATGTGAGAGACATAATGTGCCTAATCCTATTGACTTATTCTGGCATTGGAGGCATAATCATGAGCCAAAACCATTAAGCATTCATCAGCAAAACTAGACTGATACTGTAGTAGCCTAATACTACTTAAAGATACGATTGAGAAAAAATCTTTGGCACTCGGATTTCTTTTTTTTGGTGTGCAGAGGGCAGAGAGTGCATTTATATATTTGAAGTGAAAACCAAAATATGTTTTTATAATTGCCATTATAATGCTTCATGGGAGGAATACCTCTTGAACTTGATATTCTCTTCTTGGCACAACTACATATGAGTTTCTCTTTTGGATTCGAGAGCAGCTCTGGTCATGTCCATTACAAAATAAATCTCCTGGCTACTGTGGGCAGCCTGGGCCACCAATAGGTAAAATGGGCAACATTGTCTTTAATTTCTGGACAATTTCTCTGCTCTTTATACCTAGCCTTTCCCCTCTGTTCACCACTTCTGAGACTTCATCTGGGGCACTGTGTCCAGTTTGGGGATCCCTAGAAAAATAAAGACAACAGTAAACCAGAGTAAGTCCAGGGGTGGCCACCAAGATGGTCAAGGGCTGGGTAAGGGGCTGTGTGGAGAGAGGCTGAGGGGCTTTATCCAGCCTGAAGGAGAGCCAGACTCAACACCTCTTGGAGGTGCACAGCTGACACCTGACAAGGATGACAGGACAGGGATACAGGTTACAGCAGTAGAAAATTAATGAGTTGCTGTAGAATTTAGTTTAAATCATTGTGCAATATGTGAGAAATAATGCCACTGTGAGGAGGCTTCAATTAAAAATGTTGGAAAGAAGTGTTACAAATCATGTGTTTGTTGTGATTATGGCAAGAAATTACAGGCTTCAGTGATTGGGTAATGGGTGATTCTTATCAGACATCATGAAATAATGGCAATGTTAAGCAAAGGGGGAAGAGAATCAATTTTTAGTAGTGTGGGATCCCCACTACTTCAGGTGTAACAGGACATCCTGGAGGAATGTCTTTCAGGAATGGCCTAGGGGGAGTTTATTTAATTTTTTGGAAGGACAGTCAGACAAAATAACCTCTCCCAGGCTCTTCCACACCTTTTTTATCTGGTTTTGTTGATTAAAGTGTAGGGCAAAAACTTGGGGTCAAAGCCTTGGCCCAGCTGCAGTCTTCTTGTGTGACCTTGGGTACATCAGTCAGCTTGGGCTGTGTTTCAACACTCCATCTCCCAAAAGGAGATTGTTATTATTAGTGTTTAGCATGAGAGGTGCAGTGAAGGTATAATCCATTAATGCTTTTAAAGCACTGGCATACTACATTAATGAAAAAGATAAATAAATGTTCTGTCCTTGCAGAATTTGTAACCTAAGAAGATGAAAGAATGTGAGAAGAAACATCAATATCCTTGCCTTAGGGATGAATGACACAATCACAAGAGAAGTGATTTGTCAAACGTGGCAAAGCAGGACTGAGAGAAAACACCCAGATTTGTCATGTATTCCTTAAAGACAAGACCACATTTCCTCTCTTAGCATAACTGGTCACAAATATTGTGATTTTGTTTCTTCAAGCTCCTCCATCAGCGTTTCTTCACAGGAGTCATTTTTCCTGCCAGCATCAGTAGGAGCAGTACAACCTGCAGCCATTCAGTTTGACTTTCTTTTAAGATGGCAGCAAGTATTACAAAGTTAACAGGACTAACCCAGTGGTGTAGCACATCCTCCCATCTTCTGCCCAGCCACAGCCTTGTTCACTCTGTCAGCTCTCTCAAAGGGTGGGTTGCTTTACACAGTGCAGGCATTGCTATTAATAATCCATATGTTACTAATTTTTCATGGCTGTGGGCTTCTAATGCCTGGAATCCCTTTGTTCTTTTTGGCTTCAAGACCAGAAATTCTGCCAGTGGGTTTGATCCAACCCTGACTTGTGCTCAGAGCAGTGTTCTCCAGACTGCCACGAGTGCTGCATCAGTACTGCTCTTATTGTGTAAGTAAAGATGACCTCTATGACTTTGCTGGGTTTTGTAGAATTTACTGAGGCCTGTGAAAAACCACAGTCACTTACTTATTTTAAAAACAAGAATTAATCCAAGAAAAATGTATAAAAGGCCTGGAGAATGCTTCACCCTTGGGTGAGAGCTGTTTTCTCCACACTAAGTGGAGGCACACGGACCTGTGACTCATTGGATTATTGTGCTGCTGGAACAGTTTGTCACAGGCCGATGAATGATGTCAAGGCAGGACACCATCTCCTAGCAACTCCTCTAGCCCAGAGTTGTTGCCTTTATGTTTAACCCGTCTAAATTTCTGTGCATGCCAGGATGCCACCAGCATGTGTTTGCACACCAGCTTCTGCTGCAATTTTATCAATACTTCTCTTCCACTGCTCTTTGAACAGTGGGCAGGGCAGGGCAGAGGGCTCCAGCACATTAACTCGGCTAAGTGGAATTGGATCAATCTGTGATGCCAATGCAATTTTCCCTTTCTTTTGCCTTTCTCTTTCTTTTCCTTATGCTTTTTAGACTTGGGATTGTTTCTGCTTTATCATGTGTTCAAAAATCCCTACGGTTTCACTGAAGTCTGCCTTTAAACATGCTTCTCTGCATGGTTCTGAGTTCAGGGTATCCAAAAGGAGTATTTTTAAATGATCAAATGGTTTAAATAATGCAGGGAAAAATCCAGCAGCAATCTGAGTTTCAAGACTTTTGCTTTGTTATAGACTGGTAGGTAGAGGATGCCTCTCCAGGATGCAGCAGCTCTTCTTCCATTCCTAGTTCCTGCCACGTGTGACACATGTGCCTGATGACAGCAGGAAAGATGTTTCCTTGCTGAGAGGAAAATTGGTAACAAAACCCTCTGCAAAGCCTTTCACTACACTTTTCTAAAAAGTAGGATATAGGTGGTTTTATGGAACTAATTCGATCTCAGCAAGCTAAGTAAAGGAAGTCATAGTGTCATTGATTTAGAGATACATAAAAGTTACAAAGTGAAGGAAAGCATTTATCAGTTGTGTAAGGGTAAAGGGATGGTTTGTGCCCAAGCGTCTGTGTTTGGTAAACTGACTTTTGTCTCAGATCAGAGCAGAAAAGACCTTGACTCTTTGCTTAACTCATCTTGATGGCAGTGCATTGTGTTCAAGAGCACTTATCTGAATGGAAACAAAGCTCTTCATATTTTGCCTCAGTTTTAATCTTTGAATCGACAAGGCATTCATGTAAATGGCATTAGGGAACTTGGCTCAGTCTAGTTGCTGTTGCAATTGTGCTGTTCATACCAGTTTGTTGTATGAACTGACATTATCCCCGTGCTTTGGCCATGAGAGTTCATGTGCTTGTTGGCTGCCCCATCTCAAACCGTACCATTTAGAACTTTTCATACCCAAAGCCAGTGGGAGCTGAGCAACTGGCACTTGCTGAGCATGTGCAACTTGAAAAATTAATTTGAAATTTGAAAATTACGACCAAATGGAGTCCTCACTCCTCGCGGTGTTTCTCTGTTCCCAGACTGAGCTGTGAATAACCAAGAGGAGCGCCAAGTTTGTGGAGACAGGGTGCCCACACTGCCTGTTTTCCCAACATAACCTCACGAAGGTCCCTTAGTGAAAGGTCCTTCATTTGTCTGTGCTTACCAGCACCAAAATCCCTGTTGCAAATCACTTCAGTAGTAGCTGCCAATTTATTTTTGTGAATCACCTCGCTGCGGCAGCCCCGCTGCTGAGCGGCAGCACTTTGCTGTAGTGCAATCTCTGTTCATTACAGAAAAAAGTTCGAGCCTCTTCACAAGTTTGGGTAATATTGCAAATCTTTCAGCATCTATTAGAGCTGGAGCTTGAGGCTTGAATGCTAATGGTACTGAAACATAACACGGAGGTGATCTGACAAAGTCGCCTAAGGAGGTTTTCATAAACCTTTTGTACAATTTCTCTGCTTCTTTGCCAGTGAAAATTAACCTCTACTTGCAAAAAAACGAAACTTCACCTAACTCATTTAGAAATAGCAGAAGGAAAGAGAAAATCAATCCATAATGAACAGTATCACATTAAGAAAATCTAATTAGAAATGGCTTCTCTTTTATTGCACTGATAATGGTAAACTCTAGGAATGACATCATTACAAAATTCAATAGCTTATAACAGAGTGAATTTTTTAAAAAGTGTTTAAACTACCAGATCAATAACTTCACACACCACATAATTAAATTGTACAGAAATCCCCAATAAACACTAATGTTAGAAATGTGGTGCTCTATTCTAAGATAAAGTATATATTATCTTATGCTGCATATACTTCTCAAAGTTGCCTTGATATCACTGAAGAGTGAAATTCTCTCTTTGCATGGCACTGAGGACAGTCTTCCCTCCTTAATCTTACTGATTTGTCTTCAGCTGGAGTTGGGTGGAATTTTATTTGAGTCTGTGAGCCAGCTTCTTCCTAGAAATGTTATTTGAATATGGATGGAGGTCTTTAAGGCAGGGACTTGAAGAAGTAGAAAAATTTAAACCTTTCCAATGTAACTCCCAATACTTTCTTTTCAATTATTTTTAACTTCTTCAGAAAGAAACAAAACTAAGAATTCTCTTACTACCTGGAAAATTGTAAAATTTTCTCCAGGGTTCCCTCTGTTGCACAGTCTTTAAACCAACTTCAGTTTTACGAACATAAAACACCCACTAATGAGTTTTTAATCAGTCACTGCATGATTTGATACTTGAGATAATTCATTGAGTTCTGGATGCAGCTAAAATACAACGATGTGCTGCACACCCGTTATATCCTATGGCCTAAGGTGTAATTTACCAGTGGTAAAATTATTTTTTTTCTAAATGCACTCAGATAATCTGCACTCACACTGAGGGAGCAGCATATCTAATGTGTAATCTTTTTGTAATGAGCCTATTACTCTGGTTTCTAGGTAGAGTTCCACCAGGCATATCTGTGGGCAGTTTTGTTCATACTCTCATTAAAAATGTCTTAGTAAGATGAGCTGCTGCTTGGCAATTTACATGCCTAGATATATTTGTTTATAACAAGAGCAAGAGATAATTAATACACTTTATGCAGAAAGCCTCAGCCATGGAAAAAAAGAGGAACAAGATAAAATCAATTCTGCTTTCTTTTTAACCAGTCAAGGGTTGCAGGAGTTTCAAAAAGTTTAGGAAAAGGATTCAAGGTTACACAACAAAAGAATTTCTCTAGTGTGGACCTTTCAGATAAGAAACAATGTGCTGCACATAATACTTCTGAGATTTGAATTAAAACTGCCAGGGATGTTGGCAGTGGAGATGAGCACTGTAATGCACTGTTCTGCAAAAGGAGTTCATCACTGCTCACAGAATTTGAATTATGCTTTACTAGATTTCCTGCATATGTCAGAAATAAGTAATTGCCAATTATCCTGCTCAAAAGAGCTGGTGGGATACAATCATTTAACTTAAGCATAAGTGCAGAGCTGCAGAGCTCTGAGAAAAAGCTCTGCAGAAGGAAAGCTTCAAGAAGTGGTTGCTCATAAATCGAGATAACTTCAACTGAAGCAAAAGCTAGTTTTAACTTCATCCTAGCATGCAGATGTTCAATGCCTCTTAATACTCTGCAGCAATGCACCAACTAAAGCAATGGGTTAATTCCAACTGGCTCAATAAGGCAGTATCTTTAACTTTATTCCTCAGGAAAGAAACAGCCAGAGGGACTGTGGCTTGCTTGGAAATAAATGTGCAAGATCAAGAATGAGCCTGGGTCTCTTAAGCTCAGCAGCCTATCCACTGGAGTCTGCCTTCTCTGCATGACCAGCGGAGAACTAATGAGCAAATATGATTCCTTATGTAGTAGGCTCTTTTTTCATTTTTCTTTCTTTCTGCAAAGGTTATTGAATCCATGTAGGAGCAAGAATATTTAATGATTAGTTCAGAGGTCAGAGTTCAGAGCTAGAGCTCCAAATTTCTATTCCAGGCTCTGCTGCTACTTCATTTTAGACAGGTCACTTGTTAGCCTCCCCAGTTGCTGAAATGGAAATAATTACATGGAGTTTATGGTGGTGCTATGAGACATACTTGTTGGTTTAGATTGCCTTGGGATCTTTGCAAGAGAGGTGATAGAGAAATGTCAAGTGTTAAAGTACTGAAATCTTTCCAACGTCTGAAAAGGTACATGGAAAAACTGTGCACACAGTATAAAAAAAAAAAATGATAGAACACAAAATGTTACCATAACATAATTGTAGAGGTTTGCCTAAAAATATACTCACCTTATAAAATGCTTGGTATGACTAAACTCTGTCTGGCACAGGCAAAACCGAGTTTGACTCCAAGCATCAAACAATTCTAGTTTTTTGCATGTTCTCGGATTTCTGCATATATTTGTGTGCTAATGTATTAAATTAAAGAGAGATTTTGTAAATAGATTTCTGTGAGTCAGGCTTCATAGCATTTTAAAATTGTTTGGAATTCTCTAAAATGTATCCCCCTGGTTTTTGGTGCCTACACATAAATTCTTGAGACCTGAGGATAGCAAATGGGACTGATAATAATTGTGTGGGAGACAGGCAGAGAATTCCCCAGGAGCAAAGCAAATAGCCCAATAGTTCCCTGAATTAGCAAAGCAAGTTCTCCATCTTCCTTGAATAGGACAAATTATCACCCAAACCTCCCAAGCCTGCTGTGGAGATGATATAATTAAATGATATGCAATTAAATACTGTAAGTAGCACACCTGCACAGAGGATGGGCAGGTCTGCCCCGGGTGATCCTCTCTGACATCTCAGAGTCCTGGGGTAGCTCTTTTTCCCCCATCAAGTTCTCTGGAAAGCTGCCAGCAGGTTATGCTGGTGCCTCCAGGCTCACAAGATACTGTAATGGGATCTTGTGGAAATCTGTCAGGTTCCTGGAGCCTCTAGGATTTGCCCAGCACTGGGTGTTTTGGGGACTGCAGCTGGAGAACCAAAACAGCTGAGAGGTGCTTATGCAGGCTGCACATCCTGGAGTCACAGCTGAGGGTTTGATCTCTGTAGTTCCCTGGTTCCGGGGTTGGGTTCCTGAAATAATGGACCAAAATTGCTGAGGGGAGCACAGCAAGTGGTGAACTTCACTCCTAAAGTGACGTGGGTCTTGGATTGCCATTTAAATTAATCTGTGATTTTTGGCCTGACCCCTCAAATTCTTTATCTGACCTAACAGATCTGGCAGCGAGAAGCGAAGGGGGTGCAAAGATTGTCTGCTCAGAAATTTCAGAGAGAAACTATGTCAGACAGTTGCCTCTAAAAAAAATGTCTTATTAGCTTCTTAATTAGTCAGAATCCTAGATTGAGAGAATGAGAATTGGGGGGAAGAGGCTGATAAATTTAGATGTCTGTGAAACTCCAGCAAGATCTGAGATGAAGTCTGTGATTGTAAAAGCACAGAGCGGATGGTACAATGTTGAATGTGGCTTGTGGTCTGCAGGGTGATCTGGTGGCTAAACCTGTCACTGGGGCTGTGTGGTTCCCTCTGCCTGTCCCAAACCCACGTAAAATAGCATCATCAGCTACAGTGAGGTCACTGCAATCTATTCTTTTGATCAGATTACGCTCACCTCAAAGAAATAGGTCAGAAAAAAGTGATCTTTCTGATGACAGCAGGAATAAATCAGGCAAAATCCTTTTGACGGGTTTTTAAAGTTTATTTTTTACTCTTCAAGTAAATAACATGCACAGAACTTGTTACTCAGCTTGGCTGGAAGCTTGGTAACTCCTGAGGTACACTGACCTTTCTGACTGGGTTCATACCCTTCCCCTTCCATGGGAGACTGTGGTCTTGGCAAGATTCAACTG
The DNA here is from genome assembly GCA_013399875.1 of Gymnorhina tibicen. Taxonomy (NCBI): domain Eukaryota; kingdom Metazoa; phylum Chordata; class Aves; order Passeriformes; family Artamidae; genus Gymnorhina; species Gymnorhina tibicen. The sequence goes on from VXAZ01007730.1 coordinate 122,594, forward strand.
TGGAATGAAAATCCAGCCATGTTCACAGCACTGCCTTCTATGGGGAAACAGCTGCTGCATTTTAACATTTGACTGGAGAAAAAAGTAGGTTAGAAGGTTTTGGTGTCCTCCCTGGAGCTTCATCCCTGGTTGAACAGATAATAACTCTCTAGGAAAACATTCCAGCAGTCTGGTGTTTTCATCCTCCTTCCCTGCAAAACCCACTTGCTGCTCTCCTCTAAGGAAACAGGAGGGTAAATGTTTGCAATTAGCAGATGATCCTGCGTTGAGGAGCTTGAGAAGATTTGATTTGCATTTTGGGTATGTGGTACTTTTGAAACAACTGGCCCCTAATCCTCAGCTAATGTGCTGCAGGCAGGACCCTGTTTGGCTGTGGATCTGGTCTGTAGTTTTGGCATGTTCCCTACAGGTTTGGTACACATTTTCAGTGGGAAAAAACTAAAATGGTGCCTTAAAGACACAGATATGTCTCTCTGAAGTATGAATGCCAGAAAAAATCATATCTGGGCATGTATTGACCTGGTCACTCCCGGCTCTCTTTATAGCCATAGGAGAAAGAAAAGGGCACATCAAGAGTATAATTTCTGGCCTAGGTTTCCTCAGGCTTTCTGCAGGATATGTTGATGGATGGCTGTTGACTAGGAAGCCACAGATGATGTGGAGGGCTCAGGTGTGGGTATATTCCTTTGGCCAGATGAAGCTGATGTCCAGGAGCTGGAGCCAGTCTCAGGTTTTAGGACTCTTTGCCATCACCCTGCAGTGTGCCAAAATAACTGCACATGTAATATTATACTGTCTTTCCTAAAGTATGGCAGTGTGTCCATTCCCCTCCATCCCTGGGTTATTACTCAAATACCATCCTGAAGACCCTGAAATGACTTTTTGGGAATCCACTGTTATTCTTCAGCTTTTTTTGTTATGTCTGTCTGGAGAAGGAGTAACAGGCTTAGTGGCTTGACCTCAGCTTCCGCTTCTCATCTTATTTGGCTCAGTTGCTCTGACAAATGCTACAGTGGTTTGTGGGTTTGCCCATATCTGCCCATTCTTTATAGCAAGCACTGAATTCCTTTGGCCCATCCTTTCCTTTCTCATTCAGTGTCCCCTCTGCCCTTCCCTGTTACTGAGGCAAGACAAGGTAATGCAGAGCTCCCAGCCCTATCTCACCCTCTGGCATCCTTTTCAGTAAACAGACATTGCTTTAGGCACCTCCTCCCCCTTTGGAGCTGTGATTCAAACAGTTTAATACTAAAATATACGTTTATGTTGTCGCTCACCTTCATTTCTTCTACACTCTTGGAGTGATACCAACCAGCCTGAGTGATATATTGCATTTTAATTTATTGAACTGTTCTTTCACCTCTTTTCTTGATACATCTGCCTTTGTGAGTACCCTGGCTTCGTTACCTGTGAAGTGTCACCTTGGGATGGATATTTCCCATTCACCTTCTGAAGTGGAAGAGAAATGAAAAGAAATCCATTTAGTTTCTCTGCACTTGGACTGAATCATTTACCTTCTCATTCTCTTTGATTGCCACTTTTACACCACAGGATTGCTGCTAACAAACTTTCCTGTGGGCATCCTGCTGCTGAGGAACTGGGTTTATTTCTCACCTTCATAGTCTTGGTTAATTCATCTTCACCTCTGTACCAGCCTGTTTTCAGTAGGAGGTTTGCAGTAGACCCAGAAAGTAGAAGTGCACATGTGGAAGTGACTTTATTACTCACCTCCCTTTGCCTGAAGGTTTTTCTGGCCTGACCTCATGCATCCTGCTGGTTAATAATATTTGGGGAAAGCTCTCTGGTAGTTTTCTGGGCTTTCCTGGGTTCTTACAAACTGGGCCTTGTTAGATAATTTTGTAACTTTTTTTTCCCCCAAGGGTGCCCTGAGGGCAAAACAGGATTGCTCATAATGTACTGTGACTTTCTAGGTTATTTAGAAATTCGCCAAAAGGATAATTTAAGAGGATCCCAAGAAGTGTCTTAAATCAGCATGGCAGCAGCTAACGATCACCTTGCTGTAGTTCCTGGAGGATTGTCAAGTCTGTAACCAAAAGCAGATGTTGTGCATATGAAGAAATGACCCATCCCCTGGAGTCTGAAAGCACTCAAAGAGGAAGGGAATTACTACTGGTACTGCAGGGCTTTCCCTCTCCACTCCTTCGAGGGTGAAGGGCTCTCAAATTCCCAGCTATCTGCCCTGGGGCTGTTTGGTTGTCCCCTGTACCTAGATACAAGAGAGGGTTATATCAGGACAAATATTTCTGCTGCTTCTAGTAGAATTTAACTTCAAGATCAATCTGTTCAAAATGTGGCTGCTTAAACTTGTTGACTCAGTCAGCACTAATTAGAGAGGCAGTGGTTGTATGATGCTGGAATTATGTAATTCCCTCATTTTTCCTTCCCTAATTTTATTTATTCTCATTCTACACTCTATTCTTGGCATCAAATGTCTTGTCTCTTTCTTTCTATTTTTTTTTCAGTTCAGCAGAAATGGAAATTTATAGACATGGACAAGTTTCTGTTTTAAATTTGACTTTTTTCCCCCAAAATTTAGCCTTCAGGATGGATTACATTGTATTTAGCAGCATCAGGATTAAATTTTTCTCTCAGGATTCTTGGATTTATTCCTGTTGGACTATTCTTTCTTAGCCCTGCCTGCCAACAACTAAAACACAGTTATCTGATCCCCATAAATATATAGTTCTGCTCCTTGTAGGATTAATCATCTTCCATGATTCTTCCAAAGCACCTTTTGGCTTCCTTTCCTCACTTACAAAATCTCTTCTACCAGTTGCTCAGATATTATTTATTTTCATTAACAAAGGTGTGTATAATTTTTTTTTTTAGTCTGGAGGGTAAATCAAGCCTTCTTAACTGGCTCCATTCTCAAAAAAATTCCCTGGTGCATTTAAGGTAATAGTTAACCACCAGTCTTCCACTTCATCATGGCCTCAACACATAAGGACAATGAAATTGTGAGTGGCTCTTGTTTGGTTGGTTGGTTTGCGGTTTTGTTTTGTTTTTAATTTAGTAGATTCCGCTTTGCTCCTCTTTAAAACACAACAGTTGTCAGTTTATCCTGCCATTGGAGCAACTGGAATACAGCTCGGTGCTCTTCAATTCCAGAACTTGTTTGCAGCCTGAATTAAGCATCACTTAAAAGACAAAAGTCAGACTTGCTGTGCTGTAGATTAAATGGAAATAGTTCTTTTTGACCAGCACCTCTTTGTATCCCAGGTTACCTAGGGAAGTTCACCACTCTTTCATTTTCTTCCCAATTTTTGAACAGAGATTCTGATTCTGCCATGATGCATTTAGCAGCTCCAGTGCTGAATGTTTCTGTTGCACTCTTTTGTATTCTATGTAATGCCTATATGCTTTATACTGAACTTTATATTTCATTCTTGGGAGATTTCATAATTTATTAGATTCTGCTGCATTAGAAGCATCCTTTAGATAATATTCTGATAAAAAATTCTGTATTGATAAGAACTAGACCCTTCTCCTTTATTAGCTCAGAGACTACAATTCCTGACCCACATGAAAAGCAGCTACTGTCCAGTTTTCAAGCCTTAAAAAACATCTGCCCTATCTAGTTCATCCTGTGGGGGAGCCAGGAAAACAACCATCAGCAGCCATCCCTAAACTTCTGTGTCACTGCCCAAACCTGTCCAACGCTACTGAAGGAGCATGGAAACACACAAAAACACTTTTAGGAAGAATCCAGCATTTGTCTGAGTGGACACACTGTGGAGACAAATTCAGAGAAGTTTCCATGTGCCCTGTAGATAGTAAATGAAATTGTCCAGTTGCTCAAGATGCTCACCTACCCAACACACACAGGCACCTGGCAAAAGATAATTTCCAAGAGGAAGATTTTTTTTTCTCACTCTGGAAATTACTTCTTTATCCAGCCAGTTCTCATTAATAAAAAAGAAAAAGGTATTTCTGAATCGCCTAGATGGCCAGAATTCCTTGAGAATGAAAAGAATGTAATGAAAAGAAGATAATGAACAGAACTTGCTTGAGCAAAGCTACCAGTTTAAAAGAGCACAAGAAAGGAAAGGTCAGGTCTAGGTCTACACAGAAAATCTTCTGCAGAACTGTAGTTAATACAAAAAAATTCCTAATTCAACATTCAATGCTTCCTCTTTGCCTAAGCACGAGTATCTAAATGAGCAGATAAATAAATAACTGGAGCAAAGCCAATTGTTTCAACTCTGAGAAATTCACAACAGAGAATTAAACACTAGAGATGGGGATGAGGGGAGGTAATTAAAACAAATTGAAAATCTTAATAGGTAGGAATAAAAATGGAAAACTTTCTATCAATGAGTAATCTTGATTGCAAAAGTACTTGCAGATGGCTTTCAGCCTTAAAGGATTTCAGCTGGGAGGTTCTTCAGCAGCACAATGAGCTCTGCAGTGCTGACCCTTTGTAAGTGCCTAAACTAATCTTCATTTGAAATATCTGGGGAATTGGGAAACAACTGACACTTACCCGAGCTTTTCTCAGGTGTGTTTTGCAAAAGGCTCCCAGCAGACAGGATGGAGCTGTTCACAAAGACATCAGTAATCTTCCCGAGCTCATCTGCTCTTGTACTTGTGTTAAAAATGAAAACGCCCTGGTGAAATTAATGCAAAATACAGTTGGGAACATAATGAAAACTTTTCTGAAAGTCTTTACAATGCTGCAAGCATCCCTCACTTCTCTCTTCCGATATAAAAGTGCTTTTTACTGTTTTGTCACATTTGAAAGAGGAATATGTAAGTGTTTTCTACTTCTTTTTTTTTTTTTTACCATTTTTTAGTAACCTAAAATTTAAATTGGATGAGGACAATGTATAATGTCCTGGCTTATTTTTTTTTTTTCTGAAGAAAAGATATGCTCAGTATTTTAATAGCACCATCTGTCACAGTAGCAAGTGCCAAGCTGCAATATTGATCTTGTCACTTTGGGGAATGGTATGGTATTTAGGATTATAAATAACATTTTTCTTTGCTCTGTTCATGTGTTAGTTTTTATATAGAATCCAAACTCAAGAAACCACCCTTGCCATCCAATAAGACAAGCACTTTCTTAGGATCCACAGCAAAGTATCATTGGGACCCACAGCAGTATTTGTGTTATTACCTGTCACAGCTCAGTGGTGTGAATAACCTAACTGGTCTATGAGATTTATATAGTGGCAAGTAGAGCCACGACTGAACAAGGATAATATCTTCTAGTGACCATAAGCCATCACTGGGCACTAGTTTCCTCTCTTTAAAAGAGAGAAGATTATGCTGGTGCGATTTTAAATTAAAAGCACTCAAGCTGAGGTTATAAAGAAAGCAAGTGCTGCATTTTTTGCTATTTTATGTGTTGAACAGCAATCTTGGTTTGTTCTTCCAATGGCTCAGTCCCCTTCAGATCACTTGGATTTTGTTTAAAATTTTCATTTGGTTTGCCTTGGGAAAGAGAACATGCAGTATTGTAGCCTGTTTTTATCTCCAAACAGACTCTCTGGAGAGGCCAGAATGGTGGTGTCAGGTTTGAGGTTATTGAGAGCCTGGAAAGGTCTCAGTGTGTTGAGCTGCCTGATTCAGAAGGAGACTTTTCCTGGCAAGGAGGAGACAATTCTCCTTTTAATGTAAAGTCTTTTGGGCTGTTTCCTCCCCTGTTTACATTGCTGGATGTAGATGTATTTTTCAGTGTGCAAAGCAAAACTCTGAAGCTCATGGATGGTTGAAGAAAAAGATGCTGGACAGATGTAAGGGGTAATGAAATTTTCTGAGTGGTAACGATGTTTTCCAGGATTTACAGGGCTGAGTACTTCTCTCTGTAATACTCTGTGAGACAATCAACATTTTAATAATATGCCAGCATATTTTTCTGCTCCACAAGTTACTTTGCTTTGGGTTGGGTATTACATGAATTTTGTGATAAGATAAGATTTCACCTGGGACTTTAAGTGTTAAAGTGTTAGAACAGAAATGCTTTAATACTGTTTTTTTCTGTTGGTAGTCCTCCTGCTGCTGAACATATATTTATCCTCTGCATGCAATTTCACTCACAACTTCAAGGCAGCTCCATGGTGCTCCTAAGTACTGCGTTTTATAGATTTTCAGCAGTTGCCATTAAACATCTCTCTTGAGGAACAAAAATATCAAAAACATTTACACAAAACATCAAAAGCTTGTAGTAAAATAATCCATTTTAATCCCATTCTTCATTTTTCACAGTCTGTGCAAATTGATTTCGTCTAAGATATTACCCAACTATATTCAAGACTGGGGCTGATTCTTTCATCTGTTTCATTTCCTGTAACTCAAGTAATTCTATGAAGTGCAGTATTTTTACTGCAGAAAAATAAAATCTAGTAAATAGTCTGCTGTGTGTTTGGATCTGGATAATCCATTCTCTTTCTCATTTCTTGTTTTTGCTGCTGGTTGTTCAGACACTTGCTCCACCGTTTCTGAGTATTAGCAGTTAATTAAAGTAATACCTGGTGCAGAGGACAGCCCAGGCTGTAGCCATGGATGCAGCAGAAATTTATACAGATGGCACATCGAGCTGTTGTACATCGATGTACAAACAATCTGTAGCATAACTCAACAGAACTACAGAAAATCTCACGTATTAAGTGTGTGTATGTATAGATATAAGCATATTTATAAATGTGTATATAGACACACACATATTTATATATATATATATATAGATAGATACATAATATGGGATAAGGGCAGTTGCCAAAATCTCCACAGTGGTCTTAGCCATGCCTTTGAATACCAAATGTGATTTCTTTCCTTGCGTTTCCTGTGGTAGCTCATAAACACTGTGTGAGGCTCTAGCAGGGGTTGATCATCAGCTTTTGAGGCCATGGGAAGTCTGGTTAGGCAGTGTCCAGCCCATGATTTGTGGGAACTCATCCTGCTCTCCATGGACCTTAACATCATGGCAGCACTGAGGTGTGGCGGGTCCAGGATCCCTGCTTCTCCAGCAGGGAACAATGGTTTAGAATAGGAATGGGCATTATTTTGCACGTTGTTGGGTAGAAAAAAAAAGCATGACTAATTTTTTTTCAGGTTTTTTTCCAAGCAAAAGCGAGCATCTGCCTCGCCTTCTCCTTGCAAAATTGGCACAGGTTGCTCCTGCATCCATCACCTTATATCTGTAATTATTCAATGCTAGTGTTTTCCTATATGTGGGTCGCTTCTCACAGGTGGTAATTGCTAATCTAACCTCCTTTACTGATGCTCCACTAGCTCAGAGCCAGTAATGCCTGGCTGCAGGTGGGAAAGCAGACAACAAGAAACATTGCTCTGTTTGAGGCTTGACACAATCAGCTTTTCATATATACTCCTCTCCTCTGTCTTTTGGTGGTGGAGGGAGCTATGCTGTCATTAGCAGCCAGCAGGGTGTTGTAAGGGATGTATTTTTACAGTGAATTCAACTCCCCTGGTGCCTTATGAGCCTGTCTGCCTTCCCAGCTACAGAAAGTGGGGGAGGCTCTGAGCTGTCTGGGTCAGCAGGAACCAAACTGCTGGGGAGAATGGAAAACTGGCAATAATCTCACCTTTTCCTTTGAAATGTGGGGTGACTTGCCTGGCCTGGGGACACTTGGGGATGAGTTTCTGCATCAAGCCAGGGCAGGCAGAGAGCTGCAAGGAGCTGAAGGGGGGGGTGGGTAAGAGTGTGTTTTGTAGGTAAATGAGCAGAGGGAATGGAGGGAAAAGGTTTACATGGATCTCTGTGATCAAAGATTCTGTGTGTTTCACCAAGAGTTTCATCTCTCCTCTGGGCTGTATTACACAACCAGCTCTCAAACAGAGCTTTTTTAAAGAAAACAGAGGTAGCTTTTCCCTTTTGATGATCAAACAGGAGAGATGCATAAAGTTACCCAAAGTGCCTGATTAAAACCAAATATCCCTCCTTCCAAATGCCTGTGCTGGCAATTGTTTCTTCTGAGAAGTTTTGTCCAGCTGTATGCAGGCTATGCCTGGGAAAAAGGAGCAATTAATAACCCCAGGGAAGCAGAGGAGGATGTTATAAGTGCAACAGGGAGCACAAACCAGAGCAGAAGCATTGGTCAGAGGGAAGGAGAGATGGGCACTCTGAATGCAAATTAATTAAGCAGCAGATTTAATCCGAAGTCTATGGGCATGGAAGAGAACATGTCAGCCTTATTACAGTTAAAGTATTAATATTTGTAAATAGATTATACACATTCACAAATGAAGGAGAGCTTAAAACCAGCTTTTTTGGAGATGGGGATGGATGTAGGAAGCTACATGTTCAGTCGCCAGCATTTTTGAAGTGGCTAGGATGGGTTTGTGGAGACCAAGTGTGATAGTTAAGAAGTGATAAGTGGGGAATGATTCACGTCCTTGTTTGTTACGGAAAAGAAAATTAGAGGGAAAATATTTTTCTCTAAGTATTATCAGAAATAGACTAGAGAAGTGCTTTGACACAAGTGATCTCTTGTAACAAATCGTGCTGAGGATCTCTTCATTAGAAAGGCCAAGAGGGTGGTTAGAAGTGTGAAAAATGCCAATAAGATAACTGCAGCAGGACTCGAGCGATTTCCTGCTCCAGGGAAGGGCAGACTGAATGATGTAACAGACAGCAGCACTGCCAGCAGCTTCCCTGTCCTTACCGGGCCACCCAGACCTATCTTCCCAAAGGGATTTTCTGGCTGGTGGGTGTCTTCCTTCCTTGGTGTGGCTGTCCCAGGGGAGCATCCAGACCTGAGATCCTCTCTGATGCACCATGGGAGAGTTCCCCCATGACCCTGTGTCCTGAGGTGCAGCAGTTCCAGCGTTTACCCTTCTTACAGCCCTTGCTGAATTTCCTACCCTTGAAATGCAGATTTGGCAGGACGCTGAGCATCCAATGCCTCAGCCATGGGGTCTCAGGGGAGATGCAATCCCAGAGCAGCCATGGATGCATTTGGGGTGTAGAACACAAAGCTGGGGGCTGCAGGGCTTCTGGCTGTGTTGGCTGATGTCTGCAAGAGAAATTTGGGCAGACGACCTACGCAGTCAATGTATCAGAGCAGATAGGAATGGAAAGGATCTCTAAAGGTCATCTGGGTCACCCTTTTGTCCGAAGGCGAGTTTAATTATACCCACACCATTCCTGAGAGATGTTACAGGTCCTCAGCCTCTGCCTCTCTAAATTAAACCATCTGAATTCTTTCAAGTTTTTCCTCAGATAGGATGCATTTTTGGAAAACTGTGAGCCTCTTCTGGACTCTTTCCAATTGATGTGTGTCCTTCAGCAGCCCAGGGCTGACTGTGGCTGGTGCCCTACACACAGTCTCTCCAGCTGAAGAGAACTAAGGATTTCCAGGGTTTTTTTCATGGCTCCATGGATGTATTCAGCCTTTCATAATGACTTGGAGAGAGCTTCCTCAGAGATCAGTTTAACGCCTCTTGGGTTTGAGTTAAGGGCCTTTTTTACTAACTTCTGTCGAGTTAAAATAATGGGTCAAGTCTAAATTTGAAAATTTTTAGAAATTGCTTCAATATAAACAACTTTGTGAGGACTGAAAATTACTACAAAGTTTTTGATAAATGGCAAAGTCTCTGTTTACAAGGAAATGCTTAGTGCAGCTGTCTGTGTTAGGTCAGCTCTCATTTAGCATCTCCATTTAATGATCCTGACGAGGGAGTAAACAGCCTGTTAATGAATTTGTGTGTGGTGCTGTATAGGGAGGAACTGTGAGTAATAGGCAGGAAAGAAAAAGACTACAAAGGTACATAGAAATTACAAACACTCACAGATAATGAAGTTAACTTCATCTCTGCATAACACAAATTAATATGTTTGGGTGGAGGGGAGGAAGGGCAGATGCTTAAATAAACTTGGCCTAGTTGAGAGCATTTTATGAGAAAAGTAGACTTCTATGCCTTGTACCTAAAGGGCGCCTGCAAGAGAAGTTGTAAAGGGACCTTTTACAAGGGCATGAAGTAATAGGAAGTAATAGGACAAGGAGGAATGGCTTTATGGTGAAGAAGGGTAGATTTTGATTAGAAATGAAGAAGAAATTTGCATCTCTGGAAGTGTTCAAGGCCAGATTGGATGGGGCTCTGAGCAACCTGGTCTAGTGGAAGGTGTCCCTGCCCATGGCAGAGGGTGGAACTGGATGATCTTCAAGGTCCCTTCTACTGCAAGTCATTCTATGATTCTGTGTGACATTACTCCCAAAATGCTGACTGTTCAAGGAACTGCTCAGACACATGTGGGACACAGAAATCTTCCCTCTCTGATTGCTACTGGTCTGTGTGCCTTACTACCAAGGACATGTTTGAGTATATACAAAACCAGTAGTGAAGATGAAGGAGGACTGGTTAGTGACACTGAATTGAAATATCCTGGGTTGGCTGATTAATCTAAAGTACAGAACAGCCTATGGAGGTAGGTTTCAGGAGAGAAAACAGAGGTACCAGTATGATAAAAGGGAAGATGTATGAGAAAATGCTTTTGAGAATGGGGAAATTGTCACTAGCCATAAGGCATTTGAGCTGACCACGTGTGACAAATAGTTTGGCCTGGTGCTTAGAAAAAGTGTGTAATATGTGGTTGAAAAACACTGGAGAAAAGCTGAATTTCTGGGAAAGATGGCATTAGAGGCTAAGGGGTGTCATCCTCATTCTTATTTTAATTTATTTTAATTCCCCTTACACTGTTCTGACAAGAGTAGCAAGCGAGGAAGCATAACAGGAATGAGAGTCTGGCCCTAAGAGTCTCTGCGGAGAGCAGGTTCCCTCCAGTGTTTCAGCCCTTGAGTCCCTTCTGCAAATAGAGATGAATTCAGGGATCAGATATATCAAACCCTCAAAGATTTGGATTTAAAAACTTAGACTTTTTTTTCAAATTTTTTCTTCTCTTCCTTTTGTGAGTGTTCCAGTGTGCTGGAGGTTTGAATAAAGAAAGTTACCTATCTAAACTAGAAAACATCCCAAACCTATGCCCAAACGCAAATTTGTGTGCATGTGCATAAAGAGATTGAGGGAATGTTTAATTATGATTTTCTTTTAAAAAAACTGCATAGAAAACAGGAAAAGGCATTGAAAAATTAAGCTGGGCCTGTTAGTAACTGGCTTATGTGTAAACAGCAGCAATGTCCTTAAACATCACAGAAATAATGTAGGAATGCTGAGGTCGATGAGGGCATTAAGAGACATGAGTAGGGAATGACAGATGAGATTGTCATTGCAAAAAGCCTCCATGAGTCCTGTGCCATTAGTATTTAGAGGAAAAAGCTGAAGGTCACACCAGGGACTAGAATACATTTTCCTGGGGGCAATATGAAATGCTAAAAGGTTTTATGATTATGCCAGAGCAGATAGTTAGGCAATTAGAGCTGTTAAAAATTGTCGTGGCATGGGATCCAGATGAGTTACATCTGAGAACAGAGATGGAAGTAGCAAGTGGAACTGAAAGCTTTGGCAGATATTTTTTTGATCCATCTCCAAGGATGGGGTGGTTGGAGAGGATTGGGCTAATGCGGTTGCTATATATAAGCAGTGCTCGTGAAAAATCCAGTGCCAAAGCAACACTTTGGTAAGAATATGGCTGATAGAGGATATTTTGCTTGGACCTAGGAAAAGGGAGTCCTTGGCTTATAAATTCACTTGACTTTCTGAAACACGTTATTGCGCCAGAAGACAAATGTCAAGCAAAGTCCATAATTTATCTGAGTTTTCTGAAAGCATAGCATGCAAAATATCGATCTGCTTAATAAATGCACATTATCTCCTGAAAATGACTAAAAATTAGCTCAGGGAGAACAAATAGTGTCAGTAACACTGCAGAGGGATAACAGAGACCCAAAGAGCAAACATAACATTGTGCACGATCTAGTTGCGTCAGGTTAGACATTCTTGTGCAACATTTTCCTTGTTTTGAGCTTTAGACTTAAAATATAGAGGAAAAAGGGGAAAATCTTGTACTTCCTTGTGCCAAAGTACAGGTACAATGAGGGACAGAACCACCACAAGCCATTCAAGGCTGTGTAAGTCTTCAGACTGTGTAAAACCTTGTGTCCACTGTTGGCAGGGGCTGCCCCTCAGGCACAGTTCTGATTCAAAGGAGCTCAGCTCTGTCAGGGGTGATGATTGGCCTCATAAAGTATTAATGATGGCAACTAGATTGTTTCCAGCACAGCTCAATGGGATGCCAGGAAATATTCGTTAAAAGATGAAGAATGCAGTGTGATGTTTTTAATGTTTCCCTCTGTGCTGGGCTCCTTCTCCAAAGAGGATTCCTGCTCCTGGCTGGAGATGGGAGCTCCCAAAGCAACAGCAATGGGCAGCTGTCCATCCCTTTCCTGTGTGTGATGTTCTCCTTGTCTCCTCACCTTTCAAAGTGATATAGGTCAGTATTACACTGAACCTGTGTGTCCCTGTGAGGCAGGAGTAGACTTGCAAAGGGGCAAGCTTTTTTTCGTCCCCACTTTTCTCTTCATTCTAGGGGTACATTTTATTTCTAGAGGTGTCTTATCTTCTTCTGCAGACTGAAAAAGCAGTAGCAGGTCTCTTGCAGGTGAGATTTGTGTTCAAAGTGGGATCTGTCCCATGATGTAAAGGGAGTACACCTCCCTTAGAATGTACCTGTGCTGCATTCTACCATTCCAGACAGCCCTCTTGCACTGACCCAGCAGGAATGCAAATTGGAATTGTAAGCACTCAGCACCTTCAGGGATCCAGCGTTGTGGTAATCTCCTCCTCCAGCATAATCTTCATAGCTGAACGACTGTTAATGTGTTTGCTATTCATCTGTCCTAGCATTTAAATAGTAATTATTGGTGGCATATTCTTTTGGGTGATCAGCCCAAAGCTGCAGTGCAATAGTGTGACCTTGAGTTTTCCTACAGACAATGGAAATTAGTTGATAATGGACAACAGTAATTGCTTGGATGACAGTGCACCTCTGGAGCTACATCACCACAATACATCACTGAGGCCAGGAGCTTAGCAGGACTCAGAAAAAAAAGGGAATTAACCAAATGCAAACAAGATGTTGAAATGCATAAAAAATGGGACAGAGGATAATACAGAGGGTAATTATAATGTAATTATATAAATATAATTATATAAGTAAGCACTGTGGCTTCACTGGGAATGCTGCATGCAGGGCTGGGCTCAGAGATGGCTGATGAGTATGTTTTGAGGCTCAAGTAAATCTTACTCATAGGAGAATTCTTAAACAGTGATGTTATTTAGTTTTGGAAAGGAGACAACAAGGAGGACATCAAAGTGTGGCCCAGGGCTCTACAAGTGTCGAGCTGTGGGCCAGATCCAGCCCAGTGAAGGCAAGTGTCTTGCCAGGAATCCTCAATTTTGGAACCCTTTTCTCTCACAGTGGAAGAGGATGAAGGAAGGAGATGGTACTAAATAGAATATCAGGACATCTTTTCCCCTTTCTCACATGATCATGGTCATTGATGAACAGATGCACAAGAAGCTATGGGGAGGAAGAAAACAGGGTAGCAGAAACCAGAGCAATGAGATTTCCCACCCAGACTCCTGTTAAATAGTTGTCCTCACCTACTCCCCCAAATATTTCCCTGTGTCTCTTGAAGTCCTGCTGCCAGGCTCAATCTGGGGAAGAGAAAACAAAAGCTTCTGAACAAGTGATAAGTCTGCGTTTCTAACATTTGAGTTCAAATTGAATACACAGACTTTATTTTCACACATGGAACTTGCTGCCTCAAAAGGAGATGAGAGAAGAATTCTTACAGGTCTGTGAAGAATATGGAAACATCAAAATCAAGAGTATTGCTGTTGCTCTGATTAGCAGCAGCACATTTAGGGGGTGTAGTCAAACTCCACAACTGAAGTTAAATTTTTAATATTTGGGATGAAGATAAAAGCTAAGCTGGAAGTACAGCATCCTTCCTGGTTTTTACACTTTCTGGAATTAATTATGTTTTCTACACATTGAATTCACTCACTTGTATTTCTAGTCAGGTCTTCTGTGTTCTTCTGTGTTTACATGAACAAAAAGCACTTACAATTATCAGCATAAAGATTAGAAAAATATAAAAAGAGCTTTTGGAAGGAATACTAATAATTTAATTGAAAATTTGTGCCTCTAAGCAGATTTGTGAAAGTATTTTTGCACTTTAATCTGGCTGATTCTGACTGTCGTAATACAAGCTTTACTAAACTGACCATTAGCTTGATCCAATGTAATGTGTTTTGTGGTTTTGGTCTTGCTTGCTGCTGCAAATATATCCTTCACTCAGAAATGGCCTCACATGTAAGGTGGCTGCACTTGCAGGCTCCAGTTTTATTACAACATTTGCCAGACCGATACACTCATGCCATTTAGTATCACTTAATCGTGGATAATGACAGCACAACTAACTACAAAAACACAAAAAGCCTTTAAATTTTACATATTGGAAACTAGTTAAAATTCACTTTTGACCGGGCAGTCTTCTTCAAGCTGAGAAGAAAATGTAAAATGTATAATTTCATTACCCTGCATTAAACTGCTATTTTTCCTACAGAGTGTCTCTAGTGAAATCAGCATGACCAAAAATCCTGTTCATTTGCTATTGTTTTTTTTTCATGGAACTCGAAAATGGGTCATATTTCCACGATTTTTCCATTCTGTGGTTTTATTGCTGGGACAATATTGTTTCTGTTACGGCTTGTGAGCAGTACTTTGTATCTGTTCTTAAACAGATCTGATGCGTGAAATGATGATGTTCCTGTGCTCTCTCAGGCTTTGAAGTTATTAGAGCTAAATATTGTCAAGTTTGCTAAATGTTTAGGTGAATGAGCTGCTGTAGTCAGACATGAATGTGCAAGAAGTAATAATCCATACTAAAAAGGAAAATATATCAGCATTTAAAATAAAGAAAAAAGAGTACTGGGAATTTAAAAGGAAATGTATTTTCAGGCCTCTTTATCTCTCTACTGGTTTTGCACTTTGTGTTAATGAAGTCAAACTTTTCCCTTTCCTTTGGAAGGCCAGAAATTGATTTGTTTCTTCTTTTTTAATGGAATTTGGGTTTCTCATGTCTCACTGTGTGAGGACTTCAGAGAAATCTCCACACATCGGTCTTTCCTGAAGATTTAGTTGTACCTTCTAGCAACCTCTCCCAACATGCTTGACTGCACTATCCTTTATCATAAATACTTCCCCTCTTTGCAAATGTATTTTAGCCCTGAGTAAGGGATCGATAGCTGAAGGGAATCCTGGAATAATCAGGCTGGTGCTATTCCTTAGTGCCTGACTAACGTCTCGTTAGGGTTTGCTGTGCCTCACATCACCCCAGCTCTGATGGAGTTTCCATAGTGGGGAAAGCAATTATTGCCAGTTTGCCTTGTAAATGTTGAAAGGTACCTGCTGTTCCTCTGAGGTGCCTGCAGAAATGGAAATTGATGCTGATAATAAACATAATTATAAAGAAGGTTGCTGGAAAGACTCCTGACATGTAAGGGAAAAGTGACATTTTAAGGGCTGTGCTGTGGATGTAATGAGAATTGGTATTGCCTTTTAAACCATCGTACTGAGGCTGGGTTGGATGTCTGATAAAGTCTCACCCATTATGAGACGCTCTTCTGCAAAAAGTTCGTGTTGCATCAAAGTCCATGATGGCACAGGGGTTTAGGCTGGAAATTCTTTATCCCTGTATCTCATTTGCAAACCTCTGGATCTGGGCTTTCACTGGGGTTTGGTTGGGTTTTTTTTAATAGAGAAAGGAAGGGTGTCAAAGACCTTCCCTTTGCAAACTCTCCTAGGTTCAGTAGGGCTCAAGCCTGGCCAGTCCAGACTATCATCAGCGACCTGCTGGCTTGCAAAATACAACGAAAAACGAATGTCTGGGTTTGGTGCAAAGCATCTGGCTTGACGTGGCTGCACAATCTAATCTTGAAAACAGTAATGTCAAAGAGGAAGAGGATGAGAACACATTCTATACGATACCTGGTAGTTGATGTGCCAGGTTTTTAGACTGAGGTCACGAAATACCAGCTTTTAAATTAGAGACAGCTTGGTGCAAATGCCAGTGATAAAAGAGTTGAGTTGAAAATAACATTAAATAATTACTGTGAAATAGAAGGACTATTTTGAAGTTGTAATTGAGTTTGATGCGTAGTGATTATGTTATTGGTAGCAGTTCATGGCTCATCCAACGTTATTATTGTAGAATCGATGTTTTCATTTAATGTTTTCTGGATCGTTGTTGTCATCTGTGGTGCTTAATTGAATAAAACACAAGATTCACTTGGAATAGATGCAGATACAAAGTACTAAATTTCTCAGAGGAAGAATGTTTTCACTTTGTTTAACCCAAAGCATTAGTTTATTTGCAAATATAATTGATACTGGCTTGAAGAGCATTCCTAGAGTACATTAAGCAAGACAGCCATAACAACAGCATTAGATTTACGGCAGATGAGTGTAAATAGTGCAGTATTAACTGTAATGGATTCTGGGCTATAAATACACCACCACATCCCACTGGGTAGGATCAAGAATCTTATTCATGAATGACCCTTTAGATGTGCATTGTATGAAAGGAAAAAAATCCCTGTACTTTGAATTACCTCTTGATACTTAGCACAAAGCTGCATATTTTGGTAATTCTGAACTGCAGGGTAAAGCCCAGGTCTCAGCCCCCAGTAAGGTTGTGCTCTTGGTGTCCAAGCCCAGCACTGAAAGTGGAAACAGAACGTTGAGTTTGGTGGAGGTTCTGTCAAATCTCAGCTGAGGAGAACCTGTGCTGGGAAATGCACATTTTAAATCCTCTCTCAACCCAAATAGAGGTGTAACAGCACCAAAAGCTACTGAATGTGAGCCATTCAAGCTTTCTGTATCCAGGAGGGTTATAGAGATGCAATGCTACACACACAGGAGTCTTTTAAGAGGGTGCCTCAGAAGCAAGTACTGGAAAAAGAAATATCTGTCCTATGTGGAGAGAGAAAGTCACTGATAGTAAAAATGGTCTCTTCAGGAACAGGCAGCAGTGTGCTGGGCAGGTGGCAGGCAGAATATTCTTCTTGGGACTGTAAGGCATTTTCTGCATGGTCTGTTCTGCTGGAAACTTCTCTAGCCCAAGGCACAGGGAGCCCCAGCTGTGCAGCTCCTTGGTGCTGTTGTAATACAAGTAATGTATGAAAATAAAAGGTTATTTTTCATTTAGTTTCATTGCAATGATCTTCTTATATATTGGCTGTATTGATTGTATGCAACTATGCTACAGGACTATTCTGTGAATAGATGCTTTTTTTGGTTTTGACTTCAGCACACAAAAAATGGGTGTTCGTTTATACTGTGTCGGCGTTGCACTTCTCTGACTACGTAAGGAGGCTTCAGAATTGATGTGCCTTCCACTTACAGCCACTTAGAGCCACTTCACAGAGCCAGAGTAACATCAAGGAGCTTCAGTGCCTGGGAGAAGAAGATGGACAGGATGTTGCCAGGGTGGAGGCTCTATCAGCCCTTTATGCAATCAATTATCTCTGATTATGGAAATTTAAACCTCATTTACAGTGCAAAATCTGATGAATATGCTTGGGTTTCTGTATCCCAAAAAAGGATTTATCCCAAACAAATTAGCTACCCCTTTTCCTCATGGAAGGAAAGTCAAAGTGAAGAGATGTTCTGGTATCATGTTCCACAATTCAGTGTGAGCTCTGCTCTTTCAGCAAAGGCCTACCTGTATCATAAGGGTTTATTCTACCATCTGTGTTTGTGTAAACTTCTGTTAAAAAACCATATTTCTATTGGGGAGAAAATTAAATCTTTAGAACAGGTTTCTCTAAGGGAACTGTCTGAATCCTCTGTGTTGCTAGAGAATGTATCTGTATCAAGGAATGTGATACTGCAGAGTTTATTTAACAATCTGATACAAAAGGGTTTATTGCATTACAATGCATATCATCCTAATGGACCACTCGATAAGAAAGTATTAAAATGCAGTGCTGGATGGACTGTAAGTGAATATTTATTTGCCTTCTACCACTACCACACAGATGAACCAACAGTCTCAGGCTGGCACTTAATGGTTAAGATGAACTGTTTAATCAGGTCTGTGGCATTCTGCTGCCAATACTATCTGAAGTGAAATCAGCTGAAAGAAAACACCAATTGAAAGCATCTTTGCAAGACTAACTGCTATTTTTGTAGCTTTTAATCACACAAAGCCTGTCTCTGGCATCTATGAAGCGGGGAAAATGCCGAAAATAGATTTATCTATTTTGGAAAGCTTGTCTCTTGACTTCATTTCTGGACATAATTAAAAGCCTGATCTGTTGGTTAGAATTTTCCCACGTATTTTGACTTTACTTTGCTGGAAGGGGCAAAGTGCTCAGGCCAGGTACTTCTGAAGAATGATGTCTGTTAAAGGTTCGTACAGCAGTTTCCCTTTCATGCTGAGCTCAGATACATTGCCCATCAATCTCTTACGTTTTCTCCTCATATTAATCCTTTCAGAGTAGCTACTGCTTGTTCTGGTGTCACCAAACTACAACTCAAGGTGAGAATTAGTTAACTCAGTGCTCTGGATTGCTCTAGAAGGCAGAGGGAATTTTTTTTTTCTAGTTTTTTTTTTCTGCTGGCCAACTTCTATTTCCATTATTTCAGGTTCTTGCAGCTTAAGCCTCCAAACATCCCATCCTGCAGTCACTTCCCACACCAGCAAAAGTCTTGATCTACAGAGATGAACAATAGAAATGAAAAGATTGCTGATTCCATGAATAAATATAAGCCCTAAGCTTCCTTATTATCCCTGGAAAATATGTCCAAAAAGCTGTCTTTGGGTAATATTTTCAATAAAAGGCTGATAGTGTTCTCAGGACTGATGAAATCTCCCCCTTCTTGTTTCAAAATTCTGATTTGCTCAACAGAGAATGCAGTGATGGGTGATGCAACTTTTTTCTAGCACAAGTTCATGTATGAATGTGAAATTTCGTGAGCTTTCCAAACGTAACACATTGCAGATATTTCACAGGTAGAGTTGGGCACTGACCCAGGGCTTTTCAGAACACACTGTTTACAGCAAAGCCTGATCTGAGCACATGGTATTGATCTCCTACTGCCCACCTTGGTGGGTGGGTTTAAAGTCCTTGTGCATCTCCTCTTGTAAACGGGATAGGATGACAGCAGACTGGACTGACAGCTGGAAGAGGAGTGGGCTCAGTTTTTGTCTCTTTGTGGAGTTTGGTGTTGTATTACAGCACATGCAGGCAGCCACATGCACCACCTGTATCTGATTTTTATGTGTGTGCATATGATGGGCATCTTTCATACGTGCAGCTACGTGCAACTTGAGAGGTATGTAAATGAGACGTGCATTAATTATCTGTGACAAGAAAATGGCTCACTCTAGTTTAGTCTCTCGCACTCTAGCTCGCACTTCATACTTGTGTGATTTCCTAAGGGTTTTATATTTGGGGGGGAAAGTCCACATTCCTGCATAGCTTTGTGTAACCATGTTAGAACTTTCTGTTAGTCTCAAAATATCTCGAATTCCCTTCTTTGTGCTATTTTCCAAAGTAAATGAAATCACAGATTTTTTTGTGCAAGAATTCAGAGGCTCACAGCTGTAGGCTACTTTGAAATGTTTGTGTCATTATTTCTTCTTTGCTCTCTTCAGAATATGGTGAAAGGTCACAGATACCACATCAAACAATAATGTGGGGAAAAAACTGTGTTGGAGACAAACTCAGTAGTGACTGTTAAAGAAAGGATGTGTTTATTGTTTTGGGTTGTGTGTGGGAAGTCATGCAATGTCTTGGCGAGGCTATAACGTGTTTCATTCATATTCATAAAAAACAGTGAAGCTCTGTAAACTGTGTTGGGGCAATCTCAAAGTAATACGGAGTCACAATGTGTTAAGCAGAGGTCCTCAGCCCCTTAGTGAATGCTGCTCAGCACTCCAGGACCCTACAGCAACATTCAGACATCCAGAGCCATTCCCTGTGCCTCAGCCTGGCTGTCAGACTGCAAAGGAGCAAACGTCTCAGATGGGAAGGTACGGGGAGTAGTCTTGGCAAGAGAATTTTATGCTCCCTGGACATTTTGGACATCCCACCTCCGCTGCTGATGATCTTTTGCCACTGACAGCCACAGCTTTTTGAAGACTCATCCCTGTTTCCAGTAGGGACAGTGGGGGCAAGGTTGAGGCACCTTTGTCTTTTCAAGGAGAGGTGTGAGCGTTTCACACCCCCTGTGCCTGCAGGGCATCAGGGGCTGTGACTCTGCCCTTGCTCCAACTCCGCCTGAGTGCCCAAGGTGGCATCGCTGAATGCCTGCTAAGTCTCTAAGTCTCTGTAATTAACGAACATTATCGATGCTAAATAAAGGATGCCTTATCCCCTTTAGGAGGTCTTCTGCTGTGCTCAGAGGCCTGCTGTTCTCCAGTAAGATGTAAAGGATATATATATGTCATGCATCCCTTCTGCATCAATTTTCTTGTGTTACAGGTAGATCAAAAAAATACATGAGAACAGAAATTCACCGCTACATTACTTGAATTATTTATGCTATTTAGGTTTGTATTCAGGCAGTTATGTATTGTATGTGTTTGTACATCATGCTGTAAGGTTTCCACTTTCTTTACTGTGTCATCTGGCTACAAGTGAGTTTGGGATCTGGTTTGGTGCAGTATCCTCAGAGCTGAAGACTACCTCTCTGAGGCAGTTAAAACAATGACATAGTTCTAGCATGCTTCTGAAAATGAAAGCTCTCTCAGGTGGTACAAAGGGCACATCAAAACTGCTGGTCAGTTTTTAAAAAAGTTACATCAAGGCATTGTTCTGGTTTGTGTTTGCTTCATCACAACAGAAGCAACTGTTGAGGCTGCAGTAGTAATAAACCAATTCTGTTCATCCCCTCCTTTATCTGTTTTAGCAAACACACACTTTTACCTCTGTGTCGGGGGTTCTGGGTAGGCCTTTCCAGTTGGCCCACTTTCCATGAATTGCATTTCCACCAGAGGGCATTCAACATACCAGTGACATGTTCTGTCTGTCCTCTGGGATGGTACAGGTACTGCGCAAGACCTGCAGTCCAGAAAGGTGAATGTAGGGTGGATACTGAGGCACAGAGGGGGAAAGTGAGTGAGGTGACATGAATCTGTGCATTACTTGTTTTATCTGCTTACTGGAGTTTTGCCCAAGTGTTGTTTTCTGCCTCTTCCACCTTCAGACTTGAGTACAGGAATCTGAAAACATTGTGGGCTTGCCTTCTCCAAAAATAAAGATATGAAGCAGACAGGAAGGGCTTTGGGTCCCTTTGTGCCTCTTTTAGAGAAGACAAGTGTTGGCAGTGTTTTCATTGTTCAGACTCTTGAGGAGGTTATTTTAGGTTGGTGGAAAAGCTTATCTACCACATAGCTAGCAGGAATGCAGCAGCATATGCTTACCATAACAGATTTAATCCCAAGAGATCTAGAAACCCTTGATAAAAAACACACCAGCATACAAACCCTCACAGCCATCACAGCCCGCACCAGAAACTGAGGGCAGCGACCACCACAGCCCATCCAGCTCCCGGGAGCACGTTGGGGAGGCAGAGAACACCAGGAAAAACACCAGTGCAGGTGGCAGAGGTGACATCCTTGCACCTCTTGGTGTTGTTCGGGAATATCTGAGAGAAGTTACGAGGCTAACATGGTGTTCAGTGGGTTGCCACTCCCCAGAGCCAAGTGGTCACACCCTCCGCTACAGGTGATGTCAGTCCCAAGGAGACCCTCTCCAAATGCCTAAAGATGGGCTCAGCCTGCCCAGCCTGTAGGATCCAATAGAGCCACATGTCAGGTTTTATGTTCAGAGACTGAGGTTGTTTGGTCTTTATGCCTTCATCACCTGTGAGACCTCAGAAGCTGTCACGGTATAACTTTCAAGTGTGTGACATCTTTAAGATGAATGAATGTTTTATGCACGCATTTAACAGTGTCAATATTTTGCATAGCCTCACTATTGAAAGTGTATGGCTCCTGTTGAAAGTTCAGGTATTTTTTCCTTTTTTCTTTTCTTTTTTGTTAAAGCTGATATAAAAGTAAATGAAAAATAACAACCATTGCAATGAAAAGTGTACTTCATAAAACAAATGCTTAAAAAGCCACTTGCTCCAGCTGCGTCTTTTATGTACGAGGCTCTCTCAGGCAATGTATGTGCTTACATAAGAAGTCTTTCACAACATTTACATTTAAACCAGTCATCATCTTATATGCAGATCATTTATTCATCCTATAAATCACTTTGGAGCTAAAAATGAAGATGAGGCTCTCTCTTTTCCAAGCAGTAGGCTGCTAAATAGCCTAATATGTTTGCAGCTGTTGTGAAGATGGGGATTCTCTGTTTGACAGTGATGGGGGGGGTTGTTTTCTCATCACTGGTGATGTCTTTTACATTTTCTGACATGGATATTTCAGTTGCAAAATGTATGTTGCGGCTATTCTGTAAAATTTATGTTTAAAGAAAGAAAGGGAAAAAAAAGGTAGGGAGCAAAGAAATAAATTCTTCCACTCCTAAAACAACAGTTAAAAAGAACACATACTAAGTCAATAAGGAAGGAATTCAGCTGCTACCTAGAAATAACCAGGAGGTGTAGGGGGAAAATGTCAGTGAATATTGATCCCTAAGAGCACAGGGAGCAGGAATACTAAGCCAGACTGTGAGGAGGCAAACTTTGAGAAAACAATTTGGAGACCATTCACAGCTGGCACTGAAGTTAGGGCCTCAGAAGTCTCTCTCACATGGATAAACAAGTGAGAAAGAGGCATCTGTTGCATTGCAGCTGCCAAGGTCACACCAGCAGGAGCAGGCAGAGGGGCAGAGAAAAGCCAGCGACAGGGTCTGTATTCCATGCAGGGAAAACACAGCGTCAAACAATTGCGGCACTGCTCATCCCCTGCCTTCTTTGAGAATGGGATGATGTATTAAAATATATACACTGATTCAAAAAATAACCCCACAGTGGATTAAAAGTAATGTTTTTGAACAGTAACTACTTCAATAGAAAAGTCTGACTGTCAGAACACACACTTGATCTTTAGGGTAGGCAAACCAAAGTGGGTACGGAATCCAGAAGTGAGAAGGGCACAAGTACCTGCTGTGTTCCCCAGAGTCACGCTCCAATTTAGGCAGGAAAGTGCTATGCAAAACAGCTCTAGCTGTGCATGAAAGAGCAGACTTCTTCACAGCTTGCATCCCTGTGTTGTCTTATTTGTTTACCATGAACTGTGGGGTCCTGGAACTCGGAGTGGCAGCGAGAAATGGGAAGCAGCGGAATATAGTGCTTCAAATAAACCTATTATAATAATTTTAAACCACCTTCTCTTGCTCAAGATTAAAAAAAAAAAAAAGGAACTTAGTGAGGCTTTGGTAATGGACAAATAGTAGCAACACCATGGGACTATTATGCAGACACACAAGTCGTTCTTGCAGTGCCCATTGTCTCTGTGTCCCCTGCTGCCATGTACCTGCTGTCTCAGATAGCAGGAGTTCTCATGCTTGTGGGAACATTTTGAAGTGTATCCCCTGTAGGAACATATATTCATGCAAATAACTAATTAATGGCATTGACTAAATAAACTGGATTTGATCTGTTAAATGAAAATAGCACACCAGATTGCTTTCTTAATGATTTCGGTCATGGGTAATGGAAATGTGATGTATTTTTAACTGTAACTATATTCATAATCTGTTCTCGCCTCTAGTCCTTTCACAGAACCTTTGAAATCTGGAAAATGATCCATCTGATGGATGGTGGATCCCCAAGACAGAGAGGTCCTCAGTGGAGCCTCTGAAAATTCCTCTGGACATAGAGACTCTCCCATGACCAACCCTTGGTAGAACCAATGTGTTGGAGACAACCAGAGAGGGGATGATAACGATAGCAGGACTGATGCAAGATAAAGCTAATTAATGCATATCCTTAAAGGCCAAAAGTTTTCTTTCTTGTATAATAAAATTAGTTTTGGGATGCCCTTTGACAAACTGAGAAATCTTGCCAAAGCTAGAGATTAACTTGGAACAAGGCTGAAGTGTTTTTATGGTCTTCTAATAGGAACTATTATGAGAAGCAGTGCTGGGGATGGTGTGTAGGCAATAGAGATGCACTGCAGCCTTTGTAGGAGTAGGGCTGATGTCAGCTGATCTCCCATCCACGTGTTCCAGTTCCACATTCCTACTGGGGACGTTGCTGTGCAATAACGTGATATTACTGTTGTCACATTCTTGGAGAGGGGCAGGGCACAAACTGTGCTTTCAGAACAAAACAAAATTAAATTCTCCCTCTCCAAAAGCTTATTCAGATGAGCACAGAACAGAAATCTCCAGAATGAATAGCCAGAATGTCTGGGTGCTTCTGAAGCATCTAAAGCATGAACTCCTGTAAAAAGAGTTTCTAACCATGCAGCCCTCATGGGTTTACAGCTCTCTGTTCTGCTCTGGTGTCTTCTATGAGGAGCCCTTGACCTCCAGAAGGATCTGCTGAGGAGGACACAGCCCCCTCTGATCCACTGCATCTGAGCCATACAGATCCAGGAGGAAGAGGGGCTGTGCCACTGCTTTTTGTGTGGATGAGATGTTGGCAGCGGGACTGAGGAGGGGTAACTGGTCACCAGCATGCCCTGGCACATCTTCAGGACGATAGACATCTTGATTTTTACATACCCTTCCTTCTTGTTCCTCTTCAAATCTCTCTAGGAAAATTGGAATGGAGGGGCAATAGGGCAATGGCAAAGGTACTTTATCAGTCTTGGAGATTGAGTGGATTTACCTTTCTTGGAGTATGCTGCTGGTCTTAGAAGAGCATTGTTCAGGGAGACCTTCTCACACCATTGCTGCAGGAGTTGCCAGCCTTGTGTCCCCACCCCACTGCCTCCACACCTTGGAAAGCAACACCAGTGCACACTGAGCACTGTTCCCCTTGTGTCCCTTGAGCCAGTGTTCACCCACCTTTCAAATGTCTGAATGCTAAAATCCATGGCTGCAACATTTTTAAAGGCTCTCTCACCTTTCTCATAGTGGATGCCTGTGCTGGCAGAGTCTGTCTCTCTTCCCTGAGTTGTCTTTAAAACATTTACTACCTATAACATTTACTACCATATAACTTTCCTAAAAACCTGTAGCCCTTAGGACTTTTCCTTTGTAACATACCTCTGATTTTTCTCTTGCCATGTGCTTTCCTGGGCCTTGTGTCCTTCCTGAACTGAGAGCAAATCAGCCAGACCAGTAGGAACTCTCAGTGAGCATGAAGCTCAGAGGGGCTGGATGTACAAAATGAGATCGTGTGGTGTGTTCTGCTGGAGGTAACACATTACTGCATCCCAGATACTAATGGTACTAATGGCTTAGACCCACAAAAAAATTCAGATACGTAGCTCTCCATGGGATCTGGTCATTATCTGGAGAAGGGAGAACATTAGCAGACTGTTCAAAGGTATGGTTAATCAAGTAGAATTAATTTCTACCCATTTTGCCCACCGGCTTCAACTTCCTTGATGTGGCAATGAAAGGGGAATAAATAACCCAGTGTGGTACAGAACCCCAGGTGTCAATGGAGCACGAGGGTTCTGCATCCAATAACTCTACCTGCTGCTGCTGCAGGCTTATCACTGCTCTTAGTCTGTGCTCCCTGGAACAGATGTGTGCAGCTGGAGGGCTCACTGAGCACAGGCTGCTGTTGGGTCTGGCCTTTGTAACACACAAGGAATAGGAATGCTCTGCACTGACTGCTGAGAGCCCATTGCTGCTTCCCATGAAGGAGCTGCTCTGCATCCAGACACCTCTAGCTCCATGGAGGGGCAGAATCAAGGATGGTTTTGTACCCTGATCTGCTTAAAAATGTTTGGGAGCAGTGACAAACAGCTCCTTTTACTATCAGGCATTGCTGTAATGCATCATCATAAACAAAGGTTGATGGCCTTTAACTCCTAGGAGTTCACAAGTTGCGTGGTGATGACAGTTTGAGCTTTTGTTCCACCTTGTCCTCCAGAGCCACTAGAACAATTATTTCTATTTGCAATGTTCAAGGTTTTCAGCCTGTGAGCAGGAAGCTTTGTGGTGACTTTGTGAACTCCAAGGAGAATTTTAAGAATGATCCCAGACCACAATCTTGTTTCTGCCAGTCTCAGGAGAATGAATCACTCTCCTTCTAACAGAAAATGCTCTAGGACATGTGTGACTAATTTGTTACAAGGTAATTAAAAATTATCTGTATGACTGCAGTGCTGCATGGTTTTGTTGAAACAAGCACTCTGGGTGAAGATGAGTTGAGAAGCTGGGAAAAGCTCCTTTCACCTGTCGCTGGTTCCTCTCCTGATGGGAGGGGGTTGGCTGTCTGTTCTGCTGTGGTGCCTGAGGAGATAATTGCTGTCAAGCGTGGGGATGGCATTCATGTGGTTGTGTTTGGCATTTTGAATGTACATCTTGGTTAGTGAGGACAGCTGTCCATGCTCAAAGTGGGGCTCCTGAGCAGTCCCAATGGTGGCACAGTGTGGACTACATGGACTGGTGGAGGATACTCATCATGGGAATGCAGTTTGTGTGGCAGGAAGTGAGTCTGGAAATAGACCCTTCACATGGCAGAGGCAGGGACTGGAGACAAACTTGTTTCAGTGATGGGTAGTAGAGGTTGAACAGCCTGATGCATATTTAACCCTGGCAGGGAGGAGCAACCTGCTCCCTCTATCAGCTGTGGGGAGGGATGAATGGGAAGGTCATATTCCCAGGGCCCTTGTAGGCCAATGCCTCCTGCCATGCCCTACATGGGACTGTCTGGGACCCATCCTTGTGCCTGCTGGGTTTGGCAGATACAGATTCTTGTCCTTTGATGGGGGTGTATTAATCTTTCATCAGTGATGACTCAGCCAAGCAATAGCGTTGGTACCCTAACATAGCTCAGGGGTCAGGAAGGATGGCCTCAGCTCTGCTAATGTGTGAGGAGATTATTCTCTGCCTGTGACTAATGAGCATTTCTGAATGGCAATGGCCACTGCTTCCTCCTCCAGTGTCTCCCCAGGAGGCGTTTGGCAACCTCAGAACCCCTTTGATGAAGGCAGGATGGTGCAGATAGCTTGAGGATGTCACTGCCCCTGCTGCCACATCTTCCAGGCAGTGAGCAGCTGGTGGCCATCTGAGGGGTTGAGACACCCTGCCCTGGTCAGGGGTGTCAAGGAGGTACTGCCAAGCAGAGAGATCAAGGCATTTCAGAAACACTGGGATAGCTGTGCCAGGCACTGGGAGATGCAGTCAGAACAGGCAGCTTCCTAATGCACCCATGTAATGAAGCTCAGCCACATGTATTTGCATAGCTAACTGCTGGACTAATTAGCACAATTAGGTTCTTATGTGTCCAACAACAAGCTTAGTGGAAAAAAATCTACATTGTAAGGGATAGTGGCCTT
Organism: Gymnorhina tibicen; assembly: GCA_013399875.1. Taxonomy (NCBI): domain Eukaryota; kingdom Metazoa; phylum Chordata; class Aves; order Passeriformes; family Artamidae; genus Gymnorhina; species Gymnorhina tibicen. The sequence goes on from VXAZ01007730.1 coordinate 149,959, forward strand.
TTCCAGAAAAACTGTGAAAAATAGTGCGTTTTAAATTGTTAACTGTGAAAGAATTGAATCTGCATGGGGAGGGCGTGCAGTGCAATTAAGCTCAGGAACTGCCAGTGTATGTACTTAGGGGTCAGGGACACAGTCAATGGCCCATGTTTTAAAAGGGATCTGTTTTTCAGAAATTTCCAGCATGTACAGTAGGGGAGTAAAAAACCCCAACCAGCTAAACAACAAAAAACCCACAACCAAAAAAAGCCCCAAACCCAACACACCAATTCCAAATACAGTTTTGTTTCATTTGAATTCCTCTTGGAAAGAAAAATAGCAGAAGTGTAGAGTAAAGCAAGCCTTCATTACCGCTCACAACAGGTAGAAAAGTAGACCAAGCCAATTGGAAAATTCAAACTGATCCACTTATATAAAATCTTGAAAACAATTCTGTTCTGATGGCTGGGGAAAAATGTATGAGCAATAACCTCACCATAAACATATAGAAAATAATGTGACTTAAACTATGGGGACTAAAGAGATGGAATTGCAATGTAAGCTAGGACTGTGTCAGAGTATAACCCAGCAAGAAATCAACACAGGCTGTTGGATTTAAATGCAAATTATTGTTTCTTGTTAGATAGATGATATTCACTTTTTTTTTTTTTAAATGAGCTGTTGCCTGCATTGTGGCACCTGGGACAAGGCAAGGTTGTCCAGTTTGTTACCAGCACAATTCCGTGTTGCAGATCTTTTACTACATGGTTTCTATGAACTCCTGTGAATGTAATGGTGAAAATGCAGAAATGCTTAGGGAGTCTGAGTGGTGGCTTATAGATATCTTTAGGAAAACTTGGCCTGCCATTGATCTGTCCCTGAAACAAGGATCAAAATTATCCCAGGTGTAGGGAGACATTGACCGTAGTGGTGTTGGTGAATGTGACCTTGTATAATAAATCCATGCTGTAAAATTGAGGATCAAATGAGGCACAATCACTTCCTTGTCAGATAAACACTCTGATGTTCCCTTTCTTTAGCTGGTTATCCGCAGACTCAGCAGAGATCCCAGTATCACGTGAGTGAGAAAACATTTAGCTTTACACAGCACTACAGCTCTGAGGACAGCTCTGGGCTCCATCCTGGGTGTGCTGGGTAGGAGGTGAGGATGGGAGAAGCAGCAACGTGGCAGTTTCGTGTCACCTGGTGTTGGGGTGAGTGAGGGCTCCCATCAGTCCCAAGCAAATACTGAACAACCTCCGCGCTGCTCTAAGTTTGTCCAGCCATGTGAGGTGCCCTTCCCGGAGCGGGGCACTTGCTCTGTGCCTCGTGCTCAGGCACACCCCGTGTCACTCCGTGCTGACAGCAGGGTGGGCGAGCGGGCTCGGAAGGCTCTCTTGACAGCTCTGATGTGCTGGAGAGATCTCTGTTATGGCAGAGAAGCTGCAGGGAGCGAGCTACGGCAGCGCGGAGCGGAGCAGGGAACGCGTGCTCGTGTGTCACCCTGCAACGTGACCTACATGGCAGCCACCATAGCAGACATGCACGGTGGTCCCCGTCACATAGGGGACACGGAG
>VXAZ01007730.1:151706-466889 GCA_013399875.1 Gymnorhina tibicen
CACGGGGGGGACACGGAGGGGGCTGGGGGAGTCTGGGGGCAGTGAGGGGGCAGCTCCCCGGACAGAGTCGGTGCTCCCTGCGTCCCATGGCTGGGAGCTTGCTTCCCTGGGAGCGCGCTGCATCCCGCAAACGCGCGTTCGCAGCGGGGCAGCGGCTGCCCTTGACACGGCTCTGCTCCAGAGCCGGGCACTGACGGCGCCGGAGCCTCCGCGAGTTGGGAGAAGACAAGAGCGCGCCTGCCAGGAACTCCGGGGGATGCGGGATGGGGCAGCGGCCCCGCTCCCCGCTGCTCCGGGGAGGGGGATGAGTGCGGGCTGTGCACATCCCAGCGAGCCGCAAGCGAGCGCCGAGGCAGCCGGTGCATGCGCAAGGCGCGGGCGGCCGCCGTGGAGGTGGGGAGCGAGGACCACATCGCTGCCTCCGGCTCCGAGCTGCCAGTTGCTGGTTGCCAAGCAGTTATCATTGTTTCTGTGACGATTGCAGAGGCTGTTGCTAATTGAAGAAGCCCCCACAGCATCCTTCTCTCTGCTTCTGCTTCTGCTTTTATTTTAGAGGCTCAAGGGGGAAGACAGCCAGACTAGTGCTTTTTTACATTGCATTTTTATTTATTTCTTTTTGTGGGGGTGGGAAATTTCTCAGCTGGTGATTAAGTGATGGACTAGTTACTCATCCGTATCCCTTCAGTCTTTGTGTGTGTGTGTGTGTGTGCGTGTGTGTCTGAACACACAGACAAGCTTACAGACACACACACACACACACACAGAGTAAAATCCTGTTTGCCACTGCAGTGGGCACAAATAGGTGAGCATGACTACAGCCAAGGAGCAAAATGCATCAGGGAAACAAGCCCAACAGCAAGACCAGGTAATGCTTATTTTCCTCAATTTCAAGCAGATTATACAGATTTGCATTGTGTAGCTTTGTGTTTCTCGTATGATTATTATGATTTTTTAAAAAATCTTTTTGGTGTGTGTTCTTGAAATTGTCAACTGAGTCACCAGTCAGTGGCAGAAGGAAAGTGCTGTGTAGCTGGTTCAAGGTCTGCTTTCTCGGTGTGTGTGGAGACTTGGGGGGGAAGCTGAAATTGTGCTATTTTTAACAGCCTGTACCTCTTGCTGAAGGCTATAGAGGTTTGTTCTGTAACTTGTTCCTTACATATGTGCTGGGAGGGGGGGGCAGGATGTTGGGCTGGAGGCCCTTTCTCACTGGAGGAAGGGGGCAAGGGTGTTTAAAAGCCCCTCTGCAGATAGATATAAAATTGTAAAAGCGGGGTTCAGCTTCTGACTTTGTCATGCACTTTCAGTGAATTTTTCTGCCTGGCATTCTCCTGGAGGGGCACTTCAGGGTACAGCGTGTGCCCAGGCTGTGCATGAGCAAGCAGGGATGGCAGGGGAGGCAAAAAGCAGCTGCAAGTAGGTAAAACTCCTACTGGCTTTGGGGAAAATTGCTGTACTCACACCATATCTGAACACGATTAATTTATTTCTCTTGGTAGGCGCTTTATGTGTTTCTGTAGAGGTAGAAAGTTAAAGACTTCATTTTCTCTGTCAAACCTGTATTTTGGAGGATATTCCTCTCTGCCTGCACTTACCAGGACAGAATGAAGTCAAAACTTTCCCTGTCTAAAAAGCAGCGGGTGGCAGGAAAAAAAGGAATGTATCCTCAGCTGTAAAGGATGGGCAGAGTTTAAAAGTGGTGGCATAAGGGAAAGTCTGGTTGCGATCTCGGAGCTCCAGCTGAGGCCGGTGAAGGTTCCTGGGCTCCGGGGCCACCGGCATTCAACATCTCCGTTCTCCTCATCCCCACCTTCCCCTCCCCATGCTCGGGCCGTGCCTGGGGCAAAACGCTGGAGCCCGGACGCTCCAGTTCTTCAATTTTCCTCATCTCCTTAAGACATTGGAAGTTCTCCACTTTAATCTTTGGTTAGGACAGCACGGGAGGATAATTTAAACAGATCTCTCAGGGCACAAATTAATTCTTAAAATAGTTCTTCCTGGCTTGATGGGCTGAGAGCCTCACATATTGTTTTTCTTTTTTTTTCTCTGTACTGTATTTTAGGAAAGGGAAAAAAGCATGGGAAGACACTAAGCGCCACAAACAGCATCATATAATCTGCATTTTCAGGGTGACATTATACTAATGACCAAAACAGGCTCAGTGGTTCAGTGAAAACAGGATGGAAACAACTTTGATACTCGGGATAAAGAAACTATGCTTTCATCTAACCCTGCATGTGTTGGACTTTGCTTCTCTGCCCAGTGTTTTTGGAATATGTATTTTTGTCACTGTTAGCTGCAGGTCAAAACGAGTCTACCTGTGTTTCTGGGAGGCAGGGGTTTTTATAAGTGCCTTTTCTGTACAGAGGGCTGTGTGGCTTAAAGCTGTGTAAAAGTGTTGGGTTTTGTAAGTCAAGAAGTATATGTTGCCTTTTTCTAAAGGAGAGGTGTTCTTGTTTCAAGTAGTGTTACCTGCCTAATGCCATTCTGCTGTTGGCATGCCACGTCTTTGCTACTTTGGTCTTCCTACATGAAGTATAAAATGCTCAGAATAGGTCTTTAGTATTATGCAGAATCTTGATTGAGTATATTCTCTAACTGACTGAAAAGCAATTGTACCCATATGGTACACTTAAATATTCTGGAAATACGTGCTCTCTCAGCTCTGCCCTAGTGTGAGCATGAAATAGAAATATCAAGAATATATAAATATCAATCATATTGATGAATATTAATGTCTGTGAGCAACTTTGCTCACTCCCATCATTTCTTTTATTGTTTTCACAATACATTATTAGTAAAATGGCTTGACAGCGGGGGGTTGAATCCAATCTCTGTCTATTGATTTGAGTGCACTTTTATCTTCCAACACCAAAAGCAGATCTAAACCCTTATTTTATCTAAAACTGTTCATAACTGAAAAAAGGCTCTATTCAAATTCTATTTCTAGCTGAAATTCTATTTCCAGGCTTATGCATATCAAGAATTACTGAGATTTTTTTCCTTGCTTAAAAGTGATCAAGAAACTGAAAAACGTAGCTTGGAGAAAAAACGAAGGCAAAGTACTGGTCTGGCTGTAGAGGACTGAGTCTTTTTCAGTAGCAGCTGCTGCTGTCATAAGAGATTTTGACCATCCCTTTTCTGTGTTCCTTGCTGTGACATTCCCTGGATCCAGAGGCAAGCAAGTGACACAGTTGGCTTAAATCTGTGCTGTGTCCTACCATGCTAACCCAAACAGAAGCTGGGCATGAAAAGACACTGCAGGAGCAGGGTGGGGAAAGTTTGAAAACATCTGCAGAAGCTTTGTAGGCATAAATTAAAAAATTTACTTTAGACTCATGTATCTGTATGCAAATGAAGTCATGTTCTGTCTTGAGATTTACAAAAATGATAATAATTAGAAAATGATTGAGATGTGGAGATAAGCAAAGCACTGCCTTAGCTGCTGAAGGCAGGCAATCACTTTCTTCCTTAGGTAATTAAAAATGCTTCTATGCAATTTCTTTCTGATAAGCAATGCTGCTCACCTCCATGCCAGTTAAACTACTCAGAATTCCAATCATTTATCTCTTTGCTTATCTGTCTCATGAGTCTGAACTCTGAAGTCTTTTGGATGCCATGTACAGAAAACATTCTGTAAGTGATAAGTAATGCTGTCTGTTACTGTCAAGCTCTGATTGCTTGATCAAGATGTGAGTTGGATGTGGTCGCCTCTGTGCACTTGGCTGCTGCTGACACAGCTGTGGTTTCTTGTTTAGGGGGCTGGAGTTGGACACTGTGCAGTGCACGATTATCACGCTTGGCTTTCTGCTAGACCCAGCGCTCAGAAGTCCGTGGCAAAGCCTGCAGACACTGATAGACTCAGGGTCTGGCTCAAGAGGACTAGAGAATCTTGTTCTCTCCCTTGGGGTTTGTTAGCTGGATGTGTGGCTATGCCATTAAAACACTTTTCCATTAAAAAGGAGAAGAAAATAGCAACAGCAGGTCAAGTACTCTGAAAATGTGCTTTAGCTGTTTACACAGGCTGAAGATCTTTGTGTTTTAACATGAGCCTGTAAATTTGTTATCTTAGTTTAGCCCAATTCTTCCTACTTTTAATGGCCTTTGGGAATGCAAATAGCTCTGCAGTCATATATAAAGATAAGGAGGCTGATATTTTAATGAAAATGTGATAACAGGCATAACGCTAAAATGAGACTTCTAAATATTTTAAAAAGTGAGTCAGCATATCAAGTGTAACAGGATCACAGATTCTCAAAGAGCAGTTTTTATAAAACGTATTTAAAGGGTTGATTGGTTAACTGGGTATTTGAACACTGAGAACAAAGGATTGTTCTCGTTTCTTTTGTTGTGTAGAGAAGAATTGTCATGGGCTTATAGGGAGCAAGATCCTGCTCTGAAATGTGCTGGTGTCCTAGACAAGGTTGTTAATGACTGCATGGAACTCCATGTAAAAGACCAAAAAATAAGTGAGAAGACCAAATAGCTTGAGGACTGCCTTATTGAAGTGGGCTCTGTGGAGGAGTGGAATCAGATCAATAGAACAGTTCTGCCTATTAGCTGTCATTAAGATAATCAATTCTGAATTTTACATAACAGCTGGAATTCCAAATAAGAGGCGTGGTGTCTTCAAGTGGAAAGAGAACACATTTTACTTGGAAAACCAAGGCCAGACACAGGAATAAAATGATGGAAAGATTAATATTTCATGCTGCTAATGTTCCCCTGCCACCCTACTTCCCAGAAATAGCCTGTAGTATCTTGAAGAGTGAGTACAGGTGGAGTATCTAATATACTTTGCTGAAATGTGCCTCTACTTGTGTAACTTTATCCAAATAAGAAAATAAGTTGCACTTTAGGTGTATTATGCAGGAATTCCCCCTGTGTTGCTGTAATTCAGGTAATTCTGGGATTCCCATACCAAGGGATGTCAATCCCTGTGTGCCCTGCTGTCTTCCTGCAAGGTCATAAATACTCTCTGTCATTGTGAGCTGAGTCCTGCGCTGCTGCTTCATTCCCAGAGTAGATTAAACTAAAAAATATGGGTGTGCTCACATTGGGAAGTAGTGTAGACCCACTCTATGAGAGTCATAGAGATGATACTGAGGTCCCAAACACACATTTTGGATGCAGGCTTATTTCAAACTCGTTCCAGACTGGTGTGAACATCCTTTAGTGGCTGTTCAGCATCTTCTCACTAAGCATCATCTGAAATGAAGCCAGTTTCTGTACTCTGAATCTACTATAAAATGTGAGTGCGAGCATGGTAGATGGGTACAACTGAGGGATTTGGTCAGTAGTGCAGTTCTGAAATGCACAAAAGGACTAGAAATGTCCCACATGTCTTTAGGATGGATGCAAATAAAAACTTCATGTGAGCTACATTCCTGTATCCAAAGATATTCTTATGTATATGTATTTTTTTTTTTCCTGTGAAGTGTGACTTAAAATCACTCCAGATCTTCTCTGCTCACTTGGCTGCTGTCCAGAAAACCACTGCCCCTGGGTACCAAATGTCTTGGTTGGTTCTACATGCTTTGCATGAAAGAATGCAACGATCCTGATCCTCTGTGGCAACAAAGCATCTGTACAGCACATGAACAATACAGATTATGTCCAAAGAGTGCAGGATCCCTTCACATTGTAAACAGGCAGTAGTGTACAGCAGGTTCAGGCATGAATTATAAGTTGTGAGTTTTATCTCTTGACATAGGGAAGGGACTTTGCCCTTTTATTTATCGACACCATGCCTGTTGTGTGCTGGATCACAAAGAGGCACTGCTGAATCCTCTCTCTTTTTCAGCAATGTTTGAAGTTCCACATTGTAACTGAATGTTTGTAAGCAGATTGAGCTGTGAATTCACTAGAAAGCCCTGATTCACAGATCCATTGGCTGGCACAGACAGAGTCCCTGCTGCAGCATCCCAGTGGCACAGAATCCGTGCAGAGGAATGGAATAGCACCATGAAATACCTCTGAGGTGCCCAGATCCAACACTGGGCTGAAGGGAGCCTGGCCTGGAGCTGTTGAACAGGTGGGAGTGGGTCTCCCGGGAGATGAGCTAATTTAGCTTGTCATCTCAGTGACTTGTGATAGCAGAGCTCCTACGTTCCTGGCTGGAGCTGAAAACTGTCACATCCCAAAGGTGAGGCCCTGCTGGTAAGAATCCCTCATTCTCATTGCAGTATTCTGGCTCAGGTTATTGCTGCTGTGCATAAATCAGGGGCAATGCCCACTTTGGGAAGGTGTCTGTCAATGAGAAGGGAAAAAGGAGAAAGCTCTGATTTGCATGGAAAACAATAGATTTCTTTAGTTTGAATGGAACTGTTTAGTATTTGCTATTTGAGGGCATAATTTTTTTAAAATAAAATTCTTCATATGAAAGAATACTTTTTTTTCCCTGATAACAGCTCTTTAAATTACACGTCTTATTGTAGTCCCAACACAGACTTTCTCCAGGAACTCATAGAGAACATTTGTTTCATTCTGTTAATGGTATCTGAGTTATTCCTCAAGAGATTAAATTTCTGTAATAGTGCTCCCGAGAACACTGTATTCAAGAACGTGGAATTGCATCAAACCAGCAGTCTTTTCAAGTTGTTAATTTGCCACGAGGAATGCAGTCAGCTAAGCGATGGGGAGGGGGAGACAGAGATGGAAAGGAGCATGTTTGGTGTAAAACTGGAGTCTCAAAAAACAGGAAACTGCAGAAAAGCCTTTTCAGTATCCAGTGCTGAAATGCAAGTGCTTCTGAAAGGTCTCTGAAACAGCCTCTAAAGTTCGTACATTTCCACAGAATGCTGCTTGAGATTGTGTAAATTTTACATGCTCTTTATACCTTCACCAAGTGGGGTGTGCTCTGCCACTGTCCTTGGTACAGCTTTCCCTCCATTCCTGGCAGAGGTGCCTTGTGTTGCATCCTTTCCCATTAAATCTCTCTTTTGCTGTTGGATAAGGACAGAATAATCTGTCTCTGAAGTTCACCGGTTGTCTGGGGTCATGAGGATGTGTTTGAATGCCACAAGACTCTTAGAGAATTTGATGTGTCATTCCAGCTGTGGTCCATTAGCAGTGCTGTGCATTGCTACAGGCATTTCATGAACAGTGGTTGTACCTGCTTTCAGTTCTTATGCCTTTAATGCTGCTTCTTTGTGACCTTTATCAGGCATTAAGTTATGGTAAATCGTGGTCACTTTGGATGACGTGAGAGAAGGCAGCACTTTTAAAATGATGTAGAGTACAGTCGTGTTTATATTTTTATGTAGTATATTCTGTATGTTTTACGTTCACATTTTTTGATCTTTTGTCAGTTTTTTTTTCCTTTCATCTTTTCTTTCACCATTCTGTTCTGCCCACTCTGATTCTTAAGTGGGCTTTAAGTAAAATAAATAGAATCAGAGAAAGGAGAGTGCCAGCAGCAATGGACCAGGAAAGCTGTGCACGCTCCTTCAAAGTGCAGAGGTGAAGAACTGATTGTGAGTGGAGTGCAGCAAGTTTCCGCAAGTTTGAAACCTTTGTTAAACATAAATTTGGAGAGGGACCTGTATTTGAAATCAGTGAAGGTTGTCAAGAATGGAAAGGCAAGTAAATATGAATTTTTGATTTAAAAACAAAATTTGAATGGGATTATTGGTTGGCTTTGAATGACAATTCACTGGGTGGAGTATGGAACTTAGTCCTTCTTGTGTGCAGACTTCCACTGTGGCTTTGAGCAAGTGTTGGGTCCTTACTGGCAGTCAGCAGTTTCTCTTCTGCTGAGAGAGTCCATGTTGCCTAAAACTGGGTGAAAAAAAAAAATATCTTGCGAGTCTCCTGAGGATAAGTACATGAAATATGGAGTTCTGAGATACTGAAGTAACTCAGGCTGCAAGTACCTGAGATATCAGAGAGATGCACTCCTTGATGTTTGGAGAATGTAGGGAAAGGGTCACAGGAGAAACCCTGAAAGTTAAAACTCATTTGGAAGGTTTAGATATGAATAAGAATTTCAGCAGAAAAATATCAAGATAAATGCTGTCAGGACTTGAGACAGTTATAAGCAAACTTGCAAATGAGAGAGAAATAATGCACAGAATCTGAGGGTTGTATCTGATTCTAAGATTTTGGGAACTTGAAGCAATTTTGCACTTTAAGGTAAGATGGAGATGCTTCTTTCAGCTCTCCATTGCATAATACAGAGACCTTTTCCGAGAAGGAGTAATTAATATTTTTTTCAATAGTAATACTGCAGTGTAATTAGGAGCCAGAGAGGTTAAATGGAAAAGTAATTGGGGGGATGACGAGCCAAGGATATGCATGGTCACAGCTTAAACCAAAACCTTTCAGAAATGGAAGCCAGAAGCTGAAGTTTGGTGCTGGGTAGGCAGATGGAGAGCATCTTCCTGTAAGTCAGGATGAGGGGATGAGCCAAGTCTGAAGCCCGGGGTCCAGCACTTGTAGAGAGAAAGCCTTGAAAAAAGTTGTGGAAGTTGTTGGAAGCTCTTAAGTGTGGTGGTAGTGGAGAGGACATAGCTACCTCCCACCTCCATTGGTGAAAATCCTCCACAGATCAAGGAAACTGAGGATCTTCAGAAGTCACTTCCAACCCTAACTTTTCTGTGATCCATGAGAAAGGAGATAGTGAGTGGGATAGAGAGTGACTATTAAGTCTTTGGATTAGTTACGGGAATTACAGCGGAAGTAGGATTGGATTTGGTGGTGAAAGGTGCTCGTAGAGGAAGGAGCTTCAGGCACCTGTTCACTTGCCTGCCTTGAGCAAAGCAGCAAAGAGGGGTTTATTTTTGCCAGCTCTCAGATACCCTGTTCCCCTTCAGAAACACCCTGCCTTCAAAAGAAGTACTTAAATAACACAGTAACCAAAGACATGGGCTGCTTTTCTGTATGGGGGGTACGGTGGGGAAAAGGCAGCAGCTGTCTTTGCCAGGGGAGAAGATTCCCAAAAGAACAAGAGGAAGAAAATTGTTAAAGTCCCCCTCTTGCTCAGGGTAAGGGCTGTGCTTCTCTCATGGTTCCTTGTACTCCTCATCCCTGAGTGCCCTGATTGCCTGTGCCGTTACTGCTGCTGGACTGAAGCTTGTTGTTGAGAGACAAGCTGTGTGCTGTCTGCGTGATAAATGGTCAGTGGCAAGCAATGTAGGGCTATTACTGTTACGAGATACTATTTTGTGAAAGAAACTGCAGGTGAAAAGTGCAGATAGACCATAATTCCTCAGAGCAGGTTTTGTCCTAGACTGCTGAACATCTGCCCACAGAGGCATAACAGGGGCTCTGCTTTGGGATCTTGTCTTGTCAAATAACCCTGCAGCGCCAGCACCATGGCTGTGCCTCTGGGTTAATGGCCTTGGCAGCAGAGGCTGGTGAAAGGATGGGACAAAATCCTTGCTTTGCTGGTGTGTGAGGAGCCCTGTTGGAAGGCACTTTCCTGTCTCAAACAACCTCCTTAAAAAAGCTGAAATGCAGGTGGTCATGGGCAGAGGATAGACCAGTTTTGTTAGAGCTGGTGTGTGTTGGGATGGAGAGAGTAAGTGGTGGGATCCTGGTGAGTCACCAAGGGAGCAAGAGCATCCAGACATTATCTCTCTGCTGCTCCCTCAAACTTGGTGTGTCCCTCTCAGCCCTTTGGTGGGCATTCACCATCCATCCCAGGGGGGGAAAACCTCGTGCCCTCTTTAAACCTGTATGAATACACAAGTCTAAGCTGAGCGGGGAACCAAACCCTGGTTGTGTCTCATGGTGAGGGAGGGCGAGAGAGACTGAAACAAATACTTACGAAGAGTTAAGATGAGCTCACAAATTAAAAGATCAAGCAAAAACCCATTAGAAAGGGGAAAAGGATGAATTTGAATGAAATAGCAAAAACAAGCAAATCTGGAGGCTGAATTGTTGTCTTTTTTTTTTTAACCCTTCAGCTTGCATCCTTTGTCAGTCTGAAAACAAATGGATGCTCCTTTTATTGTTTATAACACCATAAGAGAGATAAAATAAAAGTAAATTTTACATAAAGTTTCACAATGCTTTGGCTAAAGTAGTTTCTATTGCTGTTTAACTGCTGCTGAGCTTGAAATTGGAGAGATAATAAGCCTTCATCTGAAGCAATTAGTCTGCAGTTTTTGACTCCATTACCTTCGCTTATGTCTGTAGCCCAACAGTTACATGCAGATATTTAAGACTTAGTTGTAGTAAGATATTGTCAAAAGTGAAATCACAACTTAGACTTTTGTTTATTGTTAATTTAGCTTGTCAGAGATACTGTAATAAACATATAATAGCATATTATGTGGAATGCATTTTGGGTCATTAATTTAGCTTAATCACACACTGTGACCAACCTCTCAACTCTTTTTTGTGTTGGGTTTAAAGGGGTCTGATACTTAATGTCATTGTAGGAATTAACAAATGGTACATTAAGTTGTAACTGCACTTAAGTGTGCTGAGAGCCTCACACTTTTATGTTTTTGTTTTCATGGCCAGGAGCAAACAGGTTATTTTCAAATGCATTTGCAGCATTTTGTGCCTACTGATCAAAAGAAACTCAAGGATGGACAGGGAAAGCATATTAGAACTTGGCTCATATTAAATGAGAGAGAGGAGACATGGGACGATATATGGAAAAGCAGATAATATATCATGAAGGATGCAGTAACGAAAAATTTCATGGTTGTTATTATTCTGAGATACGGTAGTGTTAGAGAAAAAAGAGGAATTGCTCAAAGTGGGGAAGCATAATGAAACTCCTTTTTTTTATTACTTAAATTTGAGATTCTGTAGATATCATTGCAAGTCATTGAGTGTAATAAGCATTGAGTAATCCTCATAGCAGGAAATTTGTTTCTCAACTTTGCTTCTTCTCCTTAAGAATCCCTGGCACTTCACAGTTTAGTTGAATCTAATATACTAACAACCTTCCTTTTTCTATTTTCATGTCCCGATATTTGTGATTTAAAAGTTGATTTACAAACGTTGCTGAGAATGCTGATCCATTGTATCTAGTGAGGATTTGAGATTAATCTTTGTGAGCTTAATCACTGGAGGGTTCAGTTGCAGTAAACTGATTTATTTTCCATGGTGTTTTCCTCATAAGGTTCAACACATGGTTTAACATGGATTATATTGGTAGTTGACTTTGCCATTGCAAGTCATGGTGTAATTAGAAGTTTTATTCCAACAAGCTAAACAAGCCAGATAAAGAGCAGTTGTGAAAATATGGGACAGAAAAATCCAAGGAGAAATTGATTGAAACAGCCCTGGAAAGTACTTAGCACATACAGTTTGTGCATTAATTAGTAAGATTATATTGATTGGGAAATGTGTTGACTTTGGTTGCTGAGGGCTGTTCGGTGCTCACTTGTCCAAATCAGTATCTCTTGGCAGGACCAGCTGACCTCAGTTACTCCTCCTCTACTTGAGAAATGTTACCTTCCCACCCATAACGCCTTTGAGGGTGCTAATAAGTAAATAGATGATGTCTTCTTTTGGTTTTGTGCCTTGTTTGCAAACTGGGCTTTCCAAAGCCCTTCTGGGAGATTACAAGACTGAGTTGTTGTGTATGAGGCATTTTTCCCTCAAAGGTGTTAAGGAATTCAGTGTTGATACTGGGCTGTACAATAACAGAGGATCTCTGTGTAAAACAGAGAACTTTAAGGAATTCTGGCAAGTGTATCTGAAATTAGAGATGTTTTGCATGAGTATCTACATTGAGAATAAATCTATTGGCTTCATCAAGCCATGAGCTGGCCCCTGTACTACCTTTCGCTATCCTGAAAACCCTCATGAACAAAATTATGGCTTTAAACCTACATGAGCAACAAACTTGTAACTAACAGATTTATTCCAGCTGGCTCATTCTGTTTTCATGTGGCTTTTGTTATAGAAATAGCTGATAGTATAAACAGTTCTCTGTACTGTTCTCTTTGAGTGGGGAAAAATGCTTCTTCCAGAAATCAGTTTTCTCTTAGGTTCTCAGAGGTGTGGAAATCTGGTGGAGCTCTGTCTGAGAATGGACTTCGGGATTAGGACCACAATATAAATTAGGCCTTGTATACACACTGGAATAAGGTTGCGGGCCTGGTTTCCTCATCGTTTGTTTCAGAAGATTTATTTTATCACCCGCTGGCTCCCATCCTCTTGCTTCTGAGGAAATATTGTCCACGCTGGACTTCTCCTGACCTTGAGGTGGGAGGTGACTAGAATGCACTTGGGGATCACAGAGGTTCCCTGCCAAACCTCCATTCTAGATAGTGTGCTTCCTATAAATTCCTGTAGGTTCCCAAAATTCCTGCAAGCTCCTATAAATTTTAGAACTTCTCCAGTCAGTTATAATGTTCTTAGCATCTGGGTAGTGAATCAGTGTTATCAGTAAATAAATTGTCATCTTGTCTGTCATGCCAAAAGGGAGCAATTTTTTTTTTTTGTTCTTCAGCATCCCGCTGTGAATTCCAGAGAGGCTCCAGTGATCAATAGCACACAGCCACTGTCACAGGCTATACCCAGGTTTTAAGTCTTCAGTGATCTCTCAGCTGTAAATTACAGCTGTTTGAAACTATGATGCATAGTTGTTTTTCTGTAAAATGCAGTTCATTTGTGCAAGGATATTCCCAGTAAATCATCCCACTCAAAATATATTGGGGAAACCTTTCAAATCTCCATGAGTCTCTGCCTGGGCATGAATGGGGAGCTGGCTAAAAGCTTGTGGCTCAGGAAGGGAGGGCAGGGACAGGTGACTTTGAGAGCAGCCCTGAGGAAAAGAACTTGGGGGTGTTGGTTGATGAGAAGCTGAACATGACCCAGCAACGTGAGCTGGCAGCCCAGAAACCCAACCGCATCCTGGGCTGCATCAAAAGAACCGTGGCCAACAGGTCAAGGAAGGTGATTGTCCTCCTTTATTCTGCTCTGGTGAGGCTCCACCTGGAGCACTCTGTTCAGCTCTAGGGTCCCTGACACGAGAAGGACAGAGGAAGCCACGAATATGGTTGGAGGGCTGGAGCACCTCTCCTGTGGAGACAGGCTGAGAGAGTTGGGGTTGTTAACCCTGGAGAAGAGAAGGTTCTGGAGAGACTTTATACCACCTTCCAGTGCCTCAGTGGGGGTACAAGAGAGCTGGAGAGGAGCTTTCTACAAGTGCATGCAGCGATGGAACAAGGGATAATGGCTTTAAACTGAAAGAACAGGGTTCAATTAGGTATTAGAAATAAATTCTTTACTGTGAGTGTGGTGAGGCATTGAAAGAGGTTGCCCAGAGAAGCTGTGGCTGCCCCATCCCTGGAAGTGTTCAAGGCCAGGTTGGGTGGGGCTTGGAACAATCTGGTCTGGTGAAAGGTGTCCCTGCCCATGGCAGGGGGGTTGGAACAAGATGGTCTAGTCCTAAGTCCCTTCCAACCCAAACCATTCTATGATGCTATGGTTCCATGTTGAACGTGCTTGGATCATAAACCTAGTTTTACCTAAGAATTTGTGTGTGTCTACATTAAAATGTAAAACCGAAAAAGACTGAAATCAGATTTAATGGGATCGGGAATTACCAAATCAAAAAAGCCTCCCATTGTTCTAAAAATGTTTCTGCTGCACAAATATGCGATAAGATTCTGGTTTTATCCTCAGAGGTTTAAAATTTCTGAGAACTGAAACTTTTTGTCCCACTTTGATACAATTGGAGTTAATTACAACCCCCCACATACAATTAATATAATAAATCTCTTCCCCATCTTGCTCTAGGAAAGTAAAGAGAGCTCAGGCGGTTGCTACTTCTGTAATAAAGCATTCTGAAAATACTGTTTTATGTACACAAAGATATGAAGTAATTGAGCTCAACAGGCCATGTAAAATACACATGAGAAATAAAGTATGTACTTGAGGCTAAAAATATAATCCTAAATGAATCCTACTGGGATGGTCTGTGCTCATGCTACTTCTAGTCCTCTCACTGCAAGTAGAGCTGATTTCTCTTTGCTTTTGTTTCCCAAATAGCTTTTTTTCGATCATTTTTCTTTGGCCTCTATGAAAAAAGTTGGAGAAAAAATCAATTCTTTCTTCGTATAAATTGCTACAGCAAGGTCTACTGTAATGCACCAATTGTGCATAATCCCACAGAGCAGAAGAGTAGCTGTAGCAGAGGTTTGGGGAAGAAGTTAATGAGAGATTATAATGAATCTACACGAGTGTGCTCTTCCTCTGTGGAGTCACTGTTCAGGGAGACTGTGATACACATTTTTCAAACCATCTTCCAGATTATTTTTCCTTCAGTTCTAACCAGGCTCTTACGTTTTTGTTCACAAATGCCTGTGGGTTGCAAGAAACACAACCTCCAATATCCACAGAGCCTTCGTTTTATTTTTCCTTGGCCCATTTCTTGAGTGAATGGTTTATGTCATTCAAAGAGAAAAAAATAAGGAATTCACTTGTTGCAAGCTACTCACCACATACTGTTTGTACTTTTCTGTGTGGTTGGCTGCTCGTCAGGTGTAAGGCATAACTTTTATTTATTTTTATTGCCAAAACTGCTGTTAAAACAAGAGATGACAGTTGCTCCAAGGAGACTGAATTGAGGTGACACTCAGATGTTCATACTTCGTTACTTTTCATTACCTTGACAGTTTCTGTAGAGTTTCTTTCCATCATAGAAGCCTTCAATTATGATTAGTGCATGGCTCCCATGACAAAAAATCTATTGAACTGCATTTTGTATAGTATTCACCAACATGGATAATACAACTAAATCAAGAATAGATCAACTTCAGTTAAGGGATTCTTCAAGACTGGTTGTGTTGGCAGTATGCAAAAGTGAAGATCTGTCTGGAAAAGGTGTGGCATTCACCTGTCCGTTTGTGCTGATTGTCTTTGCAAATATGAACTATCATTACATTATCCTTTTGCTTTCATATCCTGTGAGGGAGGAGAGGATACACAAAAAATTTGTATTAAGCCAGACTGTTAGCTCAAGACTGATGAAATCACTGCTGTCCATTTTGTGAAATTTCAGTGAACAAGAGAAGACTAGGAGCTTTCTTTAAAATAAATAAATAAACAAATAAATAAAATCCACCTGTGACCCTTGCCTGGAAGAATTATGGATTTAAGGGAAGAGAGGTTTTTGCAGAATTAGCTGCTGTTGCTAGTCTCTCGGATCCCCTCCTCCCTGCCTGGGAGGTGGTTTGCAAAAGGGGTCTGGAGACTGTCTGGAAGCTCTTGTTTGCCACTGCCTGGCTGCAGCATCCGTGCTCCCGCCCTGACACCGCGGCACAGGCAGATGGCTGAGGGTGGCACAAAAGGCTCCCGTCCATTTTTAGCAGCAGATTTCAGTGCCTGCTAGCCACTCACTCTTTTTTGTTGTTTCGGCAATGCTTCAAACTCTGACCACATTATTTAGCTTTTAAAAAGCTGGGGTAGCTCGTCATTTTTTTAAAGCATTTGGGACAAATATCCTCCTGCATTTTGTCTTGGTCATGCTGCTGAATGATGTGATTCTGTTTGTTGTGAAATGCACTCTGCATGCATAAAACACAGCTAGAACTACTCAACAAGCTTCAGAGACTTACTTAGCTAGCTGGGATTTGGCAGGAGATGACCAGTTAACATAAAAACCCAGGAAGAAAACCAAAGAGTTGTGGGAGATGTTGAAAGTAACAGATGAGAAGAGGTTGCTTGCAGAATTTTAATTCTACACAATAAATTATTGCTGGCAAATTGAACTGCTGCTTGCTTTTCAGGGATATTAGAGAGCTGGAAATAATGCATATTTTAGCCAGGCAATCATCTACTGCCTTTTGTTGACAGACAAGTAAAACCTGAGCGGGGAAAAAGACTAATTAATCACTACTTTATGTAACCTTTACCAGCGTGATACAGCATTTGCATTTGAGTCCTAGTGTGCAGTGTTCATTTAAATTAAGTCTGGTTTGGTTCATTTTTTAATTGCTGTAAGATCCAGGAATAAAACAAGTGGAATTATTGGTTTTGGGGAGCCTAATAGAGTTAGTTTTCCAAGTCCAACCAAAAATGACAGTCTCAAATGTCTCCACTTTCTGTATAGCACATCACTGGTAAATGATGCCCAGGGGAGAAATTGTTGAGTTGTGATAAATTGTTGAGCATCCAAACGCTATTGTTGGTCTCACTGGGGACCACTGAAAGCTCAGTGCTCCTGAAAACCCAGCCAATTATGCAGGTGCTTATGCGTGGGCTTTGAAGGCTCTCTTTTCCTGCTTATTAAAAAGGATGGTTTTTTAAAAGCTTTCTGTCATTACCGGTCATTTATTTTTCCTTCTGTTTTCTTTTGAAAACATCTAAAAAGATAGCACACTTGAAACAAGCACATTTGAACCGCTGTGTAGTCAAATGATGGCATTTAATTCAGGAAACTGAGGATGGTCTTTTGGTCAGTATTAAGAAGGAAAAGGCAGCAGTTTCTCAGATTTTAGAGCATTAGACAGCCTTGTTGAGTTTTGTCTTTTCCTTTGCATCCAAGAGATAATAATGGAGCTGAAGTACCATTTTAGTTGTAAAATATAGTTTGTTTTCTTTTTTTAGTTGGAATATAACAAATCCTGAAAGACCTTAGGACAGGAGATGCTCTACAATGACTCTTTATATTATTAATGAAAATTAATTTTAATGGTAGGGTTATGTTACTTAAATATATCTTCCTTGCAGAAAGGTGTGTGTTACTAAAATTTCTCTTTCCACATGTGATAATAATAATACCTAACACATTTTTCATGCTTTATGTCTATGGATTGCCTTTAAAAATATTCTTTCTGACATCTCAGTGATGTAGGTGAACTGCATTACCCACACTTGGCAGAAAGGGAAGCTTAATACAAGAATGGAGTGGCTTGCCTGGGGCTATATTACTCCTGTATTTCAGGCTCCAAGCCCACGAATTGCAGTGATGATCAGTGCTGTGGGGACAAACAGTTTGGGTCAGCACTGGCTTCAGGCAGTTTGTAGACATGTCCTACATTGCTTAAGCATTTTGAGAATGTTAACAATGATTTATTCATCCATTCATTCCACTACTCATGTTTTGATTCTTTTAAATGAGATCAGGCACGCTTGGGTCTTTGGATCTTTGTGGGCAGTTCTAGAGATTTGACAGTCATTTAAAGAATCTCCTCCTAACCCAGACTCTAGCAAATGACCATGGATATTAATAATCCATCAGGAGAACATGTGAACACTGATTATATATGCTCATGTGTGCACACACAGATACACAGACATACAGCCCACCATGAAAAGCACCAAATGAATCCTCGTGCCTGGCAGCATTTAATGAACTCTGAACCTGAGAGCAAGATTTCACTGTTGTAAATGTAAAGTTCCTTTAAAAAACACCTTCCAGAAAGGTGTTAGGCACTATCTCTCCCCTTGGAGAGGCAGCATTTTCCAGTTTTCACTGGATTTCTACTGGCCCAAGTAATAACTGACCAGGGAAACAAAAGTGGACTGGTGCACCACTCTCAAAAAATGTCTCATCCCTCCAGCAGAAAATAGCGTCTTTCCCCTGCAGATGGTTCTAAATTTGAAGTGGTTTGTTATTTGTTCCTGAAGGAAGAAGAATTTAATGATATCTGCTGCTTTGTGTCAAAAAAATATCCAGGTGCCGTGTGTCAGTGCTTTGCAGTGACAGGATGAACAGAGCCCCAGAAGTGCCTGTCGGGTGCACTGATATCACCTCCTTCTGCAGCTGTTAATGAATTTAACCTCAGTGGCTGGGATGCTGGCGTAGCTCATGAAGCCTGAACAGACTCTTTTGGTTGCCTGCTTGGTGTTCCTAACTGTAGCAGGCTGCACACTTACCTTTAATTCGTGCTTCTCCTTCCAGAGGGAGAGGATGGAGGCACGAATTGGTGATCCAGCTCTGCCTCAGACCCAGCGCTTAACCCTTGCTTCCCAAGCTTTCAATGCTTTCTCCACTGAATCAGCCTTTCTCCCAGAAAATTCAGTGTCTCCTGTCAACGCCAGTGACAGGAGTTATTTTGTAACCTGCAAACGTGTTTGCTTCCCTTGAGGGAAGCAAAACTAGAGTATGTGTCATTCTCTAGTGGGCAAATAGGAATGGTATGAGGGACAGGTGAACAGTGCTGCTTTTAGCTGTCCCCCTAGACAGATCGTTCTGTGGCCGTGTATTGCTGGCCTAAGAAAAAGAAATATGATGAGGTTTTCAGAAAATCCCTGAAAATCTCTCTCTTTCTGCATTTCAGAGCATAGCAAAGTGACAGCATTTTCTCTAAGCTACAACTAATGAGGGCAGGGGGACCTACAGAAAGTGTGGAGGCTGGAGGAGAGGGAGCCTTCCCTTGAAAATAGGTGTAGTGTGTTAAAAATATATATGTGGGGATGAGGAAAAGTCACCAGTAAAATAAATCATCATCACCCTCTGCTTCGTGTTCTTTCTGGAAACTCTGCATCTGAAGCTGTAGATAGTTTTTGTCCTGAAATACTCCAAGTGGTCTTTCCCCTTCCCTTGGGCTCTAGCAGTGTTAGTGGCATAGGGCTGGCTGGACAGCCCTGTATTTTGCAAAAGACAAGGATTCTGGCACTTCGTTAACTCCAGTAAACGCTGTTTTTAAGAAGTATTTTTCAGTGAGGTATGATAGCCCTTTGTGTCTAATGAACTACTCAAGATACTACTTTTATTTTCATTATGTCCACATACTATCAAGCAATAAATGCAGAGATGAGCATCTAAATGGAAATACCCACCCCAAATCAACTTCTCCTATCCAAAGAAAAAGCAAATAAGATTTGAACCAAATGCTGGTAAGCTTGAAAGAACCCAAAATGCCTTATTTAAGGTCTTTCAAAAGAGCAATCTTTGATATTAAGAGTGATTTTTGGAGTCTAACACTGGTGTGTTACTATCTAGGACTTTGGGCTCAGTTGTTGAAGATATCAGATGCAGTTTAAGAACCAAGAAAGATGTTCTGATAGCTGAGGAGGTTAAATGCTGTCGTGGGGCCCCTCACACACCCTTGTGCTGTAGTCTCTATGTAATTCTGAGTGATCCCCTTAGCCAAATTTTTCTCATGTTTAACAGTTCCTGTTTGTCCCATTTTTTTTCCCAATGCTCAACTGAATTTATTTGCTAAGTCTGGATTCTAAACTTTCTTTTTCTTTTCTGACTTTCAGAAGTGCTAGACATTTCTAGCTACAATTGAACTAGATAGGAGCTATACTTAACTATATAAAGTTATGATAATTGCTCTGAGTAAAATCAGATCTCAGGCATCTGAAATTAAACACCCTAAATTAGCAAAATGTTTGACCTTAATCATTCTCTGACTCAGCTCCCCATCTGTGTAATGGGATAACATCTTCCCTTCACCATGTAGAGGTGCTGTGGAAAGAGAGTGATGAATATTTGAAGCACTCATGTATTGTAGTGAGGAGCTCCATAGAAACCACTGTGAGAAAATTGATAACTCTGCCTCTAGAGCAGGTTGGGATTGTGGGCTGCAAATGCAGGATCAAATGAAATATTGAAGAGCCCTCATTACCTGTCAGCACCAACCACTTGGTGCAGCGTCTGAGGCAGCTGCAAGTATGTAGGATGTATAATTAGACTTCTGCACAATGCGTGTGTACAGGGGGCTGAATTACAGCTCATGAACCTTGAGGCTTGAACTTGATATTGCCCAACTTACTGCCTTTGTGAGCCTTAATCTCAAGGTAGATTTAGTCTCTTATTGTTGATTACAGGTGAGATTTTCAAAAGCATTTGGCTCTTCCCCTCTCTGTTGCCAGTAGAGATAACAGGACTTATGGATGGCTTTAGTGGGAGCAGAGCTAGACCAGTGTTGAGTGTTTTCGAGTCACAAGCAAGGATTTATGTTGCACATTGCCTGAAAAATACACTGGGAAAAAAATGCAGTGTTTGATGGTTGAACTCAGTGAAGTTCTCGTCTTTCCTAAGGGCTGTTAGCTTTTTCTATTAAGAACAACCTTGTATGCGAGATGCTAAAATTAGGTGTTGGCAGTGTTTGTTGTTGTTTGCCAGTGCATAACATGAGTAGGCACAATTTCTCTTATTAACCTTGAATGAAGAATTCCACTGACCCCGTTCTGAACATCAGAGACCTTGTGGTAACCTCCAGAGGCTTTTATCTGACATGCACTGAGTGGTATTCAAATGACCCAGAGCTGAGTTTTAGTATTATTTCTATTGCAGAAAGCATCGGAGATCAAAACCTCATTGTGTCAGGTTCTTATCAGACACTGCCATGAAGATCTGGCAGTATAAATTGACAAATGGAGTTTTCCTATTCCTGTTTTACTAACAGAGGAGGCGGAATCTGGCCTGCAGAAAGCAGGATTTGTTTTATGCTCACTGAAGACGAGAAGAGACTCCCTCAAAGTCAGGCACAGAATCTTTAGCAGAGTCCCTAGCAGTATCCAGAGCCGTTGGGTCAGAACTGTAATTTTAGTAGCATTAATTCTTTTCTCATCCCCTTTGCAGATACAGTCTTCCAGCCTGCATGCTGAGATTTTGCTTTTTTCTCCCTACCCATTTAAGACTTCTTCTGTCCCTTTTACATAAGCAATGTCTTGTATTATTAGCAAATAATTGTCTTCTTCTGCAAAAAGAAGATTTTTGTATCATCGCTTTTCATGGCACTTACCATGTCTCTTTTGAACTTGGGAAGTCAGAGTGTACTGAATTGTTGCTACAGTGCCTTCCTCCCACCTCCAGCATAATTTTCTACCATACCCTTGGCACAGACTCCCTGATCCTGCACATTTTCTTAGCAGTAAAAAAGAGCCATTTGAGCTGCTACAATTTATCTGATCTCACAGGGAAAACATAATTTCCTTAGAAGCAGCAGAAGCAAATCGAAGTATTCCTCACTGTGAGAGTAGCAATTGGATTGAAATACCTGTCTTAACCCCGGGAAGCTGCCCACTCTCACAAACCAATGGAATGCTTTGGAAAACATCTGTCAGCTCCCATGGAAGCCCACTGGTCCAGCACCCTGTCTTTCTTCCATTGTTTCACGGGTTCCACCTACCGTGGTGAGCTGTGGTGTCAAAGAGCAATAATAATCTTTCAGCAGCACAGATGCACCCAGGTACGAACTGAGATACTCATCACAGAAGAAAGTTTCTTTGCCATGCTGGAAAGGGCCTATCATGCTGAATTCTGGCTCAGAGATGACCACATCCAGGGGTGGCAAGAGTAGATGAAGATACCGCCTTTTCTGTGAAATCATTGCTCAAATTTTCATCTAATTTTTCTAATTCAATTGACTTTCCAACACTCTTCATTCTCTCTTAACCACAGATCTAACTCCTAATTTTAAGTTATCTTGTATGTATTCCTATTGTAACAATATCACTAGATCTGGTCATTATAATGGTTTCTGTTTCCAAGGAAATGAAGAACTAAGTGTAAAGCAAGAGATCATGTTGATGATGAGCACAAATAGTGAAACAGAAAGAAATAAGATAACAAAAAGGCCACTTTCTTCCCAGGGTTTGGTAAGGATCCTGAAGTACAGAGTTATATGCTGAGAGCGTTACAATACCAAGGGTCAATGATTAGGAATGAATAATGTGCTCATCCCAAATGAGTGTGACTTCTTGAAAATCAGTGTTTTCTTCAGTGGGACTCTGAAAAGGAGGAAAAGTGCACTTGCAAGTGGATTCTCTTCTCTTGTTGTTGTATTCAGGAGGGAAGTTCAACATGCGGCTCAGCAAGCCTGACTGGATGGTGGCACAAAAGAGAGGCTCTTTTGCTTTTTGCCTGCAGTGATTCTGGCAAAACAGTTCTGAGGGGAGTTTGAACAAAGTGATTTCATTATTCCCTCTCTCCTGGTATCTCATCTCTTTGTTTTATGACTACTGAACTCTCAATTTTTAATCCCATTTCTGTATTGTTTCATTTTTTATTGTGTTTATTATTTAAAAAAAATCTAACAATCCTAATGAAATAGCAGCAGTCTATGTGATGATGAGATTTTAAATGTTAGATATAAGTTAGTCTTAGAAATAAGAAGGCTTTGTTCTCTTACCCAACAGGAATGTATCACTAAATCTCTAATATTGTGTGTTAAATGCATTTGTAAGAGCAGCAGGGATTTCACTTGGTGTGCACTCAGGGATGCCCATCTGTAAGAGATGGAAGCCTCTGTTATTTCATAGCCTGAAATCTCACTCTATCGAACCCATTTCAGGACTTATACTTACAGGGATCAAGATCATTGCTGAGTGACCGAGACGAAACTGCGTGCTAGGGCACGCACCCGGTGGTTTGGTGGGCATCTCTGAGGTTGCTGTCTGTTACTCTGAAGGAAAAAAATCAATCCCTTATTCCAACTTAGCTGGCTTAGCAAGAGAGAGAATAAAGACTTTGATCCCAGTAAATTTCTGTAAGATAAAGAAGACATATGAAAATGAGATTTCACCAACAATAGAATCACAGTGAACACCCCATTTAATGGTGAAGCTAATAACTAATGTATTTTCATATTCTATTTCCTCCAAGACTTCATCTCTTTTTCTAGAACCGGATGCTGAAGCTGTTCCTCAGCTCAACAGGAACAGTATTCATCAATACTGTGGCAGGAGGATTCTAGGGAGGAGTTTGTAGGAAATAGTTTTGTCAGCTGCAGCAAGGTTTCAGCAGCGCTTGAGCTGCTCCATTTCTGCAGATTGATCCACTGGAGGACTTGGACCATCCCAAACTTTGCAGAGCACTTGTTCACCTGCACGAGCCATTGCAAATGGCTCCACCACTGGGATTGCTTTGTTAAAGTGATCAAGGTGTGGTCTGCCATATTTAGAGAAGACCATTTAAATATTCCAGCTGCAATCTTCTCCAAGCCACGACAGAAAAAACTAATTTTAAAAAAGCAGTTAAACCCCAAAACCAAACCAAATTTGTAATTCTGGGAATGAGATTCCTATTTATAAATAAGATGAGAATGTAGTGTAACCAAGAATTGCTCTTAAAAGGCTTCCTGGAATGTTACTATTATTTTAAAAGTACCTACAAGGTGAGTGTTATTTGGAGGCACAAAGCCCTACTACTTGAAACACTGTTTTCCTTTTAGTTCTATTGATTTTTTTTGTGACTCTTGGTTTCATTCCCAGGAACTTACAATGCTTGCTAAAAGCTCATGTTATTTATCTTCCATGAACTCTTGAATATCTATGATAGTTCAGCAAAACTCTATTTCTTAGCTATTTGCTCTAGATGACTTATATTTTCCAGAATTTAACCACAGGCTTGACTTTTTTTTTTTCACCTCATATCCAAATTATTCAAGATATGTTGCTTAAGAAATACTGTGTGCAATAAAAGGGAAGAATTCTGGAATTTGCGGGTGCAAAGGTAGTCAAAAACAGTTTTTTACTATCTCTCTGAGCCTTCTCTCAGCACAGCTCTGATTTAATATTATTCCATGCTTTCATCCCTCCTTGCTCCTCCCTTGAGTTCAGGATGCCAGTCGTATCAGTGTTGGAAAATGTCTTCAATCTACTTACAGATGTGTATTAGGAAAGAATTATGGGCTCAGTTTTGCTTGAAGTATGTTTGAATTGTAGGAGCTATTCAACAAACCTTAAATTGCACATTTGCTATTGCTGCATCTCTGCTGTCTGATCTGTCACTAACAGCATTGCCTTTGGGTGGTTTCCTCCTCAAATACCTTTTGATGGTGAATTTGGGTGAGACATCCTCTCTGTGTCCACCAGGGCAACGTCTACTCCTGAGAAAAAGCAATTGCAGTTATTGTACATATTTCTCTATTGGCACACGTGCAGAAAAGAGCCCCTTGGAAGCTTTTTCTCTGGTGTAGCTTACGAGCCTTTCCCTGTGTAGTTCTAAGAAAACACTTCTTCATGTCCCTCTTTTTAGGTTACACACATCAAAGATATAATAGGTGTCTCTTGATAAGCAGAAAACTTTTGCAACTTTTTGTGTGGCATTATTATGAGTAGTTTGCTGCACTCCTTTGTGATATTTCAGTTTTATTATTAATGTTAGGAAAATGTGTGGTATTTAATGCTTTTGTTTGATACCTGTAAACAGACAAATGGCTGCTCACCACTGCATGAACCTTGAGAGGTGTTTTCAGCTTAACATTATTGCACAGGAGAAGCCATTGTTATATGAAGCAGGAATTTGCTTGAGTTAACAATGGGATGTTGGAAGTTCCTTTAGGAATAGTCTGGCAGTGACTTGGAGTGCACATGTTCTTTGAAGTGCTGTGTTGGAAGTAATGCTTTATTTCTGATAAAGGTATTCTATTTGAAATGGTATGAAGCAATCATTACTCACTTCAGTCCCTTTGACCAATGAACCTGAAAACATCCTCAGGCATTAAACGTGCATTTCTCTTAACAGCCCTACTGTACCAGGGCAAGGATAATGTTGAGAAATTTCATTGCTGCTTATAAGCAGGGATATCATTAGTCATCAGAGTCATTATTAAATTATATGATTTGTTTAATGGACCTACAGTATACTTGAATTGCCGAAAAATCAATTACATTTTTTTCTAGGAATTATAGGAGAGGGCCTCCATAAGTGAATAAATAGAAATTTATGTGAGACTGTTCTAGTAGGAACCAGACTGAAATCTGAATTACCGTGATAACTGCTAAAAAAAAAGCCTTTCTTATTTCTAAGAGCTGGAGGTTGGTGCCATTGAAAGATTGAAGCTAGGCCAAAATGAGTTACACATAAGCAGTCATTACCTCACAGTCATTCATTGTCTGCAAATGACTTCAGAAAGGATTATGTGGGGTTTTCCCCTGGCATTAAGCATGGCATTGAAATGTTTGAATGTAAATGCCTAGTGCCATTTTCATGTCACAGACAGAGAACTGAAGACCTGCATCTTTCTGGAGTGGCAGAGGGAAGCCAAGCAGGGTAGACCATGACATTTAAAACAGCACATGACATCTCTGAATAGGGATCAGAATCCTACTTTTTTAGTGATAGTGATTTTTTAAGTGACTTTTAATTTCTTTCTGGTTTCCTGCAATACTCTCTCTAACAGCTGATGTTGTTTGCCTTCCACGCAATCCTGCAGAGCTGTAATGTTTAGTCTCTTTTAAAAGAGTGTTCCAGCTAAAGCTCTGCTTAAAGATCTTACGTGAGTTGCCATTCCTTTAATGTCTTTTGTACCCCATAACCACATTTTCATATTAACTTCTTTATACCTCATCTCAGATAACAATTATACACATTTATTAATGACTAAAAGATAAATGTTTTCCACAAAATATATACAGACATTATTTCAACTTTCATTGACATGAAAGAAAGCTGCTTGGCTTTTGTACAATATTTCTCTTCTACCTGAAAGTTACAGATAGGATTGCCTCCTCTATCTGAGTTCCTAGCATGCAAAAGTAGTTCCCTCTTTGTAGCATGAGATAAACTTCACATATGTGAGCCACAGAATCTGAGGCCTATTGGTTCAAGAGAATTTAGGAAGAATAGACTAAATGATTAGAAACGAATTTACTTGGTGTAATTCATGTCTCAGAAATGTCTGAATTGCTTACACTGAAACCAGATCTAAGACAGCATGCAGCCGGATTGGATTGTGAAAGTAGTTCTAGTGTAATTTCAAAACCAAAAGATCTGAAATTACTCTTTATTTGGGAATGCAGCAGGAAATACAGAAAGTGATAGTAGCTGCTGAGGAATGAGAAAAAGGATATCTGCATCACTCATACAGACAGCTTGCAATATGGAAGAAAAAGTGGAATAAAGTGATTTGCAAGATTAGTTTATACCTAAAACTATAGATTCTGGTAGGATAAACTCTTTGCATGTTGACACCAACAACTTTTCCTTTAGTTTATACCTAAAACTATAGATTCTGGTAGGATAAACTCTTTGCATGTTGACACCAACAACTTTTCCTTGAAGAAACACTTCTTTGCATATTGATACCAAGAACTTTTCCTTGAAGAAACACCTTTAGGCTTGATTTGGGAGGATATGTTCAACCATGCTCTCTGTCTGTGCCTTCACCTTTCTGTCCATCTCTGCTAATAACTGTGGAATCCAGCAGCTGGTTTCATCCAAATGTGACAGAACAGGGAGTGATTTCAAAAGTATTAAGCCCAAATGTGAAAAGTAGTGGGTGCATAGGAATAAAGAAACTCAGATTAATGCCTCTGAAGGGGGAATGGATGGAACATGAACCCAACAGTCACATGGTCTGGCTGACCTGCCAGCTGGCTGAGTAGCAGATGGAATAGTTTCCCTTTCCATGGCAAATTTTCTGACTTGGGCTGTAACTCTGTCCAGATCACGGCTGTAAAGCTTCCTGATCCTTTTTGTGTGTATTGGAAGAGATCTGAGACTCCCTTTTCAGCAACACGATCTTTCAGGGGAATAAGAGAACCAGAATTCCTGAATTCTACACAGGGAAATGTTTAGTTAATGTTGAAGGAGGGTCTGTCTAGAAAGCGAAGCTTGAGCTTCTGAGCAAAAAAGCCTTGGAAGTTGTTCATTTTGGCTCCCATTTCTCAGGATTCCTATAGTTTTTAGCACTTGTCCCACAAGTTTTCCTCAAGCAAAGAAATTCAGATTTCATAGTGCTTAGTGACAGGAACACTGCAGCTTGGGAGTGGGCTGTAAATCCTGGGTGGCTGTAGTAATTCCCAAGGGAATAGCATCTGTCACCACAAATGAAGTGTGAAGCTGATGGTTTTTCTGTCTCTGATTCATCAGAGAGAAAAACTCACGTAGTAAAGACTCAACAGCTTTGTAAACCTCTACCTGAAAAAATGTAGTTTGCTTGAAGGAGTCCAGGCAAACTAATGGCTTCCAGCTGGAATTGCATGTATGTGTGGGGTTTGTGTGTTGGATAGGTATAGTAGCATAAGTAATGGCTTTGTTTTCTGTGAAGGTCTGAATAGGGAAATGAAATTAGAGCTTTGGAAATTGGAAATTATTGGAAATTACTGGAAATTATTAATCCCCACACAGAATATAACCACTGGAGATTTATAGCTGTAATGTTTGGCTTTCCATAATTTCCATAATTTTCTGCCTTTTTTCTCCATCCATCTGCTCATCTCCCTGCATTCTTGTAACAGACATTCACTAGCTTTCTCAAGCTTTTTTTTGTCCCATCATAAACTCTTTGATGTTCTTTGATTCTGCTACTTTTATTTTTTTTTAATAAATTACAGCCTTTTGTTGTTCTTGCTTTTTTTCTCTCAATACATAAAGTTTTGGTGAGATGTCAGCCTTGCTGGTATCATCCACACAATCAAGTTGTAACCTGTGCCCAAGGCTTCCAGCCAAAATGAGGTAGATTAACACGAGCCTTCAAACAAGTGTGCAGAAGTCAGTGTGTCATTCTCTTTTCTCTTGAAAATTCAGGGCTTCCCTGATGCCCAGAGCCAGCAAGTCGATCACTGCTCGTCGGCAGAGTTCATGGCCCCAGACCTTTCCTTCTGTAGCAGAACATTTGTGCCCACGCAGCACCGCATGGCTTCACTACGGCTCTGCGGGGAGGGACACGTGCCCCTGAGCAAAGCCTGCTACAAATGGCACTAATCCTCCTTCATGATTCATGTATACCCACGGGATGTACTCGTGGGGACGAGGCTGCCAAACTGGAATTTGGAGTCAGACGCAGTTCAGGGGAGGACCTGACATTGTGCTGATTTCTGCGAAGCACCCAGAGTACTCCCACCCCACGCAGATGTTTTATTATTGCATATTAATATACATTATTGAAATACCACCAGAAGGCCAGGAACAATTTAAGCTGTTTTGTGCTGACATGAATAAAAATTACAGTAAGCAACAGATACGGCCCCCAAAGGACTGTTGTCAAAAAAACGTGGACCATACAGGAGAGATGGGCAGAAGTAAGAGGTACTGAAGGGAAAGGGAAGCAAGGAACTACTAATGAGATAAATGCAAGCTAGTATCAGGTGTGAAATAATTCCAGTTAAAGAGAGAATTTATTCAATAACAAATATTCTTATCTCGGTGAGCTGCTATCTCCAAGAGACAAGCGTAGGACTGAGGGTATCAGTGTTCATACACATCACTGAGATCCTGCGTGCACGGCAATGCTTTTGGTTTCCTCCAAATGCAGTTGAGACAAAAAACCAGCTACTTTGGAGCCAGATGAAAATGTCACCAGGAAGCTTAATTTTTCAAGATGTGTTACAAATAGACACGATCTAAGTTGTAGCCCAATGCATTTATTAAATACCAGGCTCTTCTATGCCCCCTTTTTCACCCATTTTTTTGCACTCCTTTCTTTTTCTAGTTACATGAGCTTATTAGTTATATATCTGCAATGAATGCAGTATAATTTGGTATTACAGTTACTGCCCTCTCAAGCCGTTATATCACTGGTTGTGCCATATTTATGGGCACATCCTGCACACCTGACTCAGGCAAGTAGATCTATTAAGTGTAGAGGAGTGTCTTTTTTTTTTTAATTTTTACTCCTATAATAATGCCAGATCAAACAATGACATTCAGCTGGGAATTTTTCTATCAATGTTAATTTTAGAAGTACCCATGAAAATACATTTTGTTTTCTTTGATTCTCTTCCCTTTATGAAGAGCTGAAGAGAGAACCATAAAATTCACAGTGGTGGGGCTTTGAATTCTGCATCACTGTTGGGCTATCACAGTTTGCATGCTTTTGTGTAAGGTTCTCCTGCTGTCTGCAACCCAAGGGAAACAATCCACTGCAGGAAGCGTTTTAAGTAGTCGTATAAACACAGAATAAAATTCCATTTATTTTATCTATAGGTATATTTATACTTGCATTTTAAAGAAAAAGAAAATCAAGAATTCTAGCTTTTGATTTCTTATTTTGAAGGACTACAAAAAGCCGGTTGTGCTGCCTCTTATTTTATTAAAAGGCATTCCAAGCAGCTTGATCTATTCCAAAGATCTTCCTTTACTGAAAATTTTAGGTGATCATTGAAACATGTTATAATTAAATATTTAATTAATAAGTAATTAAATAAAGCTTAATATTTTCATGGGTTATTTATTGTAGGCATCATGCAGCAGAAGGACCTGTATCAAGAAGATGAGACAGGGTAATGGAATAGGAAGCAATCACTTTAAGTCTTTGATTTTCAGAAAGAGGCATAACTAAAATGTGGAGATGAAATTAAAGTGCCTTGGGGTGTGAAAGTGTTAAGGATCAGGTATATGTCTATGTGTGTGCTTGTACATACATTTATGTATGTGTTTTGCATGCAGCATTATAGAAATACTAACTCTGATTTCCTGTTTCCGGTATGTTATACACAAGACTTCTGCATAGAGAACCTTCAGTCTTAATAATGTAGATTATTATTTAAACTTGCTCTCAGTTTTTTGATATATGCTTGGGACATCTATGTTAAATACTCTACTGCCTACTTACTATTTGTTTAATAGGTTTTTTCAGATGTAAGGTGGCTTTACAGGACGTATTTTGATTCAAGAGGGAAGCTCTTACCATGGTGGCGTGGATTTGAGGCAGCAGTTGTTGGCCTCAGGGCACTCATTGAGCTGGTAGTTCTGAACCAGTCGAGATTAGGTGCACGTGAGAATGATAGTTTGCATCTCTGTGTACAGAATTTAGTTGAATTGCAGCACATTTTAGATAAGAGAGGTTTTTTTTCTCACTCAGTTGTGATGCTCTCAGTTTTAACTGCTGGCATTTTATTCTTCCCTTCTGAAAAATAGTTATGACTATCCTATGTCATCTCTTAGTAAAAAAAAATTGTTGCTGCTATCTGTTGATGGATTATTTCTTGATCAAGCAAGTCAGCATTATGAAGGAAGAAATTTTATCCTACTTTACTAAGAGCAAACAAGGGGACACCTCTTAACCTGAAAGTACTCTTAACCTTAATACACAAAGATAAATACACATTGTCCCCCCCCTTCCCAGGAAGCAGATGAATAAAAACACCTCTCTGAACTGAGACTAGTCCTTAAATTTCATCTTAACATCAGAACTGAAATTATGGACATTTCCCAAGAACATAAATGTACTGAAATACTCCTTTGGTGAGCCTGCAATACCTACTTTTTATTGAAGTAAATAATGTTACTAAATTATTTGATGTATTCATTCAATTTGGGAGTTTTAAACTAGCCCATACAGGGACAGGTTTTCCGCTTATCTAATCCTGCCTGCTCTCTAAGGCAGAGCTCTTTACACTGAGATGTGCTGCTATCAAAGAGTCCTGCTTGTTCTGGGTTCCTCCTACTTGTCTGTGGAGCACAAATGCATCTCTCTGAGGTTAAAAGTGTTAGTGTGAGTTGGAAATAGGGTACCCACTCAGCTAGAGCATTGTTCTGATCCTCAATATAGAAACTAAGGCTCACTTTGTTGTTTTGTTCAGTTTGATTTCACTTCACTGGAGTTTGAAAGTACTAGGGGAATTTTGTCAGTGCCCTGTTTCAAGGAAATCTTATTAATCACTTTCAGTCATGCTGCATAGTTTCCTGCTGTGTATTGTTGCTGAAGAAGGAAATTCCAGACTGATGTTTTCATTAATGGTTGCAGAAAGTTGGACTGGTACTACTTGCAAATATTGAATCGAGAGGGGTTATATGAAGCCTTTTCATAATGTGCACCTCATTGTAAGAGAAAAGTTATTCCATGTTCATATTCTGTCTGCGTTACGGGTTATACCACATGGAAGCAGCAGCTCAGGCAGTAACCTGCAGAGCAGAGTAGCCTTAAGAAAGCACTGTAGGTGTTTCTTGCTGCATGATAACATGTTGGAAATTTGCGAAATATAGGGAGTCAAGATATCAGCTGGTTCTTGTAAAATTTGACATTGTTAATGTGGTTAATGAATGAGAACCAAAAGTACACCAGCACCACGAGAGCATCCCCTCTGTGAATGATCTCTGCATTTCCATCGTCTTCACCCTTTGGCACCCAGATCTCTGTCTTCACCCCTTCTTATTCACAGGCTATATATTCTTAAAAAGAATTCTAAATCGTCTTGTGCAGGATAGCATAAGAAAATAGTTTAGTTAAAACTTTGAGTTTTCATTCCAAGTGGGAATTATGTTGCCTTTTGAGGGGGCTGTTTTGTGGGGTAAGTTGTGGACTGCTAGTGGCCCGAAAACTGCAGACTGAGGATACACTTCCAGGCACCACAGTTTGGAAATCCATGAGCCAAGCTGTAATTTAATGGGTCAGACCTCATTAAAAGCTTCTCCCTCTAATGTTAGATGATGAGACTTTTCAAAATCTACTGAAAATGTACTTCAGACTTAGATGCCTGCCATTACTTAGGATAGCTAGCTTGCTCTCCTATTCATCTAAATTACATGAAAGATAGGGATTTCGTTTCAACTTATAGGTGGTTATGTATTTGCAGTCTCCTGATTCATTGCTCATATTGATACATGACACAAGTTGATCGTTGAAATGTATTTTAAATCCCATTTTATTTGCAATATATTCTAAGTATAGCACTTAATGCAGTGTTTCACAGTGATTCAGAACAGAGGCGAGTGACTCAGAATCAGGGAGAAGTGACTAAATTTTTTTGACTGCTCTTGAAGGCATTTCTGTCATAAGGAGATACTGGGAAAGAACGCAAATATTGCATCAGAAGAGCACAAATTAAGTCAGAGGAAGAAAATGGAGTGCTGCAATGGAAAGTAATGATACTCTGGATTGGATAGAAGATAAGAAGCCTGTAGAAGAGCAAAAAGCTGGTGTTCGTGTGCTCCAACATGATGTTTGGAGAAATATAAACTACAGCCTCAGGGATTTTAAAGAATAAAGAATTTAGAGAGCAGTAGTTATGGAGCAATATTGAAAGGGAAAAGAATTAAAAGTTTCTTAGTGAAGACAGATATAACTAATTTGTTCTAAATTCTTGCTGATTGTAAAGTTTATGTAGTACTTATCAAGAATTCCTTTGATGTAAATTGGGTTTTGTGTCCTTGCTTAGCATTTGAAATATTGCATAAACTACAGTACTTTTAAATATCTTATATAACTACTGAAAGTTATCTCAGTTTTTTAGTTCCTCTTGAAAAATGGTTTGCTTAGCTCGTTGAAGCAGGGATTTTTTATTGAAATCTAGTGGAAGCTTCTAGAATTCTTACACATGAATAATGTATAAAGTCTCACTTAATTTGTCTTGTGTTTTTTTCCATTGTCTACTGAGTTCACTTTGCTTCCTGACTGAGTTTAATGAACTTGCTGTCCTTAGGGAGCATTGATATTAATGCTGTGTACTGCTCAAAGGCCCCAGGCAGGACTGGTTCAAGGTGCTGTGCAAACACTCAGATGTCATCGTGACCCCCAGTGTCATCTTGCCAAATTTATTACTTTAGTTTCACACATGCAGCAACTTCAGCTAAAAAGTGTTTTCTTTGAAACCTCATTGTGGTAGCCTAATTACTGCTCAGCAGCAATAAGGACAGTCCCTTGAACCCTACAGAGTTGAATTCAAGGGACTGAATAGCTGGGACCATTAAAAATGTGATGTCAAGCCTGTCCCTGTCCTTGAGTGGGAATTGTGCAGAAATAAGAGCAACAAGTCCTCCTCTACCGGCCTTGACAGCTCAGCTTTCTGGAGTGCAGGGGTTAGATTTAGTTTTTCTGCATCACCTGGTTCACTGCTGTATTACTGCTGGGATCACCACATCGTGTGATGAAGGGGACAGGGAAAATATCCTCCTAATATTAGACAGATATCAAGGTCTTGCCAGAGCTGTCATTCTCCAGTTTAACAAAAGAGTAGTGTGGAGCACAGAAATGTTGGAAAGGAAAAGCCATTTCTCTACACACATCTGCTTCAGTGGGAGAAGAGGAATTTTGCACAGGGGTGGATGCAGAGCTGTGTAAGCCCTGTCCTACCCTCAGTCCAGTCTGCTCCAGCCATGTGGGACCCCACTGCCTGGGACATTCGCAGCCACACAGTTCTTGCAGAGGCCATCGTGGACCTGGGCTACTGCGCTGGTGCCAATGACAATGACATTCTCTCTGTCATTCTCTAGATGTAGGATTGATAAACAAAAGAGCTTGTGGGCCCTAATTAGGAAAATGCAAAGATAAAACTGAAGTGCAGGCAGAATTAATTTTCATTAATTTAAATTCATTCTTTAAATTTTAAATTAATTAATTTTAATTCTATTGCTTCTATTAGGAGATCTGACTGCTACAGTCAATCATTGTGATCACCTCTGCAACACAGTTGCAGAGGGAAAAGTACTATTCCAGGATTAATGTATGAAAATTGGACTGTCACTGTTTCTATTCCTGTTTCCAATTTTATCGCTGATTATTAGAGTGGCCTTGGTAAGATCACTTGTTCACCCTAGACATTCTTTCACTTTTTCCTCTAAAAAATTTCTGTGAAGTAACTTTTAGTTCACAGGAATGATGTGTGTTAAGCTTTACCAAGTAAATGTGTTTTGTAATCACTAGATTAAAGCAGGTTATCAGTGCAGGGTATTGTTAAGATGTTTCATTGCTAAATGACTCATCTGAGAAGTTAAAAATAGAGTGCCAATGGGTTTTTGTTGTTCAGTTGTACTGTGACTCTAGAATTATGCTATCACTGTTGCATGGCCAACTCAAAGGCCATGTCTCCCCACTGTGAGAAAGACTTGACAAGCCTCCCCCTGCTCTGAGGGTCTCCAGGCGTTTGAGTTGTTTTTATCTGGGGCAGATGTTCACAAGAGATTTTTCACTTGAGCAGGAGGGAATTGATATAATGGAGAAGAGTTTTCCATGCTGTTATGAGAGAAAAAATTCCTCGAACTCTCGTCCTGCCCTCAGAAAGGAGTTTTGTGATTTTGGTAACTGCAGCTGGAAGACTTGCAGTGAGCACACCCTGAGTGTGTGTTTCTGCTTTCCTGCTTCAAGTGAGCTTGATTAAATACTCTATTATTCCCCTCTCAATCAGATTTATTTCCTCATTCAGGCTAAGCAGTTTTCAGTGTACTCCACAGTCAGATATGGTGAACAGTCATGGTTCAATAGATATCCACTTCTTCAGTTTTGGTTCATATACTTCTGTATTTTTCTTGGTTTTGTTTCACTGAGGTCAACAAGAAGTAGGCAATGGGAAAACAGAAGAGGGAATTTTGTGACTTTGCACGATGATTTCTGTCCATTTGTTTTTGCTGATCTGAGTCAGACTATGACATTTAAGCCTTTTTTGGTTTAGAGAGGTGTATTAAAACCCATCAATGAGTGTTTTCTCACTTGACACCAGCACAAAGTTAGCACAAGCTGCATGCGACAGGAGGAAAGATCAGTTCAGCTTTTCCCTGCCTTTACCTCTCTATCTGATTATGACGCCAAGGCCCCAGATTCACGGAGTTTTGGTGTCACCCACATCCTAGAGTTTTCCATGCTCGTAAAGGCTTGGGGGCAGCCAGAAAAGAAGCACTATGTGTGGGACCTGAATGAGATCAAGCCTGTGTGGAACAGGGCATGTGATGCTCCACAGGGGCATCTGCTCTTTCACAGAGATCACTCACCAGTGAGTTTTGCTCAGGGCCACCCTTTCCATTTGTGCAGAGGCACTGTGGCTCTTCTGGTAACTGGTTATTGATGCTTTCTGTCTTTCAACTGCTATCTTTTATTTTATAGACCTTTTCTCTGTTCTAATCAGATGAGGTATACCCAAAATACCATTTTCAAAAGTCCTGCCCCAGCAAATAGGATCTCTAGAGTTAAACTGTGGTACCTCCTGAGATGCTGGAGCCCATGAGCCTCCCTTGAGTTTTGTGTCTGGCCTTTACAGCTCACTTTCTGGGCAGGTTTTCAGAAGACATGATTTTTTTTATACTCTCTGGTTTCAGTAGCAACTCTGATTGCTGTCTGTTGTGATGAGGCCTAAAAACTCATTTTTTTTACTCTTAATTTTCACATTCTTGAACAATGACAGGTCAGGAGGCGCTTTGGTTCTCTAGAGAATAACTTCTGTAATGTGAGCTCTATTATTTGACGGGTTACTTCACACATCCCTAGAAAGTGCCCTGGGAAGGGATGAAAAATGGTGACTCTATTAATTTAGGAGTCAGATCGGTGAATCAGGTTGATTCAGCCAGGGAGGACCTGCCCTTTAGGCAGTGAGTCTCCTGTATGGGACTCCTGGGTAGCTACAGCACGTGGATTAAAATAAGAGAGAGGAAAGCAAATCAGAATTATAGACCTGTTGAAATTGGGAAGAAGGCAAGAACATCTTGGCATGGTGCAACCTTGTTCCAAGTCAAGAATATCAACCTTCTCAAGGTCTTGAATTTTTTCAAAGCAAAATTTTTATTACTTCAATAAAAAGTTTTCTATGATCTTTGAGAGAGCCAGATTTGGCCGTGGATCTACAGGCTGGCTTTGTATTCTGGTGTCTCCATAAGATGTTTCAACTCCTCTTGCCTGGGACACATCCTTTTTCCCCATGGCGTGAGGGGCTTCAGGTGCAGGGTGCTGCTCTACTGGAAGGACTGGAATGCTTGGATACAACTGGAGAGCCCACCAGGTATCTGAGCTTCTCTGAATGTGTGGGAGATCCTGTCCTCACAGTGCAGTACAGCTCAAGGACTGATCGACG
The DNA here is from genome assembly GCA_013399875.1 of Gymnorhina tibicen. Classification (NCBI taxonomy): domain Eukaryota; kingdom Metazoa; phylum Chordata; class Aves; order Passeriformes; family Artamidae; genus Gymnorhina; species Gymnorhina tibicen. The sequence goes on from VXAZ01007730.1 coordinate 187,239, forward strand.
GCTGCGTCTGGCACCAGGGAAGGGAGTGTGAAAGAGGCTGCAGAAGTGCACAGGTCTGGCTGCAGGGAGCGTGGGGTCAGATACAGGAGTGTGGTATCACACTCAATGTCTTGAGCTTAACAATTCTGATAACCCTTTTGGTTACAGCTGAATAACGTGGAAGTCTGGTTGGGTGGAACATCTTGCAACTTTACAGGAGTTCTGTAGTTCCTGGGGATCTTGTGTGCCTCTCTGGAGGTCCGAGAGGTATCTCTTGCAAAAGCGTATTCCTAACACAAGAAAGAGGTGTGCAGTGAACTAAAAAAATGTTTGCATAACCTTGATATGTCTATGTAAGAATTAGGTTTTACATCTGGTAAATAAAATACCGTGTAAACTTTCTGTGACCAAAAGATGACATTAACAGAAAATGAATTGTAATTAATCTTAGTTAACTGCTAATTACCTGTAAAATCTGATTAAAGGGAAAACTAAATTTGCCCGAGGTAATTAGTGTTTCAATATGAAGTCTATGTCCATGTAAATATGTCTAGTTCTCTGCGTTAATTTATCACCACTGTTATTTATGAGCTTTCTTTTTCTGCTTTCTGCAAAGGTTACAGAGAATGAAGGACAAAATTAGAATAATGAATCCTTGTTTATTAGCACAGCAACAGAACAATTATTGTATAGACATTTTATAAACTCCAACATTATGATATTGTCAGAGAAATGTAGTGTTTCAAACATATTAGCATAGAAATAGGCTTGTTTCTTATTATTTCAAATAGTTCTGCTTGCACTGGTTTGTCATTCAGCTGTCAGTAGAAGGGCAACAAACATTCAGTGAGAACTGACCCCCAAGCAAGGACTGGCCATTCTGCTATTCATTGACAAATGAATTTTGAAATATTCAAATAATGAAATCCCCAGAGCAAATGGACTTTAATAGCTGATGGGGTTTTGTAAAGCAACATCAAATCAGAGATGGACATCCAGAGTGAATTTTCAGTGGGGGTAGCAGGCAAGTATATACCCAGTTAGAATGTGATTGAAAGGAGTAGGACATGTAATTCTTCAGTCTGACAGGTAGCAAGTCTTTTCTCTGTCTTTTTAGCACAAATACGTTAACTACCTTGTCCTCCATCAAATTGTCTCAAGAATATTCCTAAGCCAGGAAACGTTGGTAGGTATCATGTTCGACAGCAAAAAGAGCAATCTATAAAGTGTTCCTTATAGAAAACTCACAAGCCTACACACTTCCACACAACAAGCTGTTACTCAGAACAGCCCCCGTGCTCATGATGGAGTCAGATATTGCTGCATCTGCATCTACACTGAGGGGAAAATGCACACAGCCTGTCCCAGCCATCTCAGGACAACTTCCATGCAGTAGGATGCTTTTCTATGGAAATAGTTCCATCTTTGAATAAAGGACATGAACAACGCTCTTAAGCACTCAGATAGAAAATGTCTAGGGTTTTTGAGCTGCTACCCCCCAGGGGATACAGAAAATCACTCCGTGACTACCTCCTGCATTGGAAAAATAACACATGCTGACCCTCTCCCTTCTATCCTTTCAACAGCTCTCCTAAACCTTACCAAACTGATTATCAGAAGCTGGATATAATCAGGTGGTGTGAGAACAACAAATAGAAAAGCTGCCAAAATATCTCCAAATAACCAGTGAGCTCCACACATAGAAATCTTACAGCATGATGTACTTTCTCTAGTGTTCCAAATACCCTCCTGGAGTTATGTGAGTGAAACAGTGACTTTGCACCAAAACACTTCTCTGCTGATAATTGGAAGGGGACAGAAAAGCCAGTACTCAGAGAAGTAGCAAACAACTACTTTATCTCTGTTTCGCTGAGCCTGGTTCTCACGGGAGCTGTATAAAATACCTTTGAGAAAGGCGATTTGGGATAAAGTGCATAACTTTGCTGGATATTAGAAATACAGACACAACAGCTTCATTTTTATTTTGAATTGCAATTTTTTTCTAAGCCTTTCTTCTTGATAAACCCTTTCTGTTCCACTTTCTGTCCAACTGATAAGGAAATGAGCCTTATCACCTCTTCCCTTCAGTACCCTTCATGGTGCTTTTCTCTCAAGTTGTTCAGCTGATTAACATAACTAAACGAAGTTCAGAACAGTGTGTCCTGCTTTGTACAGAGGCTGAAGTTCGCTGCCTCTGTTTCAGCAAAACTCTGTCAATTGCTTTGTGAAAGATATTAAAATCTTCAAATCTTGCAAGCCTTATATGGATAAAACATGGGATTTAGATGTTTACAACAAGGCTACTTGTAGTTGCCTCTTGAAATTGCTCTCCCGTGAGAACAAGGGAGCAAAAGTTGAGATAGTTTTGTCTTTCAAGTAGGAACTGGAAGGATATCAAAGCAACTCGCTGGTTGTGATGCCCTTTCTCTGTTTCTCCTTGGATTAAGGGCGTATGGATGTTCTCCTAGAAGATATGTACCATCGTTCTTTGCTTATACAAAATTAAGTAAGAAAACTGTAAAAGTTGTCAGCAAGACCTCTAAAGAATAGCAGTTCTGAATTAGGCCTTTAACACTGTCCTAGTGTGCCCAAAGATTATTGCATCAATGATTGATTCCTAAATGATTTCATGACACAAACTATTACATCACCTGTGTGAACCTCTTTGAGAATTTGTACTGATACATAAATCAAAGTGGAACAGCATTTGTTCCCATATAGACAAACTGATAAACCATTTATGTAACTTAAACTTGATTATATCCTTGATTATTTACATGCAATCTCATAATTTTCAAGATCTAACCATTTTTCACAGAGAATCAAACTTCTTAGAAAGACAAATAAACAATATACACACAAACCTCCCAAAGAAACAAACAGAAAAAAACCCAGGAAAAATAGTCTGGTGAGTCCTGGGGCCTGTAATTTCTAGCATATAATCTATATTTTGCTGTTAAAAGATCAACTGGACAATGCACAATAAACAGTATCTCACACATTGACTCCTCAGTGCTTTGTGTAATCCTTAACTGGGCCAATGTCCTCAAGGAAACTTTACCTGTCTCTGAAACAGCTACAGCATCATAGACCCATGGAATTGTTAAAATTGAAAAAAGCTTTAAGATTATCAAGTCCAGCTGTTAACCCAGCACTGCCAAGTCCACATTAAACCATGTTCACAAGTGCCACATTGTCTTGGTTTGAAAGACAGGTGTCTGCTAAGGAAGGCAGGAGCCTCCCTTGGAATGGAGAAAAAAAAACAACCCCCTTCCCTCCAAATTATTATAANCTTCCAAGTATAGTGACTCTACAACTTCCCTGGGCAGCTATTCCAATGTCTGACCACTCTTTCAGTGCCAAACTTTCTCCCAATATCCAGTCTAAATCTCCCTGGTGCAACTTGTGGCCATTTCCACTTCTCCTGACGCTTCTTCCTTGGAAGCAGAGAGTGACCCCCCATATGGCTACAGCCTCCTTTCACGTGGTTGTAGAGAATGATAAGATCCCTCTGAGCCTCCTTTTCTCCAGGCTGAACCCCGCCAGCTCCCTCAGCTGCTCCTCCTTTGTGCTCCAGACCCTTACCCAGCTCTGTTGCCCTTCTCTGGACACACTCCAGCACCCCAAAGTCTTCCCTGTTGTGAGGGGTCCAGAACTGAACAAATATAGCTAAGCCCTTATCTTTTTATTTCCATTAATGTTAATTTAGCCAAAAAGAAGGGACTCAGTCTTACAAACTAATGACTTGACTACTCTTTTCTGTAATAGTATTGACATTGAGTTTGAAGATGGTGAGGTTGTGCATCTATGGGATCATGTTATTCTATTCCTGTCACCTTTGTCCTTTCTCAATTTCTTTTCCATATTCAGTCATTCCATGTAATTCAAATAAAACTCTACTGGTCTTTAAGCTGGGGTGATGCATCAATCGCAACTCCTGAAACCGTGAAAGCAATTTCAACCTGAACGTTTTGCAATAGACATAATATTGCAGTGGAAACTGCTCTTACATGTACAAAACATTGCAAGGGCATTGTAACAGATCCTTTGTGGCAGATTTTCAGACTACTGTGCTTGTTCTCATTTTGGGATCAGAAGGCATCTCATTCGTTTTATTGAGGGGAGCAGGAGGTGAGCTCAATATCCTTTAAAGAAATATTCTGTTTGTTAAGTTTTTTTTCCCCCAGCTGTATTTCTCTGCAGTGATTTCCTTTGGTATTTGATCATATTTAAAATTCACTCATTTGATTGTATTTTTCAGAAACTGTTGCATCAGTAGGTCATATTTAGCAGATAGAAACTCAAATTATTTTGGTCATTAGTTACCAAAGAAACTCTTCTTCTGCTCTTCCCTTGTGTCTTATACAGAAACAGTTGTAAAATTGGTTCTCTGCTTTGTCTGCTCTATAGATAATAATTTGTAATTCTGAGAGGCTGAAACACCGATGCTTCCTTTGGCAGTGCAGCTCAACAGAAAAGCCTACAGAGGTTTTTGCCTATTTAGAGGGCAGGGAGTGTGTCTGTATTTCATTCCTCTAGTGCAGCTCAGTTTCTCTCTAGAAATCCATGAAGAATACGTGAATTGATGCTTTCATGCCTGCTTGGTTTTGTTCCAGTACTGCTAATACAACCTAGATTCTCTGTGAATAGCACTGGAGCTTTACAATAGTAGTTTACCACTTTGGCAAGTTTCAACTACTAGAAATTGTTTGTCACTGATTACTCTTTGTAGTGCAACCTGTGTACCAGATCCAAACTTCTTCCAGTCAAAATTGTCAAGAAAACAGAGACTGAGGAAAAGGGCAAAAAATCCATTACTTGCGTAACTCCTTTTTCTTGTTCTATCTTGCAGAGTTTTTAATAATTTTTTCTGAAACCCTCCAGTCTTCCAGGTGAGTTCATTTGGTAGGAAACTGTTATACCCTGAAGTAAAAAATAATTATTTTCTCAGAAGATCTAATTTCAGCACACCTGAGTCGGTGGGAGCTGTAGGAAACTGTTGTGCCAGAGTCCTGAACTGGTCCACTGGCTTGCTGCAATCTTTCATGACTGGCCTTGCATCCTTGTAGCTTGAATTCCAACTGATTCTCCTGTTATGACAATTAAATGTATTAAAACCACTTAAAATACCCCCAGAACATGAGGAAAACTTAGAGCATCTCCATGAATAGCAGCACCTTGCCTGGCCAGGAACAACTGAGCTTTTCACTTGTGGTAGGAAGTCCTGATCACATTGTCCCTTTGACTAACACTGAGAGGGCTATCCATTAATTTTGAAGCAATCTGCTTTAATTTCCCTTCTTTTCCTGAATACTCTGTGTAGCAATGATTTCAGAAATTATTGTTCCAAGTTTTAGAGAATAGGAGCCTTCACTGAAAAAAACCAGCCACCCCAATGGTGCTTTCTCTCCAGCACTGGGCTAGATCTGTGTCCTTCCCTATGCCCTGTTGCTGAAGTTAAGGCTTTCACACAGCAGGATGATACTTTGAGATGTATTTGAGAGAAAAGGTTCATGAACCTGGCTCTCCTACAGAATATTTCGCACCAGGGTGACACACGGAAGTGGACAAACGTACCCGTCATGGGGAAGTGTGTCTTGTAATGCCAGTGTACCTGAAACACAGCAAAACTGTCAATTACAGGCAAAACTTTTAATCTGAATATGGAAAAGCATAGATTTGAGAAAAGGGCAAACCTGCAGGGGTTTTTTTTAGCATCTTGCAATAATCAAAAAAGGGAATTTATAGGATCAGGTGAAAAAATGTCTTTTGTCTCATGGGACCACCTGTACATGAAAATTTTTAGATGGTAAAAGGTAAAAAATTAGAAATGACTGAAACTGTCAGATGAATTTTGCTGTGGAAAATTGAGGGGCAGTTCCATGGTAATTGAATAGGGTGAAATGTGTCGGTTTTCTGATGATCACCATCAAAGAACTGGTCAAATCGCTAACCAGATTAAAAGATCCTTGGTTATTAAGCACTGGATAAGGGACTTTAACAGTGCTCTCTTTATGCAGTAGGCATGTGGGGGTTTTGGCACCGGGAAGTAGAGTAGGGTGTTTTTTTTCCTCCTAGTGTTGGGATTTAGCTCTGATTACTGAGGCTGATTCTTCTTTTATGTGAGAGACAAAAGCAGCCAACGACTCCGTCCATTAAAGCCGAACTGTATCGGAATGACTGGTGATTCTGTGTTGGAAATCACCAAAGGGCTACTGCTTGCTTTAGAATGGGAAAAAAAAAAAATCCTGATAACATCATTGATGGAAGACTATCCTGTCTACATCTTTAAAATTCACAAGAAAAACAAACGGAAACTTAACTGCTGAATTAATCAACACAGGCTGAACTTCTCTCCAGCAAACAGCTTATCTTCAAAAGAAAAACAAAGGAAAGAAAAGAATAAAAGAAAAGAAAAAGGAAAAAAAGAAAAAAACGGAGCAAGCAGGTAAGGATGATGTATGACAGGAGTGTAAAGTGGAAGTTACAGACAACAACAGACCTTTAGCAAGCTTTATACCCTTCTGGTGCAAGGAAACAGATAAGATTAAATCCCTGAACTTCATAAGAAAAGAGTAGAACAATCTGCTCCGGGCTATTGCAACACCAGAAGGATGTGTGAGGGTCTGAGACAAGCTTGAATATCTTTCAATGCTCATTTCCAAGTGCCTTTTTGGCTTCTAATTCCTCTAGGCTTCTAATTTGCCTGTTACTTTGTCTCAGCCTGAGGGCTAATTATGTGCTTGAAGAATCCATTAGAAAATAAACGGCATAGAAAGGCAACCCTGAAAGATGTGCTGAACGAATGCTGAAGGCAGAAATAACAAGCGTCTTCCCAAAGTCTGAGGAGGAGAAGGTGAGAGCAAGTAGCCCTTGCAGCAACAGCCTGCTTCAGTGTGTGCCAGCTGGTGCCCTTCCTCCTCCCACTCCCCACAGGAGCCTGAAAGGACTGGTGCTTGTTTTCGCTGCTGGAGGTTTCTGGAAGTTTATTCAGTATGAACTGTTCCTCTCAGCTGTTCTGTCTCTAAAGGAGGTGTGATCAAGGACAAGTCAGGGTGAATAGGGTTCCTAAATCAGATCACGTCCTGTAGTGGATGTTGTATTAACAAGCTACTGCATATAAACTGTGTGATCTGAGCTAGGCTTTCCTTTAAAATACATGGACAATGTTAAAAATGGAACGTATTTAACTGAAGTTAATAATTTTGGGCCAGATTCTCCATGAGTGCCAAACAGCTCTGACTTTCTGTGGAGATGCTTAGCTATCAGAGCTGACAGCCAGACCCAGAAGGGACGGCAGTTTTTTTGGTGTACTGCCTCACACTTCTGAGCTGGGATTATCATATTGCCTACGGGAATTAGGCAACTTCATAAATTCCCTCATTTCTGTTTTGGCGTTTTGAAAATACCAGATGTAATTAGTGTGTTTTCTCCTAATGTGGACTGCATGCAGTTTTCTTTTCCCATGTCGTCCAGGTGAATCTCCAGGGTACAGGAAGGCTATAGGACCATGGATCTGCTCCCACTCCTTCCCATTCCAAAGCCTGTCACATCCATAGTGCTGTGCAAATGATCGCTTTTTCTCTCTACAGCAGTTCCAAAGCAAAAATGAAAAGTGGTTCTTTGCCAAGGGCTGGGGAAAAGTTAATAGCTTTGAACCAAGAGAAAAAGTTGTTGTCTGTCTTGGTTTGTGCTGAGTATACCTTTGAAAAGAGACAGGAGCAGACTCATTTTGAAAACATCACAAGTCAAAAAACCAACTTTCTATTAAGCAAATGCTTTGGCAGAAACCTTTTGTCAGAAAGAAACCTTTTTGTTGTTGCTCTTATTAATGTTGTGTTTTGTCTCTGAAGCTTTGGCTGGCTCTAGCTCTGCTTTGCCCCTGCCCCTTGGGACTGGAGTTCTAGCCCACTTAAGTTAATGTCAAAGCTGCTTTGCAGTCTCAGTCCTTCACTGAGGCCCCACAAGGGTTTGTCTGTGCCTTCACCAGTGCAGGAGGCTAGGAAAAGCTGCCTTATTTATTTTCCCACCACATCTTACAATTAAAAGATATTTAGGCTGTTTGTCACTAGCAAAGGTGTCCTGCTGTCCTCCATGTCATTATTCCTGCTGCAGCTTCATAAACTGATCTTCTGGTTTAGAAAATGAATTTATGTGGAGTCAGATATCTGAGATTAAAGCTAAAATGCTGTTTGAATGCTTTTGTGTGGTGTCATGAATATAGATCAGTTGAAACACTCCGTGTATCTGTCTGTCTAATCATATACCTACTTCTTGAATCGATAAAGTTAAGAACATGGAAATCTATTTGAAATACAAACCCAGACAAAAGACACTTGCTTTCTTTAATCTTGGACCAATACTTGGCTATTTCATTAATATATTATCTCTGAAAGGTAACTGGGTTTGTCAGAGTTGAAATAAGATTAAATGAATCAGCTATTGTAGTTCATCTGTTAAATCACAGCACTTTGCTCTCAGTTTGCAAAAATACTCTCCAGACTAATGAAGTAGGGTTAATCACATGCATTTTTGCTCTAACCAAATTGCCATTAATTGTGTCATCAATTGTATGGATAGGTCAATAAATGTTGCCATTGCACACTGACTACTGCAGTGCCAGAAGATGAGCCATTTTCTCTTAGTGTTGTGCAGATTTAGACTCTGCACAGATCAGTGTCTGATTTCTGCAGTGTAGGAGCTCCCCACACAGCACGTGGTTTCCTGCAGGAATATCCCTGGCTACGTCACCTGCAAGTGCCCCATGGCTGGAATGGCTGACTTAGCCACGGGCAGCTGGTATTTAGCACTGTGGGAGGTGTGGGAATCACTCAGTTCCCACAGATCCCTTTGTGACTTCAGTGTACTGAGCAACTTCTGAAGAAACATTTATTATTCACAGTTGTGCTGTTTTGGTTTGTGGTTCACTGGCGGGCGAGAGTGGCAGGAGAAACATTTGTGATAAGCAATGCAAGCAATGTGTTGAGTGGCTACTGCAGTGACTGCATCAGGGCACACACTGGGTATTTAATTTGCTAATAAAAATCACCCAAGAACGGGAGGGAGGGAGGGAAGGACTTCCCTCCAACGGGAGGGTTGGCTGGTAGGATCACACATCCTGGTTGAGGTTTCCAGGGATATCAGGCGGTGCGGAGCCATCTGCTCTGACACACACCTCTGACACTCTGCCGAGGGGTTTAGCCAGGCTGAGACAACACAGACAGTGACCTTGGGAGGGATTTCAAAAGGGCAGGTGAGAGAGGGTGAAAAGGAGAGAAGGAAAGAGCTGTCCCATCTCAAAGGGGATGGGGTAGAAGTGACCTGCATAAAAGGCTTGGGTAAACGAGCTCTCATCACAGATTTTTTTTTCTGTATTAAAACTTTTTTTTTTTTTTAATTCAGTTTTTTGCATTTGTTTCTTTTGTTAAGATTCAGTAATCTTTGACCAATCTGATCACTTCAACTAATCTTGGGTTTCAGTCTTTAGAGAGAAAAGTGTCACTGCCAAAACCAGCAGGGATCTGGGTATAAGTGCTACTGGTGCAGAACCTGCTGTGAAATGTCTTCAAAAAGGGGGAATAAATGGATCTTTTTCTGAAGAGCAGAAATGGGGAGAGCCTCATCAACTCTGAGAGTCCATAAGGGACCAAAGTTACACTACACTTTTTATTTGTGGATATGTGTGGAAGAAATATTAGCAAAGAGGCTCAAGTTTGTGATTTGTTTGGGTATTTTTGTTTGCTTGTGTGGGGTTTTTTGGCTTTTTGGTTTTTTGGTTTTTTAAAATATGCTCTTTTTTCCTGGTTTGTGTGGGTGAAAACGCAAGAACTGAGGAAGTTCTTCGTAAAAAAAAAATTAGAGCTTCTAAGCAAACTGCAAAGAGATGAGGGCATTTTCCATTCTCCCACTTCCCCAAGGAATGTGCTAACCATTCAGCAGTCAGCTGCTCTGGGCTGGATTTCTCTCAGCCTTTCTTGTTGCAGCTGCATAAACAATTAAATATTAATTGGACTAGGAAAACAGATTGTCCGTGTGCAGGATAAAGACATTCACCTGGGACACGAGTGGCCAAGTTCAGCTCTCAACTCTGAAACTGGTAAAGCAAATTTTTCTGACCTACTTCTGAGTTGTTGGTCTCAGTCACCTGAATGTTATTTACCTCCCTTTGTTGCTTTTGCCCATGGTGTCTCTCATGTTCAAACCGTTCTAAGCACAAAACACCTTTTCTACAGATTTCATCAAAATTAGCACATTTCCAGAAAGTGTTACTTTCTGGGACTAGATTGTGACAGGTTCAACACTTTTGTTTCAAAAAAATTGACTAGCTCCAAAGTGTTAGAAATATTTATTTAAATGGACCTTCTGCCACAGGTTTTTTTTTTCCCAGATGAACCTTGGAAGGTGAAGGATGAAAATATGTTAACTTACTCAGTCCCTTTTACTGGGAGGATAAATATTATGTTACCTTTTGCAAGTTGTGAGATGTTTTCTTAGCACAAGGCATAGCATGTGCTATTTGTCTGTTCAGATAAAGTAGCTTCTGGGTATTCAAATACTGCATTTGTTGCCTCAAAAGTGCTCGCAATCCCCTGTATTTTATCAGCATGTGTAGTACAAAAAAAGGCCAAAGTGAGGAATCTGATGTAGTGAAAACGTCATACCTAATTCAAAAAAGCAAACCAGGACTAGGTGTCAAGAAAAGACCCCAGAGATGGGTTTTACATTTTGGATACATACAGGATGGAACAAAGTTCTGGTTTTCACACCTTGAGTATTTCTCATATACCAAAACTCTGTTATGACATAACTTCGGATGTATATTCAGGCTGCCCTGTACTTTGCATTCCCAGTGGAGTGGACTATATTAAGACCATTGGTCAAAGAGTACTCTTGACTAATATAATTGTTTTCAGCTTTGAATTTGATCTCTTTTGGTCTCAGAAAGGTTAATTGTCAAATGTCCCCTGTTTGGTTCTAATAAGTCTCTCAAAATTTCTGCAACTGAGATGACACACTAGCTGCTGGACAAAATTTAGCAATGATGTTCTGTATTGAGACAGAATGTTCTGAAAACCAATCTTAATTGTTCTCTGTACCCTGTGAATCTTCTTTGAAGTTAGCAGGGCTGGTGTGGGAAGAAGATCATTTGACTACTGCTTTTGCTGCCTGCTGCAGCTCATCTTAAAATTTTAAACTGGGTGAGGCACGAGGGGATTTCTCTGGAGATCTCAGTTGTCAAAAGGGCACAAGTTTCCCAGTTATTCCCAGAGTAGAGCTTGGGTTCTTGTTGTCATCATTTTTAACACTGTTATGACAAGTATGCTCTATTTGTCAGTAGTACAACAACTTAGTATGCTCTTAAATTCAGCCGGGTAACACTTCCCAACAATTGCTATCCGGTGAGGCAAATAAAATATGTGGGGATTTTTGTTTCGTTCTTTTGTTTTTCTTTCTTATTAAATGAAATTATTAAAAGCCAAGTCGTACAGACTTTTCTTTGAGCTGTTTTAATCAGTAAGCCTGCAGTAGCACATGTATTACAGGGGCATGTTATGGGGGGATGAAAATGATCACAGAAGGGTTTGAGACATGCAAGTAGGGATTTCAGGGGAAGGGAAAATGTGTTTCTTAATGCAATCTGGGTTCAGAGTTGCTCCCCAAAGCCAGGTCCAGCTTTTGTCACTGGAGATACAGTACAGGGCAAGGAGGCAAACTGTATTAATCAGGGGTCTGTTCTGATTTTGTAATTTCTGATGGTCTCCTGCTTTAGAAGTGTGTGACTTTGCCACCAGCACAATGTCAAGGACAAAACCTCCGAGATCTCCAAGTCATTCACCTGCACACCTTTTTTCCCTTGTCCAGCTTGATCTGTGGGCAGTGCATTACAGTTCCAGGAGAGCTCCTGACAAATCCAGCTGCTGGGGCAGTGACCAGAGCAGGGATCAGAGAAATGCCTTGTAGTGAGAGCTGAGTGGAACATTGTCCCTTGGACCACACTCAGCACACTGGTAGGTTGCAGCAACACTGCAGGGAACTGATATTGTTCCATGTGATGTTTCTTTTTTACATATTTTTGCCCCTCCAAAGAAAGCCCAACTGCCAGGACAGTGTTCACTGGTATTTGCCTTGAGATACCAACACATGTTTACTGTGCTGATCAGGGAAAGCATCAGAGAGGGTTTAATCTTTGCAGAGATGTTGGCCTCAGGTGTTTATAAATCACAGGCAGGGACACCTTCCACTAAACCAGGTTGCTCAGAGCCCCATCCAACCTGGCCTTGAACACTTCCAGGGATTGCATATCCACAATTTCTCTGGGCAACCTGTGCCAGTGCCTCAGAATTTGAATTCTCAAGAAAATTTAAACAGTTTTGTTGTCTTGAATTACTGCTTGGCTTTCTGAATCTCTAAGAGATCATTCAAATCAAGTTAATAAACTCCCTGGACCATAAAAGCCTTCTTTTTCTTTCCTAAAAAGAAGCATTTTTTATTCATCATAAGGCTAAAGGAAGCAGAGTTTCCCAATACTGGTGAGTAAATCTGCATGCTCACAGCTCTTATTAAGCTAAATAAGACTAGTGGGAATTGGAAGACTCTGGAAAACAAGTTTTAAGTCATTAAATGATTCTGATATCTCTATGAGGGCCTGCATTTTCTAACTATTTTATTTACAGCTTTCTGGCCCCTTTATACATCACAGATTTTCACTTTCAATGTTGCTTGATATCACACCAAACCAAGAGACCCATACCCTTGGCTGGGCAGTGCATCCCCTAAAACTGCTATTGGGGTAGAAGTGAAAAGGAGAATTTTCCAGCATGTCCTGATTCCTATTTCACTGCACAGCTCCCCTGGGATGGGAAAGTCATTCTGCTAAGGGAGAGACAGGTAATAATCACATTTTTGGAAAGTGATTTTAAAAATACACCTGTAGCATGTTTGGTTTGGACATCACAGGGAACTGAAGGTCTGCAGAGTAGCTTTCCACTGCAGGATAAAGATTTAACCTCTGTAGCAGTTGGTCTTTTTGCAGTGTGGGCTGTTTGTGAGCTCTCAGCCAAGGATATTCCCTCTGGTCCTGTGTCTGGCTGACCGGTAATTAGGAAAACCTTTGGAGTGTGAGCAGGATTTCTGATGATCCTTCAGCTTTTGGGTCATTAACAGACAAGAGGGTGGCAGGATTGGTGACAATCTGCTTTTCTAGGAGACTTGCTGCCCTAGCTGGCATGTAAAATGTGCACTGTATTGTAAATCCTAGAGGGTTTTTTTCTCCACAGAGATGAGGGAGGCTATCTCTGGTGGCTGTGACACTGGCTGGAGACCTGGGTGCTGTGCTGGGAGGCACTGGAGGAGTTTGGCAGGTTAGACTCTTCCTTCATTGGAACCAGTGGGACCATGGTTTTTTGCTTGTTAGTCTCGGTACCTTGAGCCTCCTTCAAGCAAAGTTAGCCCAGGAGTACCTCAGCATTCCACAGGAGCACAGGGCAGGCAATTCCTTATGATTTGCCTAAAGTGAAGCTAGTACAGTTCAGCCTGACTAATGATTTAAAAGTCAAATCAGACACTAAGTCCAATAAATGTAGTTGTGAAACTTTGTTTTCCTTTGTCGTGAATTGCTTCCACAAAGCATTCCTGGAAGCAAGGAACCCTTCCACTGATCAATCTTACTTAGCAGGGGTAAGCTGGGATACAGCCCCAGCATTTCACACAATCCTACAGGGCTGAACTGACACAAACTGGTTTGTTCCACCACTTCAAAAGACAGATGAAGTAGAAAATTAATTATAATATCGATTCCAGATTAGCCAAGTTTAATTAAATGGTTTGTTCAATACCAGGTGATTTTTAAAATGTATTATACAGTGCATTATTTACAATCTCCACTTAAACAAAAAGACCCAAATATTTTATGTAATTAAAGAAATGGATTCTGAGGTGTAGCTCTACAGGCTGAATGAGTAGGCTGGGTGCACTCCTGGAGATACTTGCTCTACAAAGAACATGAGAATGACCTTAGGAGAGCAGACAGAGGACCCATCTAGTCTAGTGCCTTGTCTCGGGAAGTGGTCACTCAGAGATGGTTGTAGAAGAATATAAAAAAGGGCAAATGCACAACTGTATTTTCTCAAAACTAATTTTCCCGGTTTCCAGCTATAGATGGAGAAGGGCTTGCACCATCAAATACAGCTTTCTCTAGATGTAACCACATTACGTCACTGAAATCAGTGGTATTGCAATAGATTTACACTGTTGAAACAAATATAAGGTCTAGCTTTTAGCTTCCCACCTGGAGAATGTCACTGAGTCCCTCACTGACTCCAAAAGAAATAAACAGGAAGAAAAAGGGATTTTATTACATTATCCCTCAATATGACCAAATGGACACCTTTAACAGGAGTCAGACTACAATAAAAGCCAGGAGTCTAGTAGTATGTCAGTGATAAGAATCACACATCAAGATTATGAAGATGAATTATACAGTGGTTTGCTGTTTCTTTAACTCTGAAGGTTTCTCAAGAGAATTTGAGGTTTAGATGTAAAATGTTTCTGGCTGATACAGCTGCTCCTATGGTTGCTATATCTTGCTGATGTTTTCCCCTAAACTGATAGATTTAAATAACATCTAAGGTTTGTGTCCTGCAGTTCTATCATCACTGGCACTCCTTAAGCAGCAGAAAATGAAAGGAGATTAATATCTCTGAGCTGAAGAGACTGGGCTTGACATTAAAATTTCCAGGGGTAGCCAGCATCTCAGGATTGTCACTATAACCATGTGGATCTCACGATTCAGAATTTTGTCTTTGGCACTGATGAGTCAATGTCCCAGTGCTGAGATGTGTTCAGGAGGATGGAAAAGCAGTAAAAGGTTGTGTTCTCAGCAGTTCCTGCATGGCCTATTTCTTACCAATTCCCCAGTGCTTGTGTTCCTGACCCATATCATTAAAACCCTGACCACACACTGCTACTACAAATGCTGCAGCCTTCTCTCCCACTATCAAGGATGTTCTGTAGCCACCAACATACCCACAAGTTTCCTGTGAGAATTGGAGTGTGGCAGATCTGGGGCTCACCTGTCTCCCTCTGGCAAAACATGACTGCAGGAGGAGGCTTAGCTGGGTTGTAAGACACAGTTTTTATCACAGTTCTTCACAATATCTGGCATTTCTCCTCATGTTGCTGCTCCAGGAGGCAAGTGGCTACATGCAGACCTCAACTTAGAGCAGTCAAACAGGTGAACAAAAAAACCCTTGAAATGAATGTGTTGGAAACATCAAATCCAGAAAGTTAATGATAAATCCTAGGTTTTCCATTTGAAAATATCCACGGCTTTGAAAATAATCTCATAATTTGGTTTGTGTTTGAGTCTGATCGATGATCTTTAATTATTGAAAGGTTAGCAGAGCTCAGTTAGCAGAAGAAGTTGAGAATGGTTCTAGTCTATCTTTCTTTGACCATGCTATTGACATTTGAGTTTCCTGTGCAGAGTACAGGAGTTCAATGAATGAGATGTGCAAGTCAGAGCCCTGGTTTGCAGGATATTTTCTTTTGGTATGGCAGAACTTCCTAAGAGAAAAGTGTCAAAAGTGTGCTTACAGAGGGTTTACATGCAGCAAGGCAGGGAAAATATCTGCAGTCATACAAGGTAGCTCTGTTATGGAAAGAAGGCAGAATCCTTGAGCATAGCAGAGCTCTTCCCATACCTGTATTTTTCTATTTTCTTAGCTTTTTTCTGGATGAAATCCCAGCCAAATCTCTTCTCTGTGGCGGTGAATCAGTGGGAATGCTCTGTGCATACTCGTTAGACTTCAAAATCCTCACACATAAAGAAGGGCTCACAGTCAGGGCAAGTGACGGTGTTCAACCAACTGCATCCCTACCGAATCTCTTTTATGTCCAGTGCTGAGAATTGCCACACTTTAAGTTGTGGTTT
Source organism: Gymnorhina tibicen (assembly GCA_013399875.1). Classification (NCBI taxonomy): domain Eukaryota; kingdom Metazoa; phylum Chordata; class Aves; order Passeriformes; family Artamidae; genus Gymnorhina; species Gymnorhina tibicen. Next base: position 203,149 of record VXAZ01007730.1, read on the forward strand.
GGTTGTGGGATTTGGGGTTTTTTTCCCTCTTAGCATGTTTCCCCACTTGGGAAATACCGTGCTGTTTGGTAGATGTTAAGCAATTAATAAACTGGCATATTTTGCATCCCATTATGTGGACAGAATGACAGAGCTCTTGTGTGTGCACATAAAGGCAGCAACATTTAATTCCCTCTCCACTACTGAAACATGTCTGCTCTGTGCTAGACTTGCACTGTGCTGCTGCTGCAGGATTGGGGTTTTTTAGAGCCACAAATATTGGAATATCTTACACTGTGTGCTGTTTTAAAGGATTTTTATTTCATTATTCAAAGCTGCCAGAAAATGATTTTTACATAGTTTATCTTACTCTTTTTTCTAGTATTAGTAATCCTATATGGCAAGGCAGTTTTGTCACTGGCTTGGGACACAAAAGGTTTGATCCTCTGCTGCCAAATATGTCTTATGTGACTTTGGGTGCTGACTGTTGGTAAGAGCCTTTTGCTATAAACAGGTCACACGCAAGCAATGATGTCTCTAATGCCTCGATTATCATGGAAAATTTGTGTTTCAAATTTATGTGACATTTATTTAGAGAATTTTTGGGAAAAAAACCCAACCAAACAAACAACCCTAATCCTGTAGTCGTTAATTTAGGGCCACGTATCCTTCACAGAACTCTTTACAGAACAATTTTCAAGTCTGGATTGAGAGCTCCTATATGAGTCTCACGGCAGCATGGCCGGATCCTCCTCTGGATTCATCTGCCCAGGACTTCTGCTGCACAGTTTACCCGTAATCAGGGAACCATATGCTGTATTTCATAGTTAAATTGAAACAGCCTTCATTTCCACCAATAAGAGTAGTAGGAATAATTTAATATTTTGCATTTCATTTGGAAAAATGAGTAGAGAGTGTGTCATTTTCTTTTATACTACAATTAGAAATGTGCCAAAAAATTCAGTCTGGAATTTATGTGCAGCTATCCTTAGCAATTAGTCATCATATTTACTGCCAAATAAATGTGATTTTTAGCAGAATTTCTGTGAAACTGCAATTACAACTAGGGAATGAGTAGATTAATCCCATCTGCATGTTTCATATGGATCTTCCCACAGATGCTCTGCATTCCCTCCCCACATGCTCTTCATGGCTGACTTACTGAATCCAGTAAAACTGGGAGGAGGAAATTCTCTACACTCTTCAAATGAAAAACTGAATTAATATAACTTAACCTTATTCACCAAAAAAATTTACATTTTCCTATGCCACCTACTATCATGGCAATTTGAGCAGGCAGAATGCATCACTTTCCTTTGAGGAGAATACTGGTTGAAGTTCAGGAGCTAATGCTGCAAACCTTCCTCCCTTTGCTAAAAACAGGGTGATTTAGAAGAGAAGGGACTCAAGGATCAGACCACGACCCAGAGAACAATTGAAGTATTGCATGAGGTGAAAGGGGTAATAAATCATGTCAGGATTAACTTCTTGGTTTTCATTTTTTTTGAGACAGTATGTGCTTCCGGAAACTCCTCTCCTTTAAAACAAGTACGGCCCAGAGGTTTCTTTTTTTGAGAACTAATTGGGATTATTTGTTGTGGGAGTTGTTGGGTGATAAATTCAGATGATGCTTTGCTGATGTCAAGAATCATGTTTTGCACTTGTATACAATACACAAAACCTTGCCAGATATAAATCAGACTGTGCACTGGTGAGGTCTGTGCATGCAATTTGCAGCAGGAAAAATGTCTCCCAGGGATATTCATAAACCCCCACACTGCAGCACATACATGAATAAATGAGTTGATATCAGGACTGGACAGAGAACTGAGCCTTACTGAGAGAACTGCCCTTACTGCTCCTCTTGGCTGCTCTCCAGCACTTTTTTGGCTCATGGCAGTCAGTGCTCTCCCAGGAACACGAGAGGAACAGTTTGGGGCACAAGGGGGCATGACCCTTCCAAAAATGACCATTGTATTTTTGGCCTCTGAAGCAGAGGATAAGTTCTGGCATCTTCTATTGAACAAAATGAGTTTTTCAGCATCATTTACTGAGGCACGTGTTGGTCCTGTGTTTTTCATAAGAAAAGGCTTCTCAACTGTCTCAGAGAAGAGTTGTTCCAAAGTAAGGATCGTGAATTCTGAGCTTGACATATTCATTATTACTAATGGTAAATCTGTTAATTGCTGTCGTCTTTAAGTTCTTTGCTAAATTACTTTTTGAAAGTGAAGAATATCTGAAGGAAATATCTTCCGAAATTTTACTGAAATATTTCTGTGAACCTACCCAGTCAGAAGACCCTGTTCACATTTGCAGGTTGATATTTCTGCAAATATTGCTCTTTTAGCATGTCTTAGGGACTTAAACTGTACCCATATGAAGATTACAGCTGTTTGCTGGACCATCTGTCTTTCAGGACTATCAGAAAATCTAGATGGATGATATTATAATTTGGAACAAGGTATTTCATTCCCTTGAATTTACTAATGTCAGACAATATATAGCTCAGTTCTATTTCTGGTAATGATGATCTAATTGCCTCAGCCAGACTGCGTCACCTCATTGGGAGTATAGATTTGTGTGATGCCTGCTCAGTCATGGGGAGACCTAGAAAGGGTCATGCCTAGATACCCAATCATATGACTGTACAAATGGTATCTTCAAAATGAAGTGGGTCACGAGTGTGATCCATTTATTTCCTTCTCATTTCCATTTATTTCCTTCTCATTCGAGCAATGAGCACGTCCATGGTGCAGGGGGGGAACAATGCACCCCACTATGCAGCACAAGCTGTGTGGAGACACCACGGGACAGTCACAGAAAACCTTAGGCTGGAGGTACTGCTGCAGAAAGGTGGCCCAAACCCTCTCCAAGCAGGGCTGAATTGCAGTTATATCATGTTACTCAGGGCCTCATGCCGTCCAGCTGCAAAACTCTTCAAGGGTGGGGATGACACAGCCTGATTTTTTCATGTCTTATCAGAATTTCCCATGTTACAGCTTGCGGCCTTTGCTCTTGGACTTTGTTGTGCATGAGAGGACTACCAAGAAATCTCTCTGTTCAACAAAGGTCCACATAAGCAAAGAAAAGAAGACTTGGGAGCATGAGAGACACTCCCATTCATTAGCAGTGTTCATGTAGAAGTTGCCTGTACACTGATCAGCAGAATCAAGCTGCATGGAGGTAGAAAGTGTCCCTTGCACACAAGGTATCCTTGCACAGTCTTTAATGTTCATCCCAAGCTGTTTTTTACACTGGATTCTGTATCCTAATCATTCTCCAAGCTTGACGACTTAAGAGATTAAGCCGAGCTTGCGTAGTGAAGTTTTCTTCAAGATTGGTTGCAGAAGGTGAGATTGACACAGTGAATGTTGCACTAGTCACTTCTCAGATTAGAAGTAAATTTGGACATTCATCTTTCTAGCCTTGATTCTATGTTTGTAAAAAGAGGATGATAATTCTTACTTGCTTAAAGAAGCTGTTAGGAAGAAAGATTCTGCAAGAGACTGCAAGTGTCAGAAGAGGTGGTGTCCAGGCAGGCTGGTGACAGAGCCATGCCCAGTCCTTCCAGGCAGGAATGAGAGCTTGAAGCAGCACTGAAGGGCTGAAGGCTGCTGCAGAGAATGTGCAAATCCACCATGTGAACAGTGGGAGAGCCCAGACTTCACAAAGTACTCAGACCTAGTCTGAGGGTGTTGAAATGCTAATGGAAAACTTTCAAGGGAATTAATAACCTTTAAATGTAATGAGATTTGAGTGGTGAGTTATGAAAAGATGAGATATACAAACAGAGTAAAAATAATCAATGCAATAGTAGCATTGAACATGCCCACAGCGTGAAACAAATCTTGTGAAATAAAGGCGGTACAGTTTTAGGCAAGGATGCGCTAAACCCAGGATATGGTGGTGTATCCAAATGCTTACAGCCTGAAGAGACAATGTAAACCTTGGCTTTTTCTAATTCCTGAGACCCTGACTTTGCAACCTGGTCCAGTATGCTTTCTTTTAAACATTTAACAGTATTAGTATTAAAACATCCAAACCTGGACAAGCATTTTTGTAGGCCAAATATATAAGCACTCATATGTAACAAACATGTTGCATATTCAGATTATTCGCATGGTGCTTTGGAGAATCAGCTGGTAATGGGTATTTTGCTGGACGTGTGGAGATGTGTGATTTGTGGTGAAGGACAGACCAGCCATGGATCTGAGCAGATGGTGGTCATTACTTGTGCCAACATGCGGCTGCATTTAATTACAACAGAAGTGCTGAGGCAGATTATTTCACTGGGCTCTTCACATATATCTTCCTAGAAAAGTGAGTAAGTATTCAAGGAAGCTTTGCATATAAAGCATCAGAACTGAAACAGGCTCACCTTAATCACTGCTATATGACACAGTGTCTAATATTCAGAAATTCCTATTCTCATATACATCTGCAGATAGTTCTGCCGCTTGAGAGCAACAGAATATTTTCTTCTCAATGTGCAGCAACCGCTTAATGCAATTCAATTTGATGGAAGCTGCATTTTTCCTTGAATTCATGAAGCAATAGAGTAAACTGGCTGCTCATAATAAATATGTCTGCACACCTTAAAACACAAATGTAGCTTGCCATTTTGAACCACATTATATGGAATTATCTGTAATGCAATACGATTTCATCTTGGGAACCTCACCGTTTTATGTTTATATGCTCTCGCTAAGTCATATTTTCAATTTTTATGGGTTATTTTATTATTGTTTTGCTAATGACACTTAAACCTCTTTGTTTCTCCCTCATAATGCTTCTTCAGTGACAGATAGTGTGGTCTCTTGGCTGTGAGTTTGTGGTTGTGGAATAATTTTTAGCAATTAAGCATGTTATTGATTAAACTGTTCCTTCTGTTCCATGATTCATGTCACCAGACAGTGCACAGGGAGCAAAAAACAGCTGCAAAGAGAAAAGTGTAGAAAATGAGGGTTGTGTCAGATTCTTCCTCATCAACCCCAGCTTTCACAGACAGCTCTCAGCCTCAACACCATCTTGTAGCCAGCAGCCTGCAGTGAAATGCTCCAGTAGACAACCACGTACCACGTGTAGAATTAGCACATAAAGTGAGTGCTGCTGGAAGCAGTACTGACATTTCCTACGTACTCTGAGGTATGGACTGGAAAAGGGGCAAAAATTTACAGGCTTAGCGGTCTCTGACATTGCATAGCCTCACCTGCCTCATGTGGCTGGGGAATAGGCTTGCAGAAACAGCTCTGTCTGAGATTTAAGGACTGCTTTTGTACTTAGAGAAGATACAGTCAGCATCACTGGAAGTGTTCAAAAAGCAAGTAGATGTGGTACTTCACCACATGGTTTAGTGGGCACAGTGGTGTTTTGTCGGAGGTTGGACCTGATGATCTTAAAGATCTTTTCCAACTTTGATGATTCAACGATTCTAAAAGTCTTTCTAGTTATTTCAGAGATTTATCTGCCTGCCTTTATTCTAGGTCCCATGCTGTCTGCATTATGTCCTGTAGCTTAAATTTCCATGGGCCAGCACATAATTTTAATATCAAGGGAATTATGATGAAACCATCTGAAAGCATTTGTTCCTTTATGAATATAAAAAGCAGTGAAAATAAAGTCCTTTCTTTAGCAACAAAATCTTATGCTTGTGGCCATATGGCTGATTTTCCTGCCCAGCTCCTACCTGGCTGCCAGGGCCACTGGTGCTATTGATATTGTAGGGACCATTCTGTGCTGTTCAGATGTTTCCACAGATCTTTTGATGTGCTTCAGAATCAGCAATTCTAAACTTGTCTGTATCAAAATATCTGCTAATATTCTAGTAATAGGGGCTTCTGCTTCATCCTTTTGAGGTTGGTTCCTGGGCATCCCCAAATGATGTTGCTCCTTTTAGGGAATTTCAGTTACATGAGACTGGGGCCTCAGACATTTTTCATGTGCGTGGAGTGGATGGAATTTTGGCTTTTGGTCGGTTCTGGCGAGTATCTGGGGAAGAGGAGCAGCCCAGGCAAGTCTGAATGGGAGCCTCAGGGTGAGATGTGTGGGGGCACAACCAGGGCTAGCCCGGGCTGGGGGAAAGCACATTCTCCTCCTGAGGAGGAGACAGAGGCAACACAAAGTCTTGCAATTTATTCTTTGAAACTTTGCATGCAACTGACCCCCACTTAAGCATTTTGTACTATATAAATATTTCAAGTGAGCCATGAATCAAGATTGATGTGTTAGGTGACTACCAAATCATTAGCAGTGCAGGACGTAATAAAGTTGATGCCGGGGTTTTATTAAACAGGGCGTGTTGGTCATTAAGGTAAAGTAATGGTGTTGTGTAAATGTGAGAGCAGAACCAAATTTCCTCTGGGTGTCTCATCTTAAACAGGTAGTAATGGTAGGAATGGCAAGTAGCAAGGCAGGAAGTCGGGCATTATTTAAATCTCTGTAGTGACTGAATACCAATTAACAGATTTGCTGCATCTCTTCTCACAAAGAAGATGATGCCAAACCTTATTTTCTGTTAGGCCTCAAAACCATAATTTGGTTAGTGCCAGGAGAGCTGATTTGTCAGAGTCAAAACCAAATACTGAAAAGAACACAGAGCTGGGGAGGAAGGCAAAACTCAGGGTTTGCAGCAAGTACAGAAATGTCTAGTCTTCTCCTTTTTTTTGGTAGTAACAGAATAAGAACAGTCAGTGAAACATCTATAACTCATTGTCAAAATAGACTTTTAGAGAACAAATAGGAAAAACCCCAGAATCTATTAATTCTTTTTTTGTTTGAAATTTCCCTAGTTTCAATGATCATCATCCACTTAATTTATTCATTTTGTATGTGCCCCACATAGTCTGAGTTTGTGCTATAAACTAGATAAAAAAAACCAAAACACTTGCAAAGAATTACTTGGCTAAGAGCTGAAAAGTTCACGATGTTGGCATTTTTCCTTTGTGTGCGTTCCTGTGAATTCCAATGATGAGAACATCAGCGTGTTTAACAAATGCAGCCAGGATTTGTATTCAAGCAGGAATTCTTGCCCTTGCCCCTGTGTCCTTACAGGGAGGGCTGGCACTGCTGTCCCGTCTCTTGGTGGGCTGGGGTTGGTCACCCACAGACCACGGAGATGGAATGACCTTCACTGACACTCACTTGTTATCTCTACTGTCAGCATCTTCCTCCCCCTCCCCTGCTGAAACTGAGGTTTTCTGTGAATTTTAGGCCATCACTATTGATTTCATAACTATTTTGAGCTCCTGATGATATTTTTTTTTTGCTCTTTGCAAATTAATAGCTTGAGATATTTGTGCTGATCGTCCTGCTTATTTCCACTGTAGTATTGTTCAGTCTTCTTTGTTTGTATCTCAAATACGAACTTTACCACTCCTACTCTTCTGGTTTCTGATGAAAATGCTATTTTTCTCATCTTTACATCCCCTTTAGCATTGAATTCATCACTGGCATTTCTTATCCCCTAATACCATTACATTTCAGGGATCCATTCAAATGATGGATCCATCCTAACAGTACCAACACACCCCTGGCTGCAGTGATTCTCTAGCCAGGATGGGAGCTTTCTTTCTTTGATAATTTTTTCCCTTTTTCATTTAAAAACAAATTCTGAAGATTTAAGATTTTGATCTGCTCCTTGCTAGGCAAAACATTTTTTTGTTCACCAGTTTCTCATCCCCAACATTCTTCTTGAAATATCATCCACCCTCTTCTCCAGCTTGTTTCCTTCTTTGCAGTCTGGAGCCTTTATAAATACAGGTAAAATGCCAACATAACATTTTTCAATGGCCAGATTCTGCAAACCAGAATGATACAGTTTTTAGGGAAAAAAAAAGTCCATGGTGACTTTAGAAACTGATAGACAGGATTAAAGTGCTTTACTGAAGAATTTACCTTTATGCAAATGTGTTTTAGCTGATGGTTTTGCCCTCTTTTGTAATACATTGTCCTTAGCTGAAGTAAACATATTTTTTGCATTGCTTATTTTTGTGAGCAGTAACTAACTTGTGATTTAAAAGATCAATTTATAACTCTCTGAGGGTTCTACCTTATTTTATGGTGATTTATTTTTGTGTAGAATGTACTTTTACTGCAAGTGACATTTCAAGAACGTATTGCAGTCTCGGGAGTCCTTGAACTATTTCCAAGCAGTGAGCCTGCTGAGGTTTAAGCCAGTTTGGAAATCTGTCTGTTGGGTTGATGGATTATAGTCCATGTAGTGAGCACTCAGCCTCCACAAGGTTCATGGCATCTTCACCTTTAAGTATCTAATTTATGTAGAAATGCCAATAAATTATTTAGAAGGGCATGCTTGCTGATATCAGCAGTTCTGGAGCAACTAAAAATGGTATGACTTTGAAAATCATTGGAGATGTTGGCAGGTCTTCAACAATTCATAATAGGTTTCAGGTATTAAATATTTTAGAAGAAAAAAACTGGTTTTTATTCTTTTCTCCAAGATTCTCTTGTCAGTTCTTTAGGAATTTATCAGATTGTTCCTGGAGTAAAGTTCACATTGATTCTGGAAAAGCATTCATCCCAGAAACGTGTGAGAGGAGAGCGAACTTTCAATAAAATAGAAATATAAAAGTGCTTCTTCCTTACTTCCTGGCTCATTAAGGGTTTGTTCCTGAGTTTGCAGAAACCTCATGTCTCTACCAATAAACTCCATATAGATACATGTACAGGGGCCAGGTAAGGATCCAGGTTAGCACAACATGCAGAACAGTTGATGATGCAGAAATTTGCCCTGAAAGCCCAGGTAATCCTTCTGGAGAACTGCAAATGTTGACTCTTCAGGTTAAATACCTAAATCTGTCTGAAGGTGTCTATCGAAACAGCAGTGTTTTTGCAAGTGCTGAACACCTAAGTTCTTTACTAAATCAACAGGAATTTGAAAATCACCTTGTAGACACAATCTGATAAAATTAACATTTATTAATGTACAGGCTTTGCAAGAGAGAGCAAATCCCAGTAGTGCCACCCTGAACTGGGGTTTTTTAAGATACCACCAGTCAGAGGATCATTTGCAACTCTCTCCTTCCCCCAAAAATTATTCTTTGCCCCCCACGCTGAGGTATCCCTGAAAGCAGAAAAAACAAGCGAAGGTAGCATGTGAAAATTATCTTTACTAATTTTTATTTGATTGCAAATGCAAATTGTCATTGCATTGCTATGTTAGATTAATAAAAGGCAGGTGCTGCTGGGCTTCCCCCACATTGGGTGTCTGTTCAGAATGAGGGCTTCTGCCTCTTGTGTCTCTCTAAAGGTCAGGGCGTTACTCAGCTACCTATTCTAAAAAGAAACATACATGTGTAGAAGGTGATTCTCCTTTTACTAGTTTATTTAATATTTATAGCAAATAAGCAGCCACTGAAAACTGGACTTAGATTTTAACTTCATGCACAAATGAGAAAACAAGCTGTACTGCAGATAATATTTTGCAGGAATATGACACAGTATATTGATTTCTTTAATCCTGAAATTCACGGGAGTAGTGGCGCAGCTTTGTCCTTAGCTGGGATCTGTTTATCTAAAACTTTAATGACTAATTTTTTAAAAAAATTTTTTCTTGCAAAGCCTAATTGAATTTTGCAAGCAGGATTAGATCTTTAATCTTTAGATCTTTAGATCTGAGGCATTGATGGGAATGATTATGGAAGACCAAACTAAAGCAATTGTCTGTTATTCGCAGTGACAGCACAGCGAGCTCCTTTCTAAGGGTGTCATGTGCAAACAGCTGCTAACTTAGCATGGATCTGGCTTAGGATTTTCCAGCAATTGGGAAAGCTCGTGGGTTTTCACCTGAAAGAGTAACCTGTGGGACACAAAGTGTAGTTTTTGCATGTGAACACACGCTGCTAGGGAGGGGAGCGATGGGAGGTGGTGCCACCTGCTTGGACTTTGGTGCTGTACTGGTTGCTACCACCTTCTGCATCCCTGTGTTAGCTCATTGCCTGTTTCAAAGGAGATATCCATCACATGTGTGCAAGGATCTTATTTTAACCAGTAAACATATGGTGAGCATAGCTGCTTTTTGCTGTGGCCAGAATACTGAATTTTTAGGTGTGAATCTGCTGCAGGGCATTGCCTTGAGGCAGGATGAGGTAGCAGAAGACAGAGCTTCCTGAAATAGGTCCTAATTCACATGAATTTGGTTCGTATTAACAAATTAACTCTTTGACATTGTGGAAATATGTAGAGGTAGAGGGAGACTCCAAAAGCCCTTTCTTATGTGCAGGGTTGGTAGAATCACCTTAAAAATTTCAGAAAATGTCGTGGTTTTTGTCTGCAGGCTGTGCCAGAGGTATACTAATGATGCTAAAACATTTCAGGTTGTCAGCAGTGACTTGCTTAACAGGGGCTTTAGGGTCAACATTGCCTCTTCTAATGAAGCCCTTTACAAGTGATGTCAGGACAATTTCTAACACAGGGAGGTCACAGTTTTGATGGAAACATTTAGTGTCCACTGCCAAGACTGAAGAGAATTTGAAAATCTCGTTATTAAGCAGAGTGATAGTCACCAGTGGTAAATTCTCTTTTATTTGTGGTGGGCATATGAGTATGTCTAATGCCTGCATCTCACCCTCCCGAGGCAATGCCAACCCAAGCATCACCATCTTCTTTGGAATCTGCAGCAAATTCTGGTAATTGCTAATTTATCCAATCATCCCATTACCTCACTGGGAGGCTGGCTGAATTTAGAGGAGTCTGTAAATGAATGGATAATGTGAGGAGGAATAATACCTGAGAAAGGAGTAAAGAAGTGATGTTAGTATAGGAAATATCCTTTTTGAATAGGTATGCTTCTATTGTGGTCAATTATTGTCATTACATTTTGTTCCCACATATGTTTCTCGGCTGCTGCAGGAATGCTTTTACTTTTGCATTTATTTTCAAGCATTTTTCAAATTATTTGATGTGTGCTGGGCTTTCCTTTTCATCTCTCTCTGGAAACGATCCTCAAAGACAAGTAAGGACCTCTCTGTCTGTCTCAGGGACTGTATCTCTGATAGCTGCTTTGATGAGTAAGGAACCATCTGTCTGAGAGTAGCTGGCATTCATGGAGGGGGAAAGACAACTTAGAGCTGCAAACTAAAATAAAACTAATGGTTGTATCCTACAATGTATTACAGCATCATCCAGAAGAGCCTTGCCAGTCAAGCTGAATGAGCTGCCTCTTGAAATGCTTAATCCTCTCTGAGCACTACCAGTCTAAACAGAGGCAGCAACAGAGAATGTCGTATGTTATTCTCCCTGAATACATTTAAGAAGGGTGTAGGTATGTGAAACTACAGTTATATAACTTGGTTCTGAAATGAGAAAAATGCAGTATGAAATGCGATGAGAAGGGCAGTAAGGATGAAGATGGAAGTACAAGATCTGTATTTCCAGTTTAGTTTTTAATCCCTACCAAGTCCATCAGAGAAGTGAAAACAGAGTATGAGCAATTAACATAGAAGTATTTTTTCCAAATATGTTAATGTCTTTATTATGAAGTAGCACCTGCTACTGCATCAAAGGTTATTAGATTGTATGTGCATGAAGCAATACCCATAGAAGAATTTAGATGAATAACCCATAATAAATCATATATCACAAGTGCACGCAGTTAATATCAAGATTAATTATACAGTGACTTGTAAGTCATTATATCATAGAAATCAATGTTGAGGTTTAATTTTTCTCTAAAAACTGATGAATTCTGAAATAACTGTTTAACTGTTCATAAGCATCCTTGAGATGCAGGCCAAAGCAAGGCAAGGAAACTGTGACATTGGTTTAGTTCTGTAATGGAGTGGTTAAATCTATACCATCAATCATAAAAAAATCTAATTGGAGCTTTTGTTTTCTGTCCCAAATTTGTAAATACCTTGTTGTGTTTTTTGTCCCGAAGTTCCTGGTAGCACCCTGTTTTTCTCACTATTACACTCCCGATAATCTTCTCTTGTAATGGTTATATTGTGGCATCATTTTTATCTGATTTATTAAAATTATTAAAGAACAGGAAAACACAGGATACATTCTGCCATGTTGATGAAGTTTTATGAGCACTTTAAGATATTGTGCCAAATATAATTTATATTCTTGAGCCTTTAGCGTGTTGTGTTAGGTTTGAGGGGCCAAGTTTTGGTAGTGGGGGGGCTGTAGGGGTGGCTTCTGTGAGAAGCTGCTGGAAGCTTCCCCCATGCCCAGAAGAGCCAATGCCAGCCAGGATGAACCCACTGCTGGACAAGCATCTTCCTGTACTGCTGGGGGGAGGAGGTGAGCTTGGGAGGGAGAGAGGGAGGATACAAGGAAGGTGTTTTTAAGATTTATCTTGCTTCTCATTATCCTGTTCTGATTTTATTGGTAATAAATTCAATTGATATCTGCAAGCTGAGTCTGTTTTGCCCACGATGGTGTTTGGTGAGTGACCTCTCCCGATCCATGTCTCAACTCATGAACCCTTTGTTATATTTTCTCTCTCCTGCCCAGCTGTGGAGGGGAGCGATAGAGTGACTTCAGTGGGTGCCTGGCATCCAACCAGGGTCAACCCACCACATGTGAAACACTACAATATTTAATTTCCCTTCCCAGTTAAGGGCCAGATCAACTTTGAGGCGGACACCCATGAGCTGGGCTCAGCTCCCCACGCTGTGCAGAGAGGACTGGGTGCTGCAGGGAGGTGGTGCAGGAGTTTGTGCACAGGGCAGGCATCCCCCTGCCAGGGAAAGGATATCCCTGTTGTAGACACCTGTGTTGGCTCTTGTGTCTTTCTCTGTAGAGCAAGCAGTTATGTTGGGAAGTCCTACACCAAAATGTCTGGGAAGTGCTGAAACACTCCTGTCTGCATCCTGCTGAATGGGACTTAAGCAGAAGTCTAAATGGTTACCCTACTACAAAAAGATATCCTATTAAATGCTTTTCATGCATTCATCTACAGCTGAGCCTGTGGGCATGTGGGGCCAAAGGAAACCACTGCCCTTTCCTGGCAATATTTTCCCTGTAAATATAGGAGAGCATCCCACGAGAAAGGAGACAGAAGAGCCATTGTGCAGTATCATGCACTAACTGACACCAGCATTTCTTTATTTGTACCAAAAAGATTTAGTAAAGTAACAAACACAGTGATTTTAGGAGCAGCCCATAATATACAGTGTTAAATTTGTATTTGGATGAAAAAATCAACAATACTCTGAGGCACACTATACAGTTACTTAATGAAACATTGAATGACAAGCAAAGCCTAATTATGAAAGAGTCACATTTTAATTTTTCTGGAAATTACCTATTTTCTATTCCTTTGCTTAATTGCCCCCATTTCTCTTAAAATATATATATATTAAAAAAAATTGCCTACATGCACAAATGGCTGACACTTGCAGTTTGGAACTGCACACATCATCCCCACACACACCATCCCTCTGAGCTCAGAGCCTAACTGGCGCACAAAGGGTGATGAGTGCCATCTGGACTAAGGTAAATGTCATCCCTAATGGACATGGGAAGCATTTTTCCAGAGGCTGATTCCAAGTGAGCTCCCCATTAGCAGGCAGGCCAAGCATCCTCACCTCTTGCTGATCCTGTGTCCGCCCGTGGCAGCGTTCTCTGCCAAATCAGGCTCTGGGAAAGATGCTCAGGCAGTTTGCTGTGACTGCTGCAATCATCCCAGCAGCAGCAGAGGGAAACAGGATTCTTCTTCCCTCTGCAACAGACATTTTAATAATTGATAGTGGACGCAGTAAGCTGGAACTATGTGTGGTATCCATTCATGCAGGATAACAGGAGTTAATAAAATACGCTGGGATTACCTCTACCTGTGCAGAGCAGCAGATAACAGACAGCACACCCAGTGGTGTTCTCCAAGCCAAGTTCAAATGCTCCTGTCCTGACAAGGCGATGGAAACAGCGGATTAGATGTTACCTCCTGCTCCTCTTACTCGAGATTCTGCCCTTACATCCCCCCTTGCTGGTCACACCGCAGATGTGCTGCCCGTGGGCACGGATGCAAGACCAGCTGCAGCTTGGGAATGTGTTTTGTTACCTGGCACAGCTTCAGAGAGGGCATTGCTGGCAAGGGAGAGCTGAGCAGGCAGCGGGTGAGCTCTGGCCTGTCCTGCTGAGCAGAAATAAGGGGAGCTGCACCCTCCTCTGTGTCCTGCTCAGCAAACCTCAAGTGTGTTATCTCAACTTCAAGGCTGCTCCCCTACCTCAAAACTATCATGGGAGATTGTTTTTTTTTGCTGTATGTGAGCAAAGGAAGATGGTTTTTAAATGATACTCAAATGGAGAGGTGCTTAGGCACTGGGCATCAGTCTTCACAGTTGTTTGGGAGCCTTGCCTGCAGGGAAACTGAGGGCAATCAAGAACCTAAATTATTTTAACAACCTAACCCTGCTTTTGATGCAATTGAAATTTGCATCGAAAAATATCTTGCATAGATGACCTCTTAAACCCTCCATATTTGCCCAAATCTCTGTTCTGAGAGTGATGGCGTTCTGTCTCCTCATATTATGGAAGGGAAAACTATTGGCAAAACAGCGGCAGCAAAAGCTACAAACCAGTGAGGAAGCAGGAAGATGCAGATTTGGGGATCAGTATCATTGCTGAGGGAGGTTAACGAGTTGTCCATGACTGGATCAAAAATTGGATCCATACCATGGGTTCCCACTCTGCATGGTTCACTCCTACCATGGAGTGACCAACTGATGGGGAGAGGGATTAGCTCAGAATCAGAGAAATTAATTAGTACAAGCATGAAGTAGTCTGTAAAAATTAAACTTTTTCCAACCATTTCTCTCATTTGGTCTTTCCACATATGTTTTTTCTGCAGAAGGTGCATTTTCTGGTTTAGGAATTTTAATTCTTAATACAAGGCTTAATGTAAGTCAATAATTAGTTGTGTTGTAATTAAGAGAGATGTAAGTGTGGATGCTATAGAATGTAGGAGGCTCGTGGGAAGTCCATGCTGAGCATGAACCCAAGCACAGAAGTTTCATAGACTCGTCTTTTGAGGTTTTCTGAGTTCAGAATTCTTGTTGTTAAAGGATCAGGATTATACCAAGATGCCTTTTATTCCCATGGGAGATAATGTCTTCTTGTCTGGATGGCAAATGTTCTCATTTCCTTTGAAAAGTTACAGGACAAATGTTAAGTACCTCCTGTAGTTTCACAAAGAAATTTGATAGAAGCCTCCAGCTATTTTTTTCTGTCTGTGCTGGGCATTTTTTGTTGTTCTAGAAGCTGATGGCAAGGTACAGGCTGTAGCACAGGGGCTCGTTAGGGCCTTGGAAGATTGATTATTTTGCACTCCACGTCTTCAGCCTGTGAAGGGGATGTGCTGTGCAGTGGTGGAACTCGCACTCAGAGCACCTCCTCACGTGGCACTTGCAGCTGGACTTGGCATTGCTGGAATTGTGTCACCAGACCCCAGGGGAAAAAAAAGTAGAACTGGGCTTATTCCCTGTAAAGGAATTTTTTTTAAATGTATTTTTTTACAGAAGCATGACAGAAGCAAACAGCTTCCAACTCTTTGTCCTATTACCCAGGAGAGGTTATTCTCTCTCACAGGAGGGAAAAAAAAAATACCAAAATCACGAGCAAATGGTGATGAAGCCATTAAACAAAATGGAAATTAAGGGGAAAGTGGGAATGAGATGCTGTTGATGTGAATTTTAAGAGTCCTTCACAAAGGGTTATGTAAGAGAATGAACTAGATTCTGATTATGTTTTTGAATTCATTCCAATAAAATGAGAAAAAAAGAACAATCCTAGGTCTGTAGTGCCCCATTAGTTTGCTGTGAGCTTTCCTGTACATAATACAACTTTTTCATTTTACATTATAAGGTAATATTTTAAAAGGCAAAATACTGTACACAGAAAAGCAATGCTGCTTCTTTGCTATTCCAATAACCTAGCTGGGCACTCAGGCACAGTCTTAACATATTTCTTATTAAAAAGGAGAGGTAATAAAACACAATTTTTTTTCCTCCTCCATCCTACTACTAAAAAGTAAATGAAAGCTTTGCAGTCCCTGTCACAAGTCATAGCTCTAAATTTTCTCTCTGGGGTCCCAGGATCATGTGGCTGCACTGACTGCCCAGCCCCTCTCCCAGCTCCCACACAGGTCCATGTTTCTAACACAGCTCAGCTCAAGGTGCTCTTGTGGGCTTTGGGAGGCACAGGCAGATACATGATACCAACAGCCACCACACTCTCAGGAGCACAAATGGGGATGGAGTGAGCTTTCAGATTTAGAACATGGTTTGGGTTGGGAAGGACCTTAAAGACCATCTTGTTCCAAACCCCTTTCCATGGGCAGAGACACCTTGCACTAGGCCAAGTTACTCAGATCCCCATCCAGCCTGGTCTTGAACACCTCCAGAGACTTGGAGTATACAACCTCTAAGGGCCTTTTTATTCCCTGTGAACCCAAAGAAGCCCATGGCAAAAAAAGAAAGAAAATGGGGAAGAAAAAAAATAAAAAGAAGCCACTGGCTTTTACTTCAATTCCTCTGATTCTTTTGAACTTCTGATCAGACATACTTTAATTAATTATTCACTAGTCATAGTCCCTGACCATATGGGGAAGGGATTAGGTGAGGTGATGAAGCTGCTGCTGTTCTCCACTGCTACCTGGTCCTACCTGACGGGGAGGAGGCTCAGCTCTTGACTTGTGAGCTGTTCCTTCAGAGGAGCCAAAGCCCAGCTCCACTCAGCATACAGAAGGACAGTTTATTTCACATTTCAAAGGCCATAAGAAATAATGAGTGAAAAAGAAATGACTTCTTGTACAAAGCTAACTGTGTGTAGAGGGTGAGTCTTTGCTTTCCCATGACAAGACATGGAGAGAAAAAAGTTGTGTGTTTGTACATACATACATACATACATATATATATATATTTATTTTTTTTTCACTGCTGTAGCAATATAAAGCAGTGAATGAATCTGTGCAAGCCAAGCTGGTTTTGTTTGGGTTCCTTTGATCCTCACTTCCTTGCACTCCTTGTCCAAATGAATGTAACAGAAAATGACTGCAATTTTTCTAGTACCATGGCTTGCTTCCTTGTCTATGTTCAATTTTTAGGTGAAATGGTGGCTTTAACCTTGTGTTTTATCTTGGCAGCCAAGAGTACCAGTTGACAGTCCCTTCACTGATAGATCAAACCAGCTGTAAGAATAGGGACTAAACGGTCTGTAGCAACCTCATCAGACATAAAAGACTACAGTTATATATAGTCATATAGTCTTGCTATTATTTACCAACCAATGAAGAATTTCTGGAAGTAGAGGCAGAAAATCCCATGGTACTGTGAAGACACGGGCAGGGAAATGTGGAGCCTGATCCTCAACGTGGGGGAAACTTCAGGGGTGAAAAATGACAGGAGCAAAACAACCATGGCCTCTGTTCCTCAAGGCATCATTTGGCAATGAATGAAGTTTAAATAATTCAGATTCTTTACATTGACCATTATCTGCTCTCTACAGGGGGAGGTTTCAGTGGTGGAAAGCTTTGAATACACAGGGGGAACGATGCAGGTATTTATGCCAATGCAATGGAAGGAAAATAATGCAGCTGATGTATCCCGAGCAGCCCATAATCGTCCCTCTGTTCCTTCACTGTGCTGTGGTATCTTCTGGCAACCAGCACAGCAGCCAACATCAGAGCACAGATCAGCTGTGTCATGTTCTCTCTTCATTCCATTGACTCAGAACATGCCATGAAATCTTGCTGTCCTCAGTGCCACTTTCAGTTTCTGTGTTTGGTGACAGCAAATGTCACTTGAGAAAAGCACAAGGGCTGTGATGGGTGATAATTTCAGGAAACATGATGTGGAGCTGTGTCACTTCAAAGACTTGTTCTGATTGTGATTTGAGTGTGAATGTCACTGTACTGCTCAGTGTCCTCTCCAGGTACAGAAGGCACCCTGTGTATTGTGAAGGGGAGAGGAGTCCACAGTTTGCAAATCAGATGATGGGGAGTGGAGAGCCTGTGGCAGTGCCATGAAGTTACGGGAACTGTTTTGGATCTCTTGAAAAAGTAGGATTTCAGCTGACGTTTGCCCTTCTGCCAGTTAAAATTAGGGAAACCTGAAAACTGTTTCAGATCTTCTAGAGAGATGCCACGAGTCCAGTGAAGCCTCATGCCTTCAGCTGCTGCAAGGCCAGCATCAGGTCTTGCTGAGTGGGAAGTCTGGAGTTCAGAAGCCAAGCCCTGCTTTTTCTGAGATTACAGAAGTGTGTGCAAGAGGAGGTAGAGGAGTCACAGTCTGGTGAACATGAGGAGAGCTGACAAATGGGTTTCCTAACCAAAATGACTTTATATTGCATTACAGAAAATGTTGTGCTTTGCAGGCTGGTAGGAGGGAGAGTCCTGCTTTTAATTATGATTCAACATTATCTTTCACTGATAATAGCCTTTTTGTAATCAAAGAAGGTAAAAATGAAATGTATATTGCTGATTTTTTTGTGTGCACCAGTGAGCAATACAAGTTTTTGTAGTTTGATGGCTTTCCCTGGTGCCAGAGCGTAATTTACAGCAGAGAAAATTCCCTTAAATTGATTTTTAAAAATGCACTCACATACACTACATTAACCTTTTCATTCCCTTATGGTGTGTGTCAAAGAAAAATGATCCCTGTAACTCTGCTTATTGAAGAGATACATTTGTGAAGTATATTAATTGGTAGAGTTCCCATTCTGCTCTGAATAGATTTTTCACATGGTAAATGAATTCCTGGCTGTGCTAATGCTCATCTATCTTTAAAAATACCAGTATTCCAGCCCCTGTCATGTACCTTCTCACCACTCCCTGTCTGATCACTTCTGAACTCTTTGTGGAGGAGTTTTGTCTTTTAACCTAGATCAGGTGAAGAGAGGCACCAAGGCAAAGGTCCTCAGGAGTATTCTTGTGCCTGAATCCTGGTGAAGCCACAGGGAATTAATGACCTGAGCAGCTCTGAGGACCCTGGCACGTGCATGGTGCAATGCGCTGTTTGCAGCCCCACCAGGGAGCTCAGACTGGGTGCTTGGCAGGGAAATCTGTACTGGAAGGTTCATTGCAGCATCACAAGTTTAGGATGTCTTTAAGCCTTGCAAAATGAGTGAGAGGGAAAGGGAGATGAAGACAGAGGACCTTTTTAAGGTGTGTTATTATGATCACAAATAGATCCAAAGCTGTGCTGAGCTCTGTAGGGAAATGTGGCCATGACTCTGATAAAGCCTTTAATTTCAGAAGCAAAACCCTGTTTTTTGTGAGAATAACAGGCTGGTGAGGTGTGGAGAAGAAACTTCTTGAGTACTTTTTCCTGACTGTCTCTGGAGCATTTTTCCATGGGATGCAGTGAACTTGCCATACACAAGTCATTGAGTCTGCTTGAGTGATTTTTCTCTTTTCAAATACTACAGCATGTTTATTTCAATATTATGTCCCTACATTTATGGATAAATCACCTGGATGACTCAGGAGACGAGGTGATTTTGTCAGTGCTCCTGAGATGGTAACATGAATTGTTCAGGGAGATTAGAAATTATTGTGAAAGCAGTGGCTTTACTGCTGGTGGCCCTGGTGGCAGGGACCCTTGTGAAATAGATCTAAGAGAAAAAAAATTGCAATTTCTGTCTCAATCAGTTTTGCTTCTTTTTCTTTTTAATTCTTTTTTGAGTAGGAATGTGGATATTTCCATTTCACTCTATAATTCACTTACTGAATCTCAGAATTGCATTGGATTAAGGATAATTCTTTCAAATGAAAAATGAGCAAGAAAATTATTCTTTCTATACAAGGAGTCACGCTCCTGCAATGTTGTGCCACAGTTAGCACAACTCAGTATGGAAAATTTGGCATCTTGCTTTCCCAAGGAAAAATGACTTAATGTTTGTTGGTTGTGTTTCCTGTCAACCAGAAAGTTTTGAAAATTAAAATAAACGACGTTGCAAAGCCTTGTAATGTGCTGTGAGAACCCTGGCAAAACCAGAAATCAATTAAAACAGACCAAGCATAAGACTCACAAACCTTTGGAGACCTTGGAGTCACTTTTCCTGACAGCAGCATCAGTGCTGAGCCAGCTGCTGGCATTTCATGCCAAGAGACCAAGCACCCTTCAAAGAACTGTAATTCTTCAAACCCCAGTTGTCCTAAGTGCTGGACAAGGGCCTGGGGGAATTAAGACTTTTTTTAAAAAAAACATCTTCATGAACATCAAATCAGGATATGCATGAAGTGGTTTCTGGTTCCAGAATATCTGAGAAATACCCAAGCAAACTGGGAGAATTGGGATGAGTGGGATGAAGTGGGATGTCTCCCAGCTGCTTTGAGGAAAGTCTCACAGCCCGTGGACTCTGCCTCCTGCCTCGTCACCCAAGTGATGCCCATGGATGTCAGCACAGTTTTCTGCTAGCCAGAAGGAAATAGTTAGCATTATATAAATAATATAAAATATATGAAAAAAATCTTGTTGTGTCCCTTTCTCTTTACTTCTGTGTAAGTAAAATGTGAGCTCAAGCAAATGATTTTCCTTAAGTGTAAGAAGTGCACAAATGGGGGAGAGTTGGGGACTAGCGCTAAGGTTTTGGATTTGGGATACTAATGAAGTTTATGGCTGCATTTCATGATGAAGTAACCTGGAGGGGTGGAGAGGACCAAGCATAGGTGACCACTGGTGTGGTTTGTCAGTGTGCTCCCAGGTGTGGTTTTGTCCCATTATAGCAGGACTGTCACAGGAATGCTGCAGAAAAGTTTGATGTACAGAGTGGGCCAGGGATTACTTTGCTAAAGAAGTTGTGTTAGGGTTGTCCTGCCCTCCAGTATTGGAGGGTTTGGCTTTTGGGTGAGAGGAGTGCTCAGCCAATCACCCTTGGGACAAGAGAACAGATTTATTTACTGGTTTTTATTTACTTGTGAAACCAGGAATGAAAGTTTCAGGAGATGAGATGCAGGGGACGAAGACTAAGCAAAAACTCTTGGCTGTACAGACTGGGGAGAAGGCCACTTAGCTGGGAGAGAAGAGCCTCCATACTGGATCCTACTCCCACCTCACTATTTCCCTTACCACAAATTCTTTCTTGGTGTTCAGAGTCATAAATTGAATGATATTTCCTTTTTTTTTACTGAAATACAGTTTCACTAGAAATTGGAATTGCCTTTTTACAATGTAAGCAAAATGGCATTGTTTTGGAATTAAGGGAGAAAACAAAGCTGAGAGGTTGTTTTGCCAAGTTCTCAAATCTTTCAGGTAAGCTTCCTTTCCCATTTCTCGAGATCCTAATTCTTCAAGAAATAGAGTAGGGAGATGCCATCCTGGCATGCCTTGACAACACCACTCTTTGCAGATGCTTTGTGCACGGGTATGAACTGTTTCAGGGCTCGTGTGTGTGTTGTGGCTCAGTTTGGAAGGAGCCAGGCTGTCAGAGCATTGTAGTGGAAAAACTGGAGCTTGGCAAGTGCTGTGGCATAGACAGGTCCTGGGATCAGTCTTATAATCTGTGGCATTTGGACTTGCCAAGCATTTTCATGGATTTAGTGAACACACAGACTCCTCTGGAATAAAATCCTAATCGTCACACCAAGTTTTACTGGTGCCATGGCAGATATTTCACTCTAGGAGATGATTTGCTTCTGTTTTAGCAGATGAATGTGTGTGCTTATATCAAACACTGAAATAAAATCAAAGAAATGCTGTTGATTTTATGGGCTCTGTCAGTATTGGGAATGGATCTTTAATTATGACTTGAATTACAGTAGCAGCTAAGGGCCCCTGAGAGGATTCACTGTCCCACCGTGCCAGGTGCTATAAAAACATCTGGGTTACAGCACCAGAATGAACCAAACTAATGGGGGGAAAATGAAGGGGATTAATAAAATGACATTAAATCAAGGCCAACACAGTTCTTGGCTAAAAGTATCTGTAGTCACATATGTGCTGTGCCATACTCGGGTACAGTGCTGCCATCTTCTTTCTCCTGGCCATGGTCAGAGGTTGGCCCTGCCTCTGGCCGGAACCACTCGTAGTGCAACAGGTCCAGATGGTGTTTGCAGCTTGAATTTTGTCACCTTGAGAACAGGCTTCTGGCAGGATTTCAGAGTCCACATTCCAAGGTTCTAATTTATTTTGGAAGTTCCATGGAGTCCCTCTGACCCTAAGCACTAGGAATAATTGGGGAATGTTTCAAATGGCAGTGGTGCTTATCTACAGACACTGTAAGGGCGTAGGAGGGTGTTGCAGTGTGGTTACTCTACGTGGGTATGAAAGTCATGTGAAATGCCAGTTCAAAACACAGAGATGCTAAATTAATCTTTTAGTGCTGAAAGGTCTGGAGGTGATCCAAAACCATTTCATCATAATGCCTATAAAAATGATGGGAAGTTATTAAATATCCATTTCTGCAATCCAGAACAGCTAGGAATTCCAGATACAACTGTATTTTAATTGTTTTATGGATTTATTTTTCTTTTAACTCAGAGGCAGCACTGGGTTTCATCTGTAGCTGACACAGACTGGCTTGGCTCCAGTGGAGCCAATGATCTGTGTCAGTCAATGCTAACTGAGGATCTGGTGCCTTCTGCTCTAAAACTGTGGAAGACTTGTCATCTGTTAAAGCTACGCTTAGGTGTGGGATGCAGATGGCATTCATTTTCTCCTGTTGGCTCTGTAATAGAAACATGTGAGACTGAAAGCTCTACCAAAGCATAAAACATGCAAGGTTTAGTGTTACAGGGAGCTGAGTGTTAGGGATGCAGCCTTTTCCTCGCTCACTTTCAAACACACTGTTAGTGCCCAGCTGCTGAACATTTGCCTGTGTGCACTTTGCAATTAATGGCGGGAGGAGATGGAACCAAACAGAATGGCTTTGGGGCAATCATAAAAGAGCCTCCCAGAAATGCAGGGCAGGAGAACACGCTGCATTGTGTGCAGGGTACAAGATTTGTCTCACAGTGCTGGGGAGTGGGCAGCAAAGATGTTCACTGTTACTAAGTCATTGCTCCCTATTAGCAAAAACGTCAACAGAAGATGAAGAAAAACATAACATAGTTGTCTTTCATCACCACAACAGGCAGATGGTTTTATCCCTCTTATTTCTGTTGGAGTTTTGCAGGAAAGCCCACGTACATGCCATGCCTCATTTGTAAAAACAGAGCAAGTTTTTATTCCTCTCGCTCTGAAGTGTCACCTTTAGCATCTGAACAACTGAGTTTTCTGTAGCCTCAGGCTCACGCTCTGTGTCTATCTGGAAACTGATTGTTATTCAGCATCACACTCCAGCTGGATCACAGCTCAGGGTGGTCTGCAGCAGCAGAGGGAAGGGAGGCGAGTAGGGAGGAGAAGGAAAAGAAAGAAAATAAATAAAATATCCGCAAGCAAAAGTAACTCAGCTTGACTTCAGAGGTGAGAATGATGCAGTTACATGCTTATTATTGTTCATCTGTGTTACAATACTTCCTAAATTCTGTAGTGACTGAGGTTTCCTCTGTGCCAAGCAGAGTATCAAAAATGATTCCTGCCCATGAAGAACCTCCTTCCTAGGCTTAAGGCAAGGGAGCAGTGGAGGATCCAGGCAGAAGGACTGTGTTGAGACAGCAATGCAGTATCAATCAGCAGAATAACCAGGAGTCTCAGTGAGCTCCTGATGTAACCACTGCAATTCATCTAGTTTACTGCCATTATCATCACAATTAGTGTTTCCTTTTTTGCAACATCA
Source organism: Gymnorhina tibicen (assembly GCA_013399875.1). Classification (NCBI taxonomy): domain Eukaryota; kingdom Metazoa; phylum Chordata; class Aves; order Passeriformes; family Artamidae; genus Gymnorhina; species Gymnorhina tibicen. The sequence goes on from VXAZ01007730.1 coordinate 226,807, forward strand.
GGTTAATAATCTAATAACTGTATGGGTTACCCACTCCTCAACTCATTTGTTGTACTATTCAGCAGGTATAACCTGATACAATTTTGTATTTCAAAGACCTAATTAGCAGCAAGATTATTTTTCCACCGAACTTCACAGGAGTTTTTGTCTTGGACAACAGTGTTCCCATACCTTTTTATTCTGTGCCATGTTCTGGACTTGGTGAGCTGTGTTGTCAGAGACACCACACTCACCCACATTTCATCAGGCAAAAGTCCTAATTCAGAATCAGGAACATGAGTCAAAGGTATAATACACATTTCTCAATTAACAGTGTTAACAGGCTTGTTAGAAGAATTTTTATTTGCGGTGCTTGTAAGTGTTATATTTAAGGTCAAAATTTGGAAATAAATCAAAAAGAAGCAAGAAACAGAGCTTGCAAGAGTAGCAAGTATGGAAACTACAAAATTACTGCTATAAATCCCCATTCTGCCACCTCTGGGGCCAACAAAACAGCTTGCACCTGCTTTTATTTCATACCATTAATTTCTTGGATTTTCTTTTGTCTTTTGCTTCAGATTTACACCAGTGTAACTGAGTCCAGAGCTCAGTCTCCATGGCCCAGTGTCACCTGCTTCTGCAAGGAACCTCTTAATACAGCACCTGTATCTGGGATGTGTATATTTCATATAACACACCTAGGATTCGTTGTTGTCGCACAAAAGTGGCAGCTCTGTGTTGAAAAAGACTAAGAGGCCCACCATGAATATCTCACTACTGATACTTCAAAGATTTTGGTCCGGGATGTATAAGTTTTTATTAAATAATATCTATTCCTGATGAGTGATGTCTATATCGACCTTCAGCTGTATAGCACATGGTTATTAAAAAAAGAAAAAAAATAAGTTTTGCTTGATGAGTTGTTTTAAGAAACTATTATATTATTGTATAATAATATACAATATACACCAATGTGCTGTCAGGCTTTTGGCAGGTTTCAAATAAACATGCCAGAAATAATTTTGTTGACAGCATCTTGGATTGGAGCACATCCAGCCTTCATCCATAACATGTCAGCACAGTGATTCTTTCACAGGCAGGAAAATATGTCACCGTAGATCTGTATTTCAGAGTCTTAAAATACTGTGGATGTCTAGATTAATGGCTCCAAAATCAACTTCGCAGGTGGGTAGTGATGTTTTTTAATCAGAAATGAAGATGTAAGTGATAGCATTTGCAGTTTTTAATATGCAGCATCAATGAAGTGTGCTTATGTAAAAACCTGTGGAAACATCTGGTTTACTTTCCGAATCCAAAATCAATTTAGTTTTCATGTAATAGGAAGAACGAGGTGAGAAAAAAAAGCAGCAAAGGAAAAGAAGGAGAAAACCAGGCTGAAAGGCTTTAACTTGCTTGCACAGGTCATGAAGATATTGTGTTACTGCTTCATGTGAGGCAGAGAGGAGGTGGCTCCCATGGATGAGTGACTTTAATGTTTTCTTTCATGTTCTTTTCATCAGAGCAGAAACCATACGTGCTTGGTTTATTTCCCTTTGTGTCATATGCTCAGATTTCAGTATGAAACCCAACTTTGGTATCTTTAGGATTAACACAAAGGGCATCTGCTTGCTGGTGGGTTTGGATCTCCACGTTTATCTCTGCAATCTGGGTCTTTCAGGAACAGGCAAATTCCGGCTCTGTGCTCTGTGCTGGAAATGCACCCTTTGAGTTGCCACATCAAGAACATCATTTATGTGCTGGAATCAATACCTGCCTAGGGTTGAATTAAACACCTTCCTGGCTTCAGTCCCAAGCACAGCGGCTTCTCTGAGCATTGTGAACCGGCAGCTGATGCCTGCTGGTGGGAAATGCCAGTGAAGGGTGGGGGTTTGCTGCCAGGGGCAGGGGGTATCACAGGCTGGTGAGGCTGTAATCCCCTGGAGGCAAGAGCTGGTCACAGTGACGCAGCATCATCCCTCTAGAATTAACCAAAATGCAGACAGGGATAATCTGAGGTGGCAGTGCTATCATGAATATGGTGTGATGTGTCTGCAGTTTTGCTGGGAGTGATTCTATCAAAAGAGACTTCAAATGGCTGAGAACAAAAGAGCAGCTTTCCAAACCTGTGCTGAATAAAGCTGTTTGTCTTTCTTTGAAAAGTCATTTATCTCTCCTTGCTTTTTACCAGGGGAAATTTCCTGATGGAATTTTGAAAAGAAAGTGAAAATGTTCTTTTCTACTTCCTTACAGTATATTAAACCCCAATATTTTGCTTATGAATAGTTTTCCTCCTCTTGATATACCAGAAATTCACAGTCTTTTTTTGGTTGAGATTTTGCTTAAATATTGATTGAATGCCTGGAGAATTAATGGGATTGACTTGATAATGGATTCAGTGCAAGTACAAATGTCCTGAAAGCACAAGTACGTGTGTGTATTTCTATCACACTGGGACTCATGGATGGGAAAATCACACTAAATGTAAGGTTTCATTAAGCTTTTGAACTACATCTGGGTTTGTATATTTTATTCAAGTCCATGATCCAATTTTTTCTTCAATTTTAAAACTTCTGACCATTTGTGGTGAGAGTGTTGTTAGATTATTTTCAGGACTGTGACTACTGCCATCCATTCTGTAACACTGTTGGTGTTTTACCTCTGTCCCAAGATGCTGTGAGGGCTTGGATGGGTTTCTCAGCAGCTTCTCCTCTGTTCTCCTGTTTCCCTCTAGATCATCCTGCACCCTGCTGTGAAAGAAAGAACATTTCTGCCACTTACTGAGAAGCCCTGCATTCTTTCCCTGGCTTATTTATCAATTTGTTTCTCTAGGAAAGTCACAGACTCTCGTTAGTGCCTTTTTGCATCACCTGAAAAATGGAGACCGTAACAGTTTCCTAAAAATGATGTTAGAAGACTAAATTGATTAACACTTGTATTCATAATTAGTGTAAAGAAACTGTAGAAATTGAAGCATTTATTTTGTTTGCTTGTTGCCAAAATTGCTTTTCTCAAAGCTCCTGACCTACTTTTCAAATTTTGCTCCAGTAACAATAGTAAACTATAAATTTGTTCCTTCTAATTATTTTTCGCTTCAAATAGAAAGCCAAGTGAAAATGAGCGGGAGACAAGGAGGGGAGGGTGTGCTCACCTCTACCTGTCTTTGCCAGAAGGAAGAGAAGCCTTGTGGCTTTTCCAGAAGTAGAATAAATTATGGAGTGCACCAGGTGCTTAATGCCTCAGACTTGGCTTTCCATCACAGATTTGTAGCTTTTGTAGTGGCTAGATCCCCAAACATATGGAAAAAGAGTCTAGACATCATCTTCTTCTGTAAAATGAATTCTAGGGAAAGGTTGAAAAATGTTTCCCAGCATCTTCTGAAAACAAAACTGTGAGGTTTGCCTGACTTCCCGGTTCCAGTCTTGTTGCTGCATACAAGAAACAGAAGTGAAACAAACTCTGAATAACAGAAGAACTTAGCGTACCAGAAAGTTTTTTGTTTTCATAAAAAATTTAAAATGGAAAAATAAAAGTAGTCTTTTAAAGAAGTACCAGCAGCTCTGTTTTAGACACACCATCCCTCACAATAAAGGAAATGAGGCAGAAATCCTTTATAGATGAGTTTTACAAGGAGGAGGAGCATCCAGAGTTGTTCTGGCTGTGAGACCAGATCCCTTGAGTGAATTCAGCCTCCCAGAAAAGTGGTGTGCACTAATATTTCATACAGTTCCTGGGGGTGCTTCAATGAGTGCATGAAATCACATATAAAGCAAAATGCTAAGAAGAATCCAGCAAAACACATGAAAGTGCAATAAATTTTTAAGATCTTGTGAATGCGAACACAGCACTGCATAAAAACTTCAGTCCTGAGAGCAGGGGTGCTGTATTCATTGTAGGCAGAACATATGGTGCAACCACAGTGCAGTCAGAGCTAATCAGTGAGTGGTGATGGAGCTTTTATTCTAAAGTTTTAAGGACGTGATTAAATTTAATGTACATGCTAGACAAGAAGCCTGTCTTCAATTCCTTAGACCTACCAGCCTAGGAGTGCACACAGAATGCCCTGAGGAGATGTCATGTTTTCTGGGAAGGCAGGAAAGTTCACCAGGGGGATATCCTTATTGATTTTTATCTCTATACATGCCCCTGTGAATTATTTATCTTCCTGTATGCTTCTCTGACATCTTATTATGAAAGTCTCTTGAAAGTTACTGTAAAGCTCCTCATTCCCAGACTTAATGAGGGTTGGTAGGAAATCGGCGTTGATGAGTGCATTTGGGTGAGTGCTGTGATGGGGGCTGGTGCCCGTGTGCCAGGAGGTAATGGGGAGTGTGGGTTCCACTGCTGAGCCACCTGTGGGTCCATTGCGTTTATTCACTGTATAATTATTTGGGATGAATTCAATTAATGCCCCCATGAATTATAGCAGTGTGGATTGTGTTCAGCTCAAGGGCGTCACCCACCATGGTCACAGGTTGTAGTCTGGATTCTGTGCTTGTTTCCTTGTCTAAGTGCCCTTTTCTAAATGTTCATCTTCTTTTGATGTTTCTAGGAGCTGGTGGGGAGTAATCCTCCTCAAAGAAACTGGAAAGGAATTGCAATTGCCTTACTTGTTATTCTCGTTATCTGCTCCCTGATTGTCACCTCTGTCATACTCCTGACACCAGGTATTTATAACCTTTAACTCACTTCCAGTCTGTTTTTCTTCTGTAATTTTACACTTCCAAGAGTAAAGGGATTGCAAACTAACTGCAAAGTCGACATCAAAGGAATCCTCCTTCCCGTCTTTATCTCGATGTGATGTTGAGTTCAAGGCCACTCTTAGGTAGATTGTTTTAGAGTTTTACATTTCAGTTCAGAGATCAGGGCTGCTGAGCTGAGGGCACAAGGCTGGAACTTGATTGCCTAAACATGGATGGGGAGTGCCATTTTAGACGTGCCAGGGTAGGAGAGGAACCCATAGGGCAGTCAGTGAGGGCACAGGAACTTCTGAAATTCATGTGCACATGGAGCAGTAGTTGCCAGTTGAGGGTCATATCCCAGAACATTGCAAATGGCATTAGATGCCTATGCCTTGGCACCTAAATCCCAACCCAGTCAGCTGGATTGATTTTTAGTTCAGACCACAGTGTTTACAAAGCAATTTCAGATAATGATGTACCAGATAGTACGTACCCACAGCAAATAATTAGTAACTTCCCAGTAAGGAATTCTATAAGTTAATCCCCTTGCCGAGTTTCAGCAAAGTTCTGTGCACGTGACCTCTGTAAATTACTTCTCGTACAGTAGCTGCTGATGTAGTAGGCTTGAATTTTAATGTGGTGTCATTATGATTATTGATTATTATGTATTTATACAGCCCCGTAAATTTCCATGCCTACTTAGGGAGTAGAAATAAAGAACTTTTGCAGCACTGACAGGATTGTGAACTGAATATGAAAAGACAAACAAAATGAGAGACAAGACATAGAAAAGAGAATTCTGTGTCAGAAAGGGTGAGGAGCTACAAAACACAGGGGGAGGCAAAGGTTCCCTGCTTAGGGATGTAGAGGAGGAGAACAGGGACTCCTTCTTGGATGAGTACATGTGAGTGGGAGGATCGAGGGAGCAGCAGGACAGAGAGCACAGAACTGAGGAGCAGAATGGAGGCAAGAGAGAAATGGAACCTCAGGAAGTGGAAGAGCACAGGGTAGCAAAGTGGAAAAATGAGACGGAAGTTGTGGGGCAAAAATTTTTATCTCGTTACATGTGAAATTACATGTAGCCCAGTAGGTCTGGGCCATCTTCCCTGACAAAATTCTTATCCTACAGTCCTGCTGTGTGATAAATGGGAGACAGTGACAAACCAAGAGACACAGGAGTACACTGAGTTAATTTGAAAATGAATGAAACAATCAGCACATTATTTTTTTAGTTATTTATTGTCGTGCCATATTCAGTTTATTTCATGTTATCCTGAAGTTTTCAGTGTAAATGTGAGTACCATGTGGTCATGCAAGATTAATTATGTAATTAAATGAATTAAGGTTAAACTTAAGGATAAAATTAAGGATAAAATTAAGTATAGTTTATTAAATTAATTTTGCTGCTGTTCAGATTCAGCATCTTTGGACAGTGTTGTTCATCTCTGAGATGTTTTGGGGCATGGTCTGTGGACTACACTCACATCAGGCACAATTTATTAGATATGGGACGGTTGCCTTCAGTTTTACAGAAGCACAGACTTTTTAAAGATGTAAAAGCCTAGATTCCTCAGCTCGTACCTGTGAGCCTCAAGAAGTGGTCTTGAAGCAATTCCACTGCATAGATGGGACCATGGGTGCCACTTCCATCAAAATCCAAAAAGGTTACAACCACTGGCTTCCCTTGATCAGCTAGCCTGGTTACCCTGTCATGATACGAAATCAGGTTTGATAAGCAGGAGTTTCCTCTCAGAAAGCCATCCTGGCTGTGATCAGTGACTGTATTGCCTTTCAGGTGTTTTTCAATACCTCCCAGAATAATCTTTTCCATAACTTTACCAGGCACTGAAATACCACTGACAGGTCTGTAGTTTCCAGGTCCTCCTTCTTTTCCTTCTTGAAATACTCACATTCAGTTAAAAATAAAATTCACAAGTGTATTTGGTTTTTATATTCTATACGCACACACAAAGACATTCTCCCTTTGGGATGTGTGTGCACACACATGCACACACAAAAATCACACAGTTTTTAGTGTGTACCCAGCAACACCTGAGGAGGTCTCCATGCTTAAAAATTAGGAACATGCAAAGTCATTTTCTGTGCTAAAATTTCCATTCATGTTTTTTGGAGATTTCTAATTACCTGATCTGCTGGTAAACTGGGCTTGGGTTGTTTTTTTCCCCTGTTGACATTTCAGAGTTGTGTCGTACATGTACATAAAAAAACTGAGCTCAGTACTGCTCCTGCTTTTGTTATGGATCCAGAGTGCTTCATGGTGAGACTATGGGGTAAATTAGAGAGCTTAGGGTGCTGCTGTGGCTTGGCAGCAGCTGAGTTCAGTCTTCTTCTAAGCCACTGGCCCTGGAACTTGTTGCGAGGTTGGGCTGTGACAGAAGGGAACAGGAGGCTCATTTCATGGGCATTTCCTGCCAGTCAGTGCTAAGTGGGACACTGAGGCTGGTTTGACAAATGCAAAAAGTATCACATTGCTAATCCTGACTGGGATGTCCCAACAAGGCAGGAGTGGGGAAAGTGGAGGAGCCTGTCCAAAAGGACAAGCAGAGTCTGCATTTCCCTGCCATAAAATAGTTCTCTGCAAGAAGAAATGTTTCTCTTTTGGTAGCCAAACAGAGAATTAAGTGATGGATATGTGAACAAGAGGCGAGGAAGGGGCAGGAGCACAGTGAAGGAAGGAGGGAGAGTGGTTTTGTGGATGTTCACGGGGAGCTGCCAAGTAGGAGAATGACATCAGGAAAAAAAAAACAAAACAAGCAAATAAAAACCCCTCTTCACTGCAAAAGCCTTGAAGTGGGTGATGCAGTCTGGCATGGTTTGAGCAAAGTGCTTGAGGATATTCAAATGTTTTTAATTCTTCCTTCTAATGATACTGTTGGAGTCCAGCCTAATGCTGTCACACCAGCACAAACAACTTTTTGCATTTTACCTCTGAATCCCTTACTTGTTCCTGTCTATCTCAATCCTCTTCCTATCTGGGAAACCATTTTTCTCTCAGTATTTTGGTGTTGGTTTGAAGGCCTCCTTTGCAGTGCAGTAGCAAGGCCTGAGATGCAGAGATGCTCTAAACCGAGTGCTGAACATCATTCAACGCCTGATTCCAGGAAGTAATTTTGGACAAATATGGGGTAGAGTGCCACATACAGGCATGTAGTCCATGCTCAGACAAAGAAAAGTGGCTACCTGGACCCATAACTTGGACTGGGAAAACTTGGGTAATCTCCTGGGTAGTCTCCTGCAAAGTCAAGAATAAGAGATAGAGTGGGAAGTGGGGAAGATTTGCTTAGCAGGGCAGGTAATGATTAAGCTATTTAGTAATTGGGGGAAAAGGGGATTTGTATATCTCTTCCAGATTCTTTTTCAAATCAGCCCAAACCTTTAAAGGTTTTAACTCCGGATTCAGCTGCAGAAGGGCTGAAATCCCTACTGGTTTGGGTTTCTCAGGGGCAGGTTTCTCACCCTGCTCCAAGAATAGCTCATAAACTAGGAGCAGTGGATTTTGCATTCAGCAGACACTGTAATTACAGTAGCATTGCTCCATTGCTGGCTAATGCTTGTGTCTTCTTTTACAAAATCCTAAAAGCATCTCAACATTTCTATTATTTATATAGCCTTTGATGTTCTAGAACAACATTCTCAAAAGAAGCAGTAACTGCTGGAAGTTTGCATTTAATTACACAATAGGACACCACATGCATACCATTGCCTATGCTGAGCTTCTCCAACTTCATGTGTGTGTGAGTCCTGCATTCCACCCACCTCTGACACCTTTGAAAAATGTGAAACTATTTATTCAAATGGTAACAGTGTTGGCCTGAACCTTTCCTAATCGGCAGCTCCTCACTTGTCACAGCATGTGGCACATGTATGGGTCCCATTCCATTGTTTGTGTATTTATATAAAGACATGCAAAACTGTCTAGAAGTCTGCCCATGCACACACACACAGAGCAAAGCTGAAAAGAGGACCCAGTCCTACAGAAATTGTGAGTAAAATAAAGCCTTCCCAAATTCCACTAGACATTTCACTTAGGAAGAGGCTGCTTTCTCATACATTTCCTGATATTTAAAGCTTTCTGAGATATACATCACATTTGCTCCTTTCAAATCTGACCTTTTAGCTGAAAAAAAAAGGTACACCCTAATCCATATTAAAATTTTTGCAAAATCCATAAGAAACATTTCTCAGAAGTGGTACTGAGCTAGTCATTGCATAGCATTAATTCACAATATGCTGTCTGACCGTCAAAGGTATTGCCTAGAAAGCTTTGTAGGACTTGTGATACTCAGAAAGAGCAAGGAGCTGTCCTTTGACCAGCTGTTCAGGAGACCAATTTGTTCACAACAGTTATATATAAATGTGTATTTTACACCACTAGAAAAAGGTGGGCCATTACAGAAGGAAGAAAGGCTGCCTGTTTGCCTTGTCTGGCCACTGTCTTTTGGGTACAGAGAAGTCATCTGGGGGAAAAGAAGGATTAGGTCTGCCTGGGGATCAAGCAGGTATGCTGAGGAGGGAAAGGAGCTCCTGGTGTGCTGGCCATGGAGAGATGGACACTGTCCCTCACATGCAATGCACAACAGGCCAGGAGATGTGTGAGGAAAGTACCTGACACCAGCCTGTGCCTGAGCACCAGGGGTGATGGAAAGAAAGGTGGGCACCCAAAGGTGGCTATAGCCTTCTGACCTATCAAGCAGCCTCTGAGTACTGCTGGAGTTGAGGAAAAGCTTGAAAGAGAAGAAGCAGAACAGGCAGTGAGGTCAACTCCTTGCTCCTTTTTGTTTAAGTTTTCTGGGTTTCTGGAGGATCTTTGTTTTGTGTTTTGGAGAGCCGGGTGTTGTCAGCCCAGGTTTGTTTGGGTGCACTGACTTCAAGGATGAAGTGCAGGCACATGAACCCAAACACAGGGTTCCTGTCATGACTCTAATATTGAATCAAAACCAATATGGACATGGTTTCTACTCGGCTCTCTCAGCACGTAGCTGTGGTGTTTGGATGCTGGGTTTCTGACTTGGCACTCAGATCTCAAGCCCCTGTGCCGCTTGCACTGCTGCCATGATGCCATCTGGATCTACTGGGCTGGGGGATATGAATGAAAAAAAATGGTGGCACATGCTAAATCCTGCCCTTCCATAAGCCCAAAGAGGCCTCGAGGTCCCTGCAGTTGGGTGTGGACACAACTTGCCCACCAGCTGGCTTAGACACCCTGAGGCACGCTTAGAGTCTGCTGCTCAGGACAGAGTGGGCTGCCTGAGATCCCACAATTGCATTTCTTCCTCCATAAATGTCTCCATTCGAGCCAGAGGAATGGAGCAGGTGTTCTGAATAAGCCCTCTGACCTACCTGTCTGTTAGAGGAGAGGTCAGGAAATCTGATGTTTTTCACTAAAATTCATTGATGGATTTATTATTTAGTTATTTGTTTTCTCCCCAGCTCTGTGGCTGAGATGAATGTAGTCCATGGTCCAACACAGGACCTCCTGCAGCTCTTACAGCCCAAGGAAGGGGACAGGAAGGGAATCTCATCTCTTTCCTTAGAGACACTCCTAACTGTGCAAAGTCCAGGTGTTGCCTCTCCCTCTTCCTGCTGTCCCTCACGAGGAGCTGGAGTGCTGTGGAGGAACGGAGATGGTGTGGCTCCCAGACTGCCTGTCCCCATCCTGCACAAAAAGGAGGAATAGGAAGGGCTTCCCACCCTGCTTCTCCCCAAATCTCCAGCATACAGGTTTGCATGTGCCTGTCCTTATGCCCTCATGGGGGAAGAGGATGTCTGTGTTCCTCCAGAGGGCATTTGAGAAGCAGCTCCTGAAACAGGCACAAGCCCAGGGCTGTGTACGGGCTCTGACCTCCCTGGGTATCCAGTTCTGGGGACTTGTACCATGGTGAAAATTATTTGCAGTGTTTTCCTGAGGTCCTTGTCAGCTATATTTTCCATTTTAATAAATAAAATGATTCAGAATAACTTGGCATAAGGCTGTCACACAGAGGGATTTGGCTGAGGACTTGTATTAATGGGTTTTGGTACTTGGAAGGCACAGTGAACAGTGTGATTGAAGCCTCAGCCAGACTAGGGAAAATACGAACATTGAAGAATAAAATTTAATTTGGTAAGAATGAAAGTTTGTTCTGAAACACCTTTTAGTGGAACAAAACACTGTTCATAGGTAATTTTCTGTCATCTCAGGTAGCTCAGGGGCTTCAATTTAGTACAGCAAAGAAGACTTTTTTCCCACAAATAAATGCCTTCAGTGTCTGATTCCACTTTTCTAATCATAAGTGTTCAGTGTAAGTTTAGCACTAAACAATATTAAAGATAGCTAAGGCTGCCAATAAGCCTCAGGCGTGAGGATACTTCATGAGGAAAGATGCTGAAGCACACATTCCTGCTGTGGAAATACTCAGAATGTGGCCTCCTCTTTTCTTTAAAAGAGCAAATGTATTTGAAGCTGACTGAAAGGTTTCCATGAAAATATTATTTCAGCAAAAAATTGAATGTTGACAACAAATTATTCATAGAGGGTGACTGCTTGTCATAACAAAAAAAAAATTACAGTTGATGGGAGAAAAGGAAAGAGGGAACATATTAATCAAAACTGTTGGGTTTTCAAAGTTGTTAGTTTTTCTCTAAAATTTTCGGCTTTGGTATGGCCATGCTTACAAATGAAACTGTATATCCTTTCACTAAAAATTAAAATTAGTATGGGCCAGCTATGCAGCACCTAAGGATTTAGGGTTATGACTCATAGACTTTTCAAACATATTTATTCAATTAAATGATTGGTTCCCACAGAAATTCTTTTGTGAATTTCTGAAGTAATCTGTATGAGCCTCTTTTTGGTAGTTGTTAAGACCAGGCATTTATAGCAAGGAGGGTTTTGTTTGTGAACCATTAGGTGGTGCTTTTATAATACTGGCAGTGGGAAGGGATTTGTGTGTGACAGAAAGCTTAATGTGGACTGTTTCCAAATGAGATATGAGATGTCACTATTCACAGTTTCCGTGCTTTCAGATACAGTTCAAAGTTGAATTAATGGCGGTTTATTTTTGAATGTTTTACAGTCGAAGATAACAGCTTGTCTCAGAAGAAGAAGATAACAGTGGAAGATCTCTTCAGTGATGATTTCAAGATTCATGACCCAGAGGCTAAATGGATAACTGGTGAGTTTCAAGCATTTTGTAGTCTCTTTGCTTTGCTTCCTTGCTCCCTGGACATTGCTTTTTTTATGTCCTTAGTTCCTCCAGTTCTTTATGTTGCTCCTGAAACTGCAGAATCAAGGGCTGATTGGGATTGGAAGGGGCTTCTGGAGATCATCTTGTCCAACTCCCTGCTCCAGCTGCTAGAGCTGTTTGCCCAGAATCATGTCCTCAAACCCTTATTTTCAACCTTCAAATTCCTATTCCAGTTTTCCTCCTGTTAAACATGCAAACACCACTGTTCTAACTTTCTATCTAGGGCTACCCAGTGGGCTCATAGATAGGCACGGAAAACTACAGCCTTTTTCTCCAAGAGCATGCAGGACTTAGTAAGTGATGTAACACAGGGTTGGACAAAGTGGTTGGAGCACCATCAGTGATTATTTTACCATAAACAAAACTGGAGGTTTATATTCCTTCATCAAATCTATTTTTTCCTGGCAGAGAGGTGAAGCAACAGGCAAAGAGTGGTCCAGCAGCAGCTGGGCTGGGGCTTGCATACAAGCCATGTGCTCTTTTTATCCTCTGCTGCCTTACATTTTCCACTCAGGGGAAAAACCAAATAATACATGAATTAATGCATGCTGGATTTGCTGGAGTGGAGCTACTTTGGGGGTTGTAGAGTCCAGCTCTCACTGGAAATTGCTGCAGTCAGAACAAGCTTTGGTGAGAATAAAATGATTTGTGGTGTGCTGTTTATGTGAGTTCCAGTCCAGCTCCTATTATCACGGAAGTTATTAGCTTTTCTTTTGAATTTAATGGGGAACTGGATCAAGTCCTTCCTCATGTTTAGATTTCCTTGTCTGCTGTGCCCACTGGGAACAATTTTAATACCTGTAATGAAAAGAGAGAGTGTTAAAGGGTAGTGCTGAATTAACACATTCCCCAGCTGCAAATTCTCCCACCCAATCAGGTAGAGGGAAAAGCTGTTGCAGACAATAAACACCTTCACAAACACACCTGCAAAGTGCAGGAGCTCTTTTCCAGGCTGCGTGGGAACAGTGATCCCCACAACCACTTTCTGGGAATGATGATAATGGAAACAGCTGCATTGCAGTTCAGGATTTTTGTCTAGCATCCTTTTCCTTTTAGCATGGATGTCCCTGATGGCCCTAATGAAGGAAAAGGTGCTTTACTGAGACCTTGACTGCTATTTTCTTTATTTCCTAGAATATAGCAAATACAGCATAGTGGAGGCAATGATAATGAATTAACTAAACTTTTGTAGGAACAGAGAATGAAGTATTGCCATAGAGCTGGGTATAACATCCCCCCACTGATGAGTATCACTTGATGTGGACATAAGGCTCGTTTTCCACAAAGCTGTGGTCTGCTGTGAAAAAACAGCATTTCCCTTGCTGTTTCAAGTATGGTCAAATACTAAAGTCATATAAACTTTTATTAAGACTCTGATCTTGACTGTTTTAAAAACCATCTCTCTCCTCTCAGGTACTCTTACTGATTCCAGTGCAGTCTTGCCAGATCTGAAATTACTAAAATATTGTTTCTGTAAGAGACAAAACACAAAGACATATTGTGAAAGCATACATAGATATTTTAGAATTACTTACTGTATTGTTTTGATATGGCTAAACACTGACACTGATTTTAATACATCTAAAGGAATTTTATGAAGCCAATATATACCCTGTAGATTGACCCAAGGGTGACATTGCATTTAAGGGAAAGATGTCATTCATCCAAGGACCCAAAGCCATTTTACAAAATTAGTTGCTTTTCTGTGTTATAGTTGGATTTTTCATAGCTTTCTCTAGCTGGCTAAGTGGTGAAATTGTGATTAAGGTGAAAGACCACTAGCCAAATTCCTAAGCACATGTTGTTATTGGTCTCTTAGTTTTCAGTATGCAAATGAAAGTCTCAAAAAATGCCAAAGCCAAACTAATTAACTTAGTATAACAAGATTGCTGGAATGCCTTAGCAAAAAAAAAAAAAAATTGCTTATTTTGAAATAGCTTATTTAAAATTGTATACCAGCTCCTAAACCTAGCTGATGCTTTGTGGGCATCCACACAGTTGTTAAAATATGGGTAGCTGTTGTGTGTCCTTCTTCCCCTTCCTCCCCTGTCAATCATACAGCAAAATATCACAGTCATTCAGAGCTCTGCAAAATTCGCTCCTCTTGGCTCATCAAAGATCTATTTCCATTCTTTCCCTCTGTATTATTGCAGAAGAGAGGAGCTTGGTGGCCAGAGATGAAGCACGCTGCATGTTTTAGGAGTATTTGAATCATCTGAGGGATCTGCTCCCAAAATAATTCAGTCAGTAAAATATCTGTGTCCTTCCCAGTAAGCAAGGGGATGATTCAAACACTCTGGATGAGGAAGGTCTTTCCTTTATCTTGAGTGAATCTTAGAGAAAGTGTTTCAATAAATAAAATGTTTATATTCAGGGTGACACTTAAAAATATGCTGAAAGTTCCACAAAATTGATGGGATGAGCTCATGTTTTAGTATTTTCTTGCTTCTCAGTGGGCATGTGGAAAAATAACATATTTCTAATCAATAGCTTTGTGTCATTCTATTGATTTTAAAAGAGCTAGGAAAAAAAGAGAAGAACCAGTCTCAAAGCTGACATAACTACACTTTCAGTGTAAAGATTACAGGCTTTTTCTCAGCTTTCAATCACAACTTGTGGCTCGTTGGTGGATATGTTTGCATCTTTTTTTAATTGGAATTGCAATTAAATTAACTTGCACGAAGTGAGAGACGTGGCAAAGTTGTGAATCTGAACATTTTACAGTTTTTGTGATGCCACTCTAATTTCAAATTCCAGGTTGCATTTTTATCCACTGGTTTAGGAAGAGGAAAGAATAATTTGTTTAATTAGCATCTGTCTTCTACTGCCCTGACCACTGTTCTTGACTCTGTTAAGAGCGGTCCAGACAGGAGCAAGGCATTCATGGAGCCTGTAGTGACAGGCCAAGGGGGAAAGGCTTCAAACTGCCTGAGAGTAGGTTTAGATTAGATACTGGGAATAAATTCTTTACTGTGAGGGTGGTGAGGCACTCAAACAGGTTGCCCAGAGAAACTCTGGATGGCCCATCCCTGGAAGTGTTCAAGGCCGGGTTGGATGGGGCTCTGGTCTAGTGGAAGGTGTCCCTGCCTACGGCAGGGGGTTGGAACTGGATAATCTTTAAAATCCCTTCCAACTCAGGCCACCTGGAAGAACCCTGTGATTCTATTCTTCTGTGACCAGAATGGACTGCTCCAGAGTTCATTTCCAGTTTGACTTTCAGGGACTGCTATTGGTTAGATTTTCCTTGTAATGTGAGTAAATGCTGACTTTATTGTGAAGGTTTCGTTTTTCAGGACAGCACAGCATATATGTTATATTGCAGTAGGTGTAAAGCACTGAAGTACAGGAAGTTTGGGGTTCTGCTGGTGGTTAATTGGCACCCCCTTGCCTGGCAGTCCAAGTGCAAATAATCTGAGCGATGTGTCTATTCCAGCCCCGTTCATCCCACACCTTCTCCTGTGCTCTTCTCCTCATCGCTCTGTGCCTCTCACTCTGCTGAACTCCCCTTTCCTGTACAACTACTGTTATATTGTCCATATACTTAACAAGCATATGAGCTCCAATCAGTGGCTCTTTTCATACTGGGTATGTTAAATGTAGTATTTGAATGTTTCCTTGTGTTCATATTCTCTTCCAAAGCCCATCAGGAGTGTCCTGTGCTGGCCTGTTCAGCCCTCTCCCAGCTGACAGGTGGCCTACTCATTAGTCTAGTCCCTAATTGTTTAGCAGTTCTGCTCATGAGCACCACATTACCTTGTAATTAAGCTTCACAATTACTGGGCTTTTCCTGTAATTTCTCTCACACAGCAGTTTAGCACTGGTTTCTGAAAAGCTCCATGGGATGCTGTAATGATCTTGAAGTGTTCCACAAAAAACAGGATAAAGAAATTTGTTGTCATTTTGTGCTGAAGAGCAGCTTGGTCATCTGATTTCTTCTACAAACAGTAATTCATAGTCATTATTTAGACCTGGTCTGAGAAGCCAGTTGAGTTATGCATTTTGGTATTGTGGCCCTTTTGAGCTGCAGTGATTCTGCCAGCTGTGAATCCAACCCCCAGCATCTTGGGAGCTCTCCTTCCTCATGGGGAGGGAGCATCACGTAAAAGAAAACAGTGGAGACTGAACTATATATGCCACTTGTGGAGACTTATGCTAATTTTCTGTCTTTGTATTTAATGGCAAATACATTTTGCCCACTTTGAAAGTACTTGGCTGCTGTTTTAGTTAGAAAAACATCAGAGCAGCCTCTAATGTCCTGACAGAGGTTATTGTGATGGATTGGGTGCAACGTGTTATTCCTTACTTCTCAGAGGGTGTTTTTCCAGTCTTGCTGTTGGAATCTTGCAAGTCTGTTGTCAGGATTTTGGGCTGTAGGTAAGTGACTGGAGGTTTTAATTAGGAGTGCACCTTCCTTGTGCTAGACACTGGCCAGACATGGAGAAACAGTCCTTGCAGAGGGGTTGTAGCCAAATGGGAAGAATAAAGGTTGATATGAAGAGCACAATATATTCAAGAAGTGAGGAGCAGTGAGGTACAGGGCACCAAAGGACATGTTTAGGGTCACAGGAACTTAAAAAAATGTGAATATCAAGCCCTTCTCTCTAAAGTCCCTGCCCACTCCACCTGCAATATTGGAAAAATAATATTTATTCTTATGTGAAGAGGAATAATGAGTAAATTAGCAAGAGGCTCCAAATGACATTTTCAGAAATGTCTCAGTTATTTGGAAACCTGCCACTCAGTGAGAGCCAGGACCATGGTGTGCCCAGCTCGCTGCTGAGAATGGCAGCTGGGCTTTTATCTCAAAAGTCCCTTTGAAAAATACACTGATAACTAATATCTAAATATAATGGAGTAATTCTTTTTTCTTTAATACTGAAGCACATATGTTCTGTTGCATGTTTTGCTAATAACATCATAGAATTTCTGGGCTCTTTTAAATTCTAATATTGAATTTAATGACCTAGAACTAATAAGTTTTATTTACCATGCTGAAAAAAGCATTGTGTAGTAACTGAGGTAATTTATTTCAGTTTACCTTTAGTAATAATACTCAGATCAACAATACTTAGATAGCCCAAATGCCCTCAAGCCTCTTTTCTGCAGTGTAAATCCATTGCACTGTATTGATAAAAGCACTGATGCATTTCAAATTATGCAGATGCGTGTGGAGTAAATGAATTATTTATAGGTTGCTTTGCATAGATATTAAGAACTTTGTAAGTGCTAATATTTTTCATTATGAAAAAGGTTTGTGCTAAGGTGCTGTTTTGACAGCTCTTAAGACTAAAATTGCCCTCCTAGAAGCTACAGCATGGTTGACTGGAATGCAGGCGTCTCTGAGCTGCTTCTTCACGGGCCAGAAGATTCATAGGATCATTAAGGTTGGAAAAGGCCTCTGAGATCATCCAGTCCAACCATTAACCCAGCACTGCCAAGTCCACCACTACACCATGTCCCTAAGCTCCACATTGACACAGTTTTTGAACACTTCCAAGGGTGGTGATTCCACCACTTCCCTGAGCAGCCAGTTCCTGTGCTTGACCAGCAAAGAAATTTTTCCTGATGTGCAATCTAAATCTGGCACGACTCAAAGTCATTTCCTCTTGTCCTATCACTTGTCACTCAAGAGCAGAGGCCAACTCCCACCTCGCTACAGCCTCTTGTCAGGTAATTGCAGAGAGCAATTGACAGCCTGCAAGTGACCATCCAAACTGTAAGGCAGCAACAGCCTTTCCCTTGGCAAGGTTGGGCTGTCAGCAGGAAAGGAAAACTCGTCTTTCTGTTTGTCATCTGAGGGGCAAAGCTGTCTTCCTTGGGCACTGCAGGCTGCAGTCTTGTGCATGCTTGGGGTCTGTGTTAGGAAGGAGCTGCTTCCCCTTGCAGGCACCCTTGAGCCCCAATGCCACCCCAGTGCCCCTCTTATGTTAAATGATTGTGAGGTAGAAGATGCTCACGGGTGGTTGCTAGTGTAAATCTGGTGAAGGCATAAAGAAAACTGGGTTACTCTATCAGAATATTTGCCCATCTTGTTAATTAAAAATACTAGTTCATTAATTTCAATGTGTTTTACATATGTGTTAAAAAGAGTTAAATGAATGGGTTTACTGGTATTAATCATTCAAAGAAAACTTTCTCCCTTCCCTGTTCAAACCTCATATCCAAGCTCATGGCAGCTTCTTTCTGCAGTATTTTTTATGAGTGTTTTGGCTTTTAAAATGTTCTTGAAATATTTTCTGAGACACACAGCAAAGTACCTGGAGTATAGCACATGGGTTTGTGGTGTCAAAGGTTTCAGTAAACTTCCAGTCCCTGTTACAAAGAGCCCCACAACCTGTAAAGATGGTCATATGCTGAGGTAAAGACACCCTCACTAAAGGAAAATGCTGTGTGGGACAGAAGAAAATACAGGAGAAGGACTAAGAAGGCTCTTCTGGTCTAGCACATCATGGCTTTGCTGGAGATGGCCTTCAGAAACCCTCTGTTATGATTCATGAAGTTATGGGTGATTGTTAAGTGAGCTTTTAGGTTGTGCTGGTGCCAGTGGAAGTGTCCATGTACTTTAGATCTTGTTGATTACTATTCTTAATCTAAATGCCTTCATGAAGTGACATCCTGTGTTGCCAAAGCAGAGTGGGTAAGACAGTGGTTGCTCTGTCATGACTGCCACATTGAGGAAGAAGTGAGGAATATGTTAAACCATTAGAACCATAGTTTTGATTTTAGGTCCCTTTCTGGATCATCTTCTTCAGGGATTTCTGATGATCTGAGAGCACTGAAGAGAATTTCTCCTACTCCTGCCTTTCAGCTTCTGGGCAACTGCCCGAGTTCAGCAGTGACAGTACCCTCTTCACTAAAGACAGGAAACATGGGAATTAATGGCTTTTTAAGATACTATAATAGGCTGTGGAGGAGAGCATTCCTGCCATTTAACTGTTTTGTTCATTACTGCTAGAGAGAATGAAATGAGAAATCAATTTGGCTCTTTCAAAAATTAATACAGTCTGCAGGAGCAAGCTGGGGAGGAGTGTGGTGCCGAGGCCTTGGCAGTGCCTCAGTGCACTCTTCTCTGCAGTGCTGGAGTGCTGGTGGGACACGTGCTGCTCTTGGACTGAGATGATAATTCTTTGGTGTTTACAGCAGCTTCTGAATTTAGAAGGAGAAATGTGCTGGATAAAGTCCTGTTTGGGAAAAATATCGCACCCTGGAAAAGCAGAAGTAACACAGCAGTGGTCAAATAGGGGGTTTGTGTGTGGTGTTTTTGAGTAGTTTGATGTCTTAAGGAGGTCAAGATTTCCATAAGAGCCTAACCTTATATTTGGAAGCCTCCACAGGTGACCTAATTTCTCCAAAGCCTGCTGAACTGTAATCATTCCCTTGCTTGTCATGACTGCTGTTGAGCCTCTGAGTCAAATGTCCTCCTGAGGTATCAATATACGGCTTTAGTTAGAGAACATCTAAAAACCTACATGCATTAAAAAGTGACCTCAGACATTCAGTGTCATAGCTTTCTATTTGTTATGTCTCTGCATCTTGCCAGGATGAGTGAAGAGTCTGGCCCAGGGACAGGGCTGGTGGCATGGAGGTCACCTGGGAGAACTGAGATGCAAGGAATGAGTGATGAGGATGATATGGGCAATGTGATGCTTCACAGTCACTCAGGGGAGAAGCCCAGGCAAGCAGGGAGGATCTTGGGGGTGTTCCATGTGGAGCAGGAGGTGGAGTTGAGAAGAGTGAAAATGAGTCTGGAAGTCAGTACTGCTGAGAAGTGGCTTAATGGCCTATGATGAAGAGCTGGAAAATACATTCAGTTGCTATGGCAGTATCAAAGAGAACAATTAGTGAATCAAAGATGGCTGGAAGAGGCAGGAAAATTCCTTGGACTTCATTTCTTCTTGTCTAGGTTCTGCTAACTCTTACTGCCCATAAATGCCTAATTCTGTTCACACCAATATTTTTTTAAAAACAAAGGAGGAAAAATAGACTTCCCCCCAACAGGCAACATCCCACTCTCACATGTTGGAGCAGCAGGCTGCTTTCCTAGGCTTTTTATAGCCATTAACAAAAACAGATTCCCTATTTCCATTTCACGCCCTACTCCACTAAAATTAGTGCCTTTCCCTCAAAGTAGCTCAGAAGTAAGGCAGTGCCTCCTGGCGTGACTGTGTCTGCCAGTGAGAAGCAGCTTCAGGGAATAATTTGAAGTTGTAAAAGGTGTGTGAAAACTAGAACAATTTTGGCTCCTTTGTGTGTTAAATTTGTTTGTAGATTTGAGGTAGAAATCCCTGGGAATTATGTAGAAGCTGCCCCGTTTGCTCTTTCCCATCAGCTGTGTGTTGTTCTAAGGTGCACTGCAGTGTTTCTTGCCTCAGTGTTCCTGGTGGTGAATGCAAAGCTGATAAATTCAGTGCTGGGTCCTTTTACCTGCCAGCCAGGCAGACGTACTGCAATGACACTGGATTCACAGTGGGGAGCCTTTTGATTAATAAATAAATAAATAAATAAATGAAGGAGAACAGCAGGGATGGAAGTGGGAAGGAAATGCTGCCACGGGGAGCAGTAGCATCTGTGGGGAGCTTTGAAGAATGTGGCTCACAGCAGAGGTGTTTCTGAACCACAGACACAACCACATGCAAAGTCCTGCCTGCGTGCTGAACAGATTAAATCCAGTCAGGAAAAGGATCAGGTTTTTTTCATCCTGTTCAAAGTGGCTTGAAATCAAAACCCCGCTGCTCTCGGAGCCCAAGGAAGGGCACTGGTTTTTCAAGAGTTTAACTGGGAGAGGGATTAGATGTTCTCTCAGTGGGTGTTAGTTAAAAAGCCATGTGAATAGCTACAGGTAGAGTGTGACACCAAGAGATGCTCTTCCCCAGCTGACCCTTGTGAATCAGGTAAGGGTGAGTTCCCACCTGCCCCCAGCCCTAGGGGAAGGGAGCACTGCTGTGACAAAAATTGTCTGCCATAAGCCTTTAAAAGGATGGCCATAATTGCTGCCCTGCTGATTGAATTTGTACTAAAATAAAGTTACTGGGTTTTTTCCTTTGTTTCTTCAGAGGAATGTAACACAGGCAAGAGGAGGGAGAGAAACAAGAGCCATGCTCTACTCCTGGGTGATGGAGCAAGCTGGGCACAGCAGAGGGTGATGGTCTCCCTTCCCAGGAGCTTGGCAGTGTTTCACCATGAGGAGGGTTACTTTTGGAGAGAGTAAGAAATTTTATTTTGCTTGGATCCGGCACTGCTTAGAAAATGTGGGTAAATAGGAAGGAGACTTAATTTTGAACTGTAGGTAAAGAAGGTCAAGAAAGAGGGTTTGCATGAACTTGATGAAGGTTTTCCTAACAGTCAGGCTGATTTAAGGATAGAAACATTTTAGGAAAGAGGCACTTAAGAGATAAGCACCCAGGAAAGCACAGATGGAAGAAATGAGGTGCATAATTTCAGGATACACTGAGCAAAAAGCACATTCAGGGGAGAACTGTAAAGGCATGATGGAGAAAGGAGAACTCATCAGGGTGTTTTCAGGCCTCTTGTTAAGCCATCGTTCCTAATTACTACAAACCGCTGATACCTTCAGTAGTGATTTCCAGAAATGTTTTTCTTTTGACACAGTCCATCTCTAGGAACCCTCCATTCTCTAGGATGCAATTTGCTTACTTTTTTTCTAGGTTTTTTTTTTATATTTTAATCAAGGCAATTTTCTGTTTTTCACACTGCCCTGTCCAACTTTGATTCCTTCTTGGGGATTTTTACTTGGTGCAAAGCACATTTTCCTGACTCAGTAGCTTTCCCTGAGCTTGCTCCACTGCTCTTGGACACTTGTTGAACATGGAATGCTTACCAAGGATTAATTAGAGCAGTATGTATTCTACTTGTTCCTTTTAATTGATATTAAATAAATATATGCTGAGATACCATAATTAAATAATTTGAAGACAGGAAATACTGTATTTCTGGTGATTAAACTTTATATCAGGTCTTTGTAACTGAAGACTTAGCAGGCAAAGATTTACTTATCTAAGAAAAAAGTCCCCGGTGAGCTTGGATCTCCTGACTGGATTAAGCTGTTGAATGCATGAAAAGCACTTTCTTTTTTTACAAGAAGTAGTACCAGACTTATGTAATTCATTAAAAGAAATTTAGAATGAGATAATTATCATTGATCAAGGGCATGTAATTATACTTTAAAATCTCACATCAGTGGGAGTTCAATTAAGAACACAGGAGACCAAAGGTTTGCCCAGCCCAAAATCCTGTTTCCGTGAGAGGCGAGATGTGCCTGCACAAGGATGAACAAGAGGGCAGTGAACCTTACGCACTTTTTAGCTCAGAGAATTCTCAGATCCTCTTGTATATTTTCTGTTTAGTTGCCCAAAATAGTTTTCTCTTCTAAGACACTTTCCAAGTGTCCTCCAGAGCCTCTTGCATCCATTTCTTTCATCAATGAATTTCACCAACCTAAGACCTCTTGCAAGGGGAAGGAGCTTGTTTCTATTTGCTTTGTTTTGGCCTTAGATCAGAACCTTGGACAAATGTTTTCCATCTATAATATATAATTTTAGAGAGGATGGGATGGGAACTACACACAAGGAGTGCACAGAAGTGCCTGGGTTAACGTCTCAAAAATGTTCAGATTATTTCAGTTTCATGACACCTGAAGACAAGTGTATGCATGCAGTGTAATTTGTTTGACCCTAAGGAAAAGCCAGATGATTTTGCTATGTATTAGAGGTAAAATCTATCGTTCCCTATACCAAATCATGTTACACAAAGTAATCATGATAACATGAGATCATGTGATCCAAGTCGCCAGCAGGGCTTCATAGCTTCACATGAGATCAACACTGGGTCTTCTGGGTATGATGCCAAGATTTCATTTTGCTACTTGACTTGAAGTCCCAGCCTCTGGGGACAGGTAGCACACAAAAATACTCTACGTTGATTCAAAGAAGCAATGTAATAAATAAACACATTTTTAGTCCTCAAAGATATTATCATAATTATTTCTAAACGATCCTTCAAATGTTAAAATTATTTGGAAGGTAAATGGAAACAATCCAATGTTTAAATTCCTTAGAAAAGATGTTTTTAAAATATCAGGTTCTTTTGAAGGCTTATACCTGATTTCCAATGCTTAAATTCCATAATAATTTACAAAATCTGGTTAATCATCTTCACAGCACTTTAATTTTTCGGGTAAGGCAGAATGGCAGGGATGGAAAAAAATGCAAACAAGAAGGCAGTGGGACATGTCAGTGTTCAAGCCAAGAAAAGTTAAAAAAGTCTCAGCTTGGAAGCATTTCCTCCATAAGGGGCAAAAGTTTGGATCTATTAGATAAATGATGATCATTTTGGCATGCACTTGACTCTTTAAAAAGTGACTCCACAATGAATGGTGGTGAATCCAGCAGTTCAGAGAGACTTTGGTCTTATTGCAGTTATGTTCCATGTGGTCATTTATGCAGAGTAAGCCATTCCAGGGTCTGCTTGGATGTGTTGGCTTTACCATGCATTCACTGTAGGAATATCTGAGTACCCCGGTACCTTTGGGCACGCTGAGAAGAACTATCGAGACTTGGATCTAAAATCCACCAATTCTGTCCAGACAGTGTCCAGAAATTTTTCCAATACTCTAATTTGTTATCACCCTAATAAACACTTATTCTCTGCTCAGCAGTCAATTTTCCTATTTCCTGGTGGACAGGAGCCCATCCCAGGCCTTCTCCTGCAGCTGGCTCTGGATGCTCACCCGCTGGCAGCAGCGGCAGGGAGCAGAGCCAGCGGGGCCGGGCTGGCCCATCGCCCCACAGAGGGGTTGATGCACATATGCTGGGCCGTGTGCAGCAGTTTCCACTGTCTGCTACTGCTTCAGCTGATGGACCGACTCATTTTACGAGACAAACTGCTTGGAATACTCATGCATAAGCCAAGATGCTTATTAATAATTTGGAGGTATCTTTTCCTTCCTTATTCTCCTTCCCAGGGGAAGTGGGCTGTGAACTGTGACATAAAAAATGTCCTAAAACAGTTATTTAAAACATGCCCAAGAGTATATATGTACATATATATATTTATTCCATGTGTTTCATATTTTCTTTCTTCTGGGTGTCAATTTCAGGGGCAGCATTTGTGAGAGTTTGCCGTTACCTTTTGTCTTGAAGCTGATACCAAACACAGCAGCAGGCATGAGATATGGCCTTAAACCAAACTAAACTTTAACATAAAAGCAAGTTCTTTATTTATTTTCTAATTTTAACACCTCACAAAGGAAGATCTTTTTACAAATATATACCAATAATTATAATATTCCTGAGTTTTTTCCTAATGGGCACAGAATGGCTAATTTAGCTAAACTATAAAGCCAGAATGAATAAGAAAACAGGAGAGCAATTATTACAATTCCATAATTTATATTTGCTTTCCTTCTTCTAGGGCAGGAAATTGAGAATGTAATCAATTTTCTGTTGCAATCAACTTTTTTAGGAGAAACAATATTGAACTATACTCTGGGGAGAAAAATACTGAAACCAGCATGTTTTGATTCAGTTTGAGGGACATTATCACCTTGACCACTGCAGTGAGCTTGGGTTGCTCCATTCAAAAAAGATAGATTGTAATGGGAATAGAAATGGTCCAGAGAAAGACGAAGACCATGACAGAAGCATGGAAATACAGGACAAAAGAATTGCCCTGAGTTATAAAAAACTATGTAAGGATAGAAAATAAAGAAAAATATGAAGAAGTCAAGCTCTTTCCATTGAATAAGGGCGTTCTTTGGATTTAATCTCATCTGCTGAAAGTTGTTAACCCATTGAGAAGGTGTTATTGGACAGAATATTGATGAGAATTGGAAGGAAGGAGCAGTCATTCTTTTGGTGTAACTATTTTTCATCCATTGCCCTTAAACCATGTGTTCATATCAGCCCTTTTGCTTCTGCACCAGCATCAGCACATTTGCAGTCTTAGCAATAAACCACTGCTGCTTCAAGACCAACAGAACAAAGGCAGTAACAGGTGGATGATGTTGGTTCCATGGCAGAGAGAGGAATAGGAACCAGAAGTGAAATAAGGAATTCAAGAATCTTTTCTGGGGTTTGGTGAGGACCCTGTGTAGGAGCTGATCCAGTCTCTGCAGGCAAACCAAACCAATATGCATTGCTAAGGAAAAGCTCCTCACTCATCATGGAATCACAGAATGGTTTGGGTTAGAGGGGAACTGAAAGATCACCCATTTCTGACCCCCCTGCCGTGGGCAGGGACATATTCACTGAACCAAGTTCCTCAGAGCTCCATCTAATCCAGCCTTGAACACTTCCAGGGATGGGGCATCCACGCCTTCTCTGGGCAGCCTCTTCTATTGCCTCACCACTCTACTTAGCTGACAGGAATTTTTTAATTCCCTCATCAGTTGGTTTAAAAACAATGGGATTTTATGTATAATTGTAAAGTGTTTCTCCAGTAGTAGCTCCCTTGCGGTTGAGTGCAGGAAGACTGCTCTCACTCAGATGCCATTTCCTTCACTCAGTGCCGTCTCACTCAGGACACCAGTCCCCTGCCCAGCATCGGCTCTAATTATTTATTAATGGTTCTTTGCAAGTGTTGAAAGTGTTTCCATTGGCTCTGTAACAGGGTGCCCTCTTGTGACCACTCCAAAGCGAGTAATCATACACTGGTAACCAAAATGTGTCTTGGGGCCTTGGATGTCGTCTCCTGTCTGCCTTGATTTTCAAAAGCCTGAGGTCAGGGTGATGGCCATGTCTCTGACAGACTCCTCGTACAGCTAGACTTCAGCACAGTCATACCTCGCCAGACACATCTGAAATGACAGGGTGACATCAGAGGGATCGTGAAATATTGCACACAAAAATAATTAAAACTTTACCTGAAGCTGCACGCACAGCATAGCTGCTTGTTAATATACAAGTCTCATTCAGTCTGCACTGAAATTTAAGTAATCTGCCCCCGATAATAATAATGAAGAGCAAGAAAAAACACTTTATATGTTCTTTCTGTACATGGTGGCCACTCACAAGTGCAATTTAGTCAGAGGCAAAGAGAAAGAGGCAATGGAATGCACAGAGAAATTAAGTGAGCGAGCTGTGGGGTCACATTTTAATGAAAATTTATTCATGGATTCCTTTTTTTCTCAGTGTCAAACGGATTATTACATTTAGGAGTAACACTCTGGATTACGCACTCCCCTGTGTGGAGCCAAACTAAACGAGGCAGATAAGAGCCGGTGCATTTGGCAGAGAAGAGGGAGGTCGCTGACTGATGCTGCAGTGGCCTCGGGCACAACCAGGGAGTGCTTGGAGCAAGTGTCCCTGCACGGAACAGGCAGGGTGGATGCAAACAAGGAGGAATGGTATCTTGGGCTCTCATCTTAGCTAGCAACTACAGTGGAAAAAGCCTCGGGGGTTTCATATTCCCAGTAAAATCTGTGTCAGTGTGTACTGGGGGCTGTGCACCCACCCCAGTCACTTTATGGAGCTGGGATAAGCCGATTCCTGCTACCTGTTGGCTTTTTTTCTCTTCAGTCACATGATGAGACTGTGAAAAATATGTAGGGTGTGGATAAAAGCATCGAGGACTGTTTTCTGGGAAAATAGTTGTCTGGGGTTAAGTTGCTTTTGGCCTGTGTTGAATGTGAGATGTTTCCAGCAGGGAATCAAAGGGATGAGTGTAATCTGCTGTCTCCAGCTGTCCGGTAACCAGGGGTCATCTGCACTCTTCCTTCTGTAACATCTAGGATTTGGCATCACATGGCACGAGCGCAGCTGAACAGGAGAATAAGATGGCAGAGAATTTTTGAGGGAGATTTCTTGGCTCTGGAATGCACCAAAGTCAATTTAGTGTGGTGCACTCCCCTCCTCCCCTCAGTCATTAGAAAAATTGTTTGAGGGCAGCAAGCAACAAGGTGTGAGGTTTCACTGCTGTTGTTAAGGTTTTGCAGCAGTTTTGTAATCAAGATGGTTTGCCCTGGAAGGAATAAAAATGGATTTAGACCAGAGAATTTCTCATTCATTTTTTGCCTAATCGTAGTGTCTCTCTTTTCCCTCCTCCATACGTTACAAAAACAGATAGAAGTAGGGAAGGGAGTTATTTGAAGTTGAAACAAGTTCTTGGTTTCCCACATGCATTTCAGCTTTTCATGCCTGTGCATGCCTGTGCACTGAGTCGAGATCTGAGCCCACAAAGTTCCCAGACTGGGGCTCTTTGAGGATGAGTTCAGCTTCATAAATGAGGCAGCAGCAGAATTTTACCTGGTTTAAATTTGGGACCAAAATTTCAAAGGTGTGCTCTGCCTGGATTTCAGGCTTGGTGGTGAAATTTCTTTTGTTGTTGTTGTTGTTGTTGGTTTTGGTTTTTCTTTTGTTTGAATCTTGAAAGATTTGGGATTAGATAAAAAAGAGAAATGGACTGTCATTGCTGATTTTTATAGTTTTAAGTTTTCCCAAGACTCAGTCCTCTTCAAGCTTTTGACAAGTTAATTTACAAGCCTGCTAGAGGTGCACGTTGATGTGGGAATTTTCGTGAGCTGTAACTGTGTTTTATTTTACTGGTACTACTCTAAAAGCACTATATTGGTGCACCAAGTGCAACTGCATTGAGATGATGAGCAATTAAAACCACTTCTTGCATAATAAAGCACATTCTATCATGTTGCACTTACTTAACATACCAATGCAATGTGTTATACAGCATTTAGCTAAATTACAGTAAATCACCTATTTAAAGAAGTTTTTCTTTCAGCCTTGCATGTGGGGAAAAAAGTGCTGGGAACAGTAAAAGGATAATGACCCATAATGGCAGAAAGCTAAAAATGGGATTCCAGTTGTCTCCTGGATTTAAATGCTGTAGCAATGTTGTTAAAGGCAAGCTGTTCTCTGTCCCCTGTTGCTCCTTGTATCAGCATCACAAAGTCTAAGAAATTCCTATTTATTTCTGCCAGGCACAGTAGCAAGGCAGAAGAAAAAGGAGTTGCTGGTGGGGGCAGGTGGATTGAAACAAGAGGCATGGTGGTGGCAGGGGCTGTGAAAATTTACAAATGGCAAAGTCTACAGGGACCATCCCTAAGGAGCAGCTCACTGAGGGCACGATGAAGCTGTGGGTGTGGAAATGGGGTTTTGCTGCTATTCCCTGCTCATGATCCTTGCCTCCCACTTTCTCAGTTATCCCAGCCTGCTGCAGGCACAGGAGACAGGGGATGGGAGACCTTCCCTGCATTTTCTCTCTGGGAAGCAGCTCAGTATCAAAACAATCTTTGCTTCTGCCTTGGGGAGGGAACTTCAGAGCCAGTTGTTTGTTGGGTACATGCTGTAAATATCAAATAGATGAACTGCAGCATGTCTTGAAAGAACAGCAGATCACAGTATTAAATGCATCATCACAACAGCTTTATTTCCACCTGAGTTTGTGATTGCATCTCTCTGGACACCTGAATAGGCTTCCATCAGGGACTGATTGTGCTTTTATTTTGCATTATGATCTACGTGGTGAAGTTTTGCAGCAGTTAGTGAGCATGCACAGTCCTAGCATTTGTTCAACATCTGTTCTCAGTGTTTCTCTGAGGAGTAAATTCCACCTGCCCCAAGGAGCGCAGGTCTTGGGGGGCCACTCTCCTACGTGACTCCAGTTAGGCAGATACTGCCCTAAGTGAGTCAATAATCCAGCAGGCCTAGTAAATAAGATGCAATTTCCCCTTCCATGAAAGCAATAAATCTGCCTGTGTTCATCCTTCTCCCTGCTCATACCATGCTGCACTTTATTCCTCTTGTTTGGTGCTTCTTAATGTTTGCTGGTTTGGGGTTTTTTTTCTGACTGCTTCTATTTCCTCTGTGAATTAACCCTGTTCTGTTGTTTTCCTCTCTGCTTCCATTACGTTCAAAAACCTCAGGCTCCCTCTCTCTCAAAACTAGTCCCTGAAGATAGCAGGATAGTCTCTGAAGATAAATGCTTCTGCTGCATCTGGCAGGATTAAGGTTTTTTTGGGTCTTGGCCCCTCACACAGCAACCTGTTAACCACAGCATGTCTATTCCCTTGCCCGTGACACTCAGAAAGCACCTTTTTTACAGGAAATTAAAAGTCAGGTCATCTGCTGGTAGTCTGGGTTTACTTTCTCCAGCTGGACCCTTCTCTTTGGCCCTGGTGTGTATGAGCTGGGATGAGAGCTGTGACATGCTCAAGTCATGGGGCACAGCCACTTCTTTTCCCACTCTGGCCTCCATCCACTGTTCTGGGGCTACCCTGGCCCTTCAGAAAACTTGCTGGGATGCTAGACAAGCAGAAGATTTTTTTTTTTTAGTTTTAACTCCACTGCCTGATCCTCGTGTGTTTTTCCAAAGGAATACAACTATAGTTGTTAAAACATACACAACTATAATGTTAAAAATAAGAATTTTGTCTGAAGAAACATGTCCTACAATTGCAATCCTCCTGCCTGTTATCTTGTTAGATGGTGAGTGCTATCCAGGTGTGTCTGATCAATACCTGCCTGGGAGGGCTCCAAGAAACCCTTGGCTGGTTCAGGTGTTGCTGTCACCTCAGTGAGGGTGGGCCCAGCCTGGCCAAGGGCCGAGTGATGCCGTGCACCACAGTGGGTGCAAGACTCATCCTTCAGATGTAAGATAAAACACCAGAGGTCTGACTGCTTTGGGTCATTAAAAACCCCACAACAACTGCTCTTTTCCTCCCATGAAGAGTGAGAGAAGGGTGCCAGTACTCTCTTGGTGGCCCTGTGACATTTGCTGTGCCAGCGCAGAGCTCCATCCCAGTGTCTCTGCACGCGGCCTGGTGCAAAGTGACCTCTGTCCCTTGGAAGGGATGAGGGCTCATCCCACAGGACCTGTTGCTGTCTGCTCTCTTGACACAGCATAATATGTTTGCCAGTCCTGCTAGTATCTGGAGGCTCATTTATCTGAAATGGCTTAGAACAACTTCAGGACTTAAATTTTCTTCATTCACCAATCTTCCTTAATCTTAGGGATTGAGAATGATAATTCCCTCGATGCTGGCTTTCATCAGACTGAGACTCATTCAATTATCTTTCATGTCTGTTGATCAGGACTCAAGAAGTTGCCTTTTCCTCTAAATCTGTGGCTCTAAAAGACTGGAGTGGCCTTAACAGCCCTGACTCTACCTTCTCTTTTTCGCTATCTCTTGCTGCTGACTTGCTGCATGTGAATTTCATAACCTCTTTTTGTCTACTTGTCATTCATCCATTATTAAACTGATAGAAAATTACAATTTCATTAAAATACTTTTTAGAGCTGGATTTAAATATCTTTTCTTCCTCATATTTTATCACTCAGTTTTGCTTTCTGCTTTCCATAATCTCTGACAAATAATGAAAATTCCCCTCACAAGCACGCAGGTCCTGCTAGTATCTTATAAACCAGTCTCCCCTCTCTGGTAGTGTGGACTTCAGAGAAGCTGTACTGCACAAAATTTTTGGGCACTGACGCTATGTTCCTGTTGACGGATGTAATTCCTTCCAATTCTTTGCACTGCCAGCACTCAAACTTACTCCTGGAAGTAAAGTTGTCCTAAACCTCCTTGTCCACTGTGGTGAGCTGTTTTGTCTGGTGCCCAGTCGGACTGTTTGTGCTGTTCCTGGCCAGGACTCAGTGACTTCAAGGGACACGAGCTCCCTCTCACTGGGCCTGTTTTCTCTGCCCGTGAATTTTCTGACTAAATTCAAGACAGAGAAGCAGATGGGGTTTATGATTTCACCCATTCTGCTTAGCAGGTTTTTAAAAGTTTCTCCCCAGGCCTCCCCATTCCTCTGCACTGACTCTGCACAGCCCCAAGGCTGCTCCATTATTTCTGGTAATTGTTGTTTTTTGCAATCAGTCACTTTTTTTAAAGTGTGACTACATGTCTGTGTCTACACTCACAGACAGAATATGTATTCTACCACCCAGACAATTTCCTGGAAGTTGAAAGAGGTGTGAGGAGTTGGCAAAGTGAACTTTGCTATTGAATCATAGGATCATAGAGAGGTTTGGGTTGGAAGGAACCTTAAAGACCACCTAGTTCCAACCCCACTGGACACCTCTCACTAGACCAGATTGCTCAGAGCTCCAACCATCCTGGCCTTGAACACCTCCAGGGATGGGGCACCCACGACTTCTTTGGTGAAGAAGAGAGGGAAGAAATCCAGGAAAGATTGAAGAAATGGAATAAATGGCTGTAAGCCTGAAAATTATAATTTTTGGCATCATTTATACTGAACACCAGCCCCAAAGAAAGGCAGATATAAAAAATGAGATGCAGTGATGACCTTTATCAGCTGTGGTAACAACTATAAATCAGGTTGCAAATTCTCATCAGCTTGCTGGACAGAATTCATTATAGACAGAGGCTGCTGCATTGCTTTCTGGCTTTGATTGAGGTATGTCCCATTTAAATAAAAGCTCCTGCACTGGAACAAATCACACATTTCGAAACAGAAGTCCAGGAATGTTATTCATCTTTTGAGGACTAAGACCCAGCTAAACCTAACTGTTTTGTTTGGAATATAATGCAGATCAATTTGATCAGATCAATTTGTTCTTCTCTTAAGCAGACCAATTTTCTGTTCATTAATTCAGACAGTGTTTTGATGGCTGGTATTGAATATAATGGTAAGATTTACAGCCCTAACAAATCAGCACTGCTTCATTTGTTCTTTTTTAATGCATTCCAGAAGTGCATGCAGCAGATTAGCACCTGATTTTAAACTTGTTACGGTTTAACAAATAATGGGAAAGACTCTCATCTCCTACGTCCAACCATGGAGCAACCATGGAGTAATCTTCTTGAAGTTTCACAGTTTATTAAAATGTTATGGGGTTTTTGGAGCATAAGGAGCAATAAAATTTGGTAGCAATGTCATTATGGGCAGTAATGTAACTTCCATCAGTTCCTGCAGTATTCAAGAGACAGCTTCACAGACTCATTAGATTAACAAGCTACTTCACCTGTGTACTGAACTTTGAGCTGAGTTTCATTGCTATATTTTTCTGTAATTAGGAAATATCCTGAGAGGCTTACAATTATCCAAATGTTTTGCTGGCCATATTTAAAATGTGATTTTTCTGCCTAGAACTTAGTGTGTAATTGGAGAACATTCTGTGTTTTTGACAGAGGGTGATTATTAAAGCAGTAATCTTTTTCGGAATGTCTGACAATTAGGTAATAGTCTGTCTCTCAGTTTAATTTTTCCTGTTATTTCTGGAATGCCTGAAATATTGCTGGAAGATAAAAATTTGGACTGTATACTTTCCTCTTATAACAAATAAAGCTTCAGACTCTGTTTCCTGGGTGTATAAAGACCAGCTGTGTACGAAGCATTAAATATTTTACTGCCTTACTTCCTAAATTGTTGGCATAAACACATTTCTTAAGGATCTGGACACAGAAGGTGGAAGTTAGAGTTGTAAATATATTGCTGCTGGATCAGACCCCAGGGATTGTCTCTTCTGCCACAGGGACCAGGAGAAGGGCAAAAACTTCGGGAAGATTCTAAAATGCAGGCAAATTTCTCAAGTTGATGATTCAGGATATTCCTTTAGTCCCTCCCAATGGCTGGTTCAAGGGCTTCCTGAAAGGTGTCCCCCTTCAAGACATACAATTTTTGATGGATTTTTCTTCCATTTTTCTAATTCTAGTTTGGATCCACCTGCAGCCCTGGCACCTGCTCTGTTCTGGGACTGTGACTTTCACACTTTGTTTGCCTTCAGCATGAAGAAATAATCCCTTTTATTTGTTTTGAACCTGACACTGACTGGTGTCATTTGGTGCCTTCCAGTATTTGTTTTGGAAAAGGCAGGGAATAAGCATCGCTTATTTATCTTCTCCATACTGCTTCTGACTTTTTTTAATTCTGTCCTAGTTCTGTTCAATCAGTTCTTTCTCAAGTTTAAGTTTCTTAGTTTGTTCAGTCATAAATTGTATGAAGGAATACTTTAAAGATAAATGCAAGTCTTAATTCAGATACTTCTTTTTTTTTTTTTAATTCAAGACAGAAGTTGCTGATAAAATTTATTCCATAATTTTAAAAAGAGTTATGCTTTGAGAACTTTGCCTCTGGGTCTGAAGGGCTGCTGCTCCAATTTGGACTCTGACAATCTTAAAGTCTCTAAAACCTTGTGGTTTTGAGAGGATCAACTGTATTACAGCAACCACTTGCCCCTACAGAAGCTGATTTGTCCCAATCTCAGAGAAGATTTCTTCTTCCTCCACTTATGTGTAAATTTTTGATGTGGAGGAGGAGATTTTTTATTGATAGCAATAAGTAGAGCACAGAAGGTTTTCATCTGCACTTTCAGAGCATTTTATAAAGCTGGTTAATGACTGTGATGAGGATTATCATCACCAGGTTGGAAATAAAAGACTGAAACTTGGATAAGGAGTGTACTAAGTCTGTACACCAATGTTTTGAAAGAACCAAGTCTCAAAACGCAGTGTTGCCTGTGGCAGGTCACCCCAACTGGGCAGTGCACACTTCTGTGGTTACAGTGAACTGGGTTTGTGTTTGTACGAATCCTAGAGGATTTAACCTCACCTTTGACTCATCCCAGGACAATCCATGGGTAATGTTAAACCATCCACATGTCCCTAACCCTTGTTGCACCATGGTAACACCCCTGGGGTAGCCACAGTAAGCGTAGGGGATGAGCAGTTCTTTCCCTAACTGAAACTGGAAGCAGAAGTTTGGTAGGACCCATCAGTTCTCAGTCTCAGTCTAGCCAGGTTGCAAAAAAACCATAACCCCAGTCCTGTGCCAAGAAAAACTGCTGATTCCTTTAATGGCAGAGTGCTTGGGACTTATGTTTTATGTTTTATCTGCAGGGCAGTGCATGTAAGCACTGATCAGACTTGAACTTCAGTTTATGACATCCCTTTATTGTTGTAATGTTTTTCATCCTGAACTTTTGACCTGCTACCTAACCCTCATTTGGAGTCCCTTTCATATGTCTGCCCCAGCCTTTCTGTCAGGCAGGTTGTGTGCTTTGAGAGCTGGACACTGTCTCCAGTATTCTCATCCTTGTCCAGCTGTCTTGAGAGCTGGAGTAGTCCCAAAGTACATAGAGACAAGATGGTTTGCCTTGTTTCATGTGAAAGTGGTGATTTCTCTGCAGGTATCTCCTTCTGGTGTAAGTTTGCAGAACAAATGTCAGAGTTGGAGCACAAGATTAGGTTCCAGAATCTGCTTTGTTAGAGGGTCATTTGCCTTTCAGAGACTTTCCAGGCTTATTAAACTCCTACAGAGACCGTGGACCTCAGAAACCTTTAGCATAAGGAATGGTTTTTTGACCTTGTTTTCTACCCTAACAATGTAGCGAGCTGTGTATGTACATTTAAAACAGGTCACTCTTGCACTCATCTAAGGGAAAATGTGGCACAACAAACACGTGACGAACACTAACCACATCGTTTTACGGCTGTCCTCAAAGCCACTTTTATCGACGGCTATGTTAAAAAGTAATCTTGTGTTCTTCAGAAAGTACTTCCCAGCAGTACTTTTAGTTTAAGTCCATAATTAGGTTCCACACAAACAGACAATTTCAGATTTCCTTAACGACCTTTTGTTTTCCTCCTTGCAGATAATGAATTCATTTATAGAAACCAGAATGGCACAGTGATTCTGAGGAACGTCGAAACCAACAGTTCAACAATATTAATAGAAAACAAAAAAATTGTAAGTATTTTCTGTGACAAGTTGCTGAATTTCACAGCCCTCTTGCAGCTGGATCAGTAAAGCAGAAAATGACTTGGGTTTCAACTTCATGTATTGTCAAGGAGAAGCAATTCACCGGTAATACAATGGGCTATGTGGTGATGGATAATGTGAGATTGAACTCCAGCTTTTGTTATTATTCTGCAAGCTCAGTTTCTCTCATACTTCTAGAAAGTATCATATAGAGATTTGAAGCTAGTCTTGCATATCATATATAATTGAAAGATGCATAATTCTCATCTTTGCATGCTTAATAAAAAGGACAATTGACACCATTTACTGTCTGTCATCATTCTCTACATTCCTCCATGCAAATACTTATTTTTAATTTGTGCATTTGCTGATTTTTCTTCCCTAATGGTTGAAATGTAATTTCAGTGTTGTTTATGAGTAGTGTTGAGGAATAGAAGTGGAGTTGCATAAGAGAGAAACCTTAAGAAATTGTGAAAAGAAGTTATTAGGTGGCTATTAAAATGAATGTAAAGAAAACAAATTCACATCTGTATTAATAATAATAAGAGTATTGCTTGTAGTGATACAAGTGTTTTGTAGCACTGTTTTTTGTAGTAGATGAAGCCAGCATTGTGGCAGAAGTTAGTACATCAATTGTATTAATTATTTTTTAATGAGACAAAGAATTTGTCACTGAATTATTACAGCAGGGCCCAACCTTCAATTTCACATGCTGCATTTAACCTTCAGCCTTTGCTGCATCACATAAGCAATCCTCTTTTACCAGAATGTAACCCCTTTCTTTACAATTCTAAGGGTAAAGAATGGGCTGGCTTCCTTTAATGTCAAGGTCTGTTGAAGTCAAATTGCTTCCATTTGGCCTCTGTTTATTCCACTGGTTTTTAATTTTTGCCATTTGTAAGAAAAGGACAGTGCTACAAGATAATCCTACGTTTTCATGCCAGTGCCACCCTACTGCCTGTTCTACCTTTGTTGCTCTGCCCTCTCAGTAAATAAATCTGCAGGTCACCTCCACACTAATCCAGAAAGTCCCAGTGCAAGAGCTGCCAGCACACCTCACTCAGGCACGTTGTCTTTTTCCTCTTCCTTCCCAGCCCTGGGTCAGAAACATTTTGCTATTTGGTCATGTTTTCCTTTCTCCGTGTTATTAACATAACAGTAAATAAAATCTGTCTTCATGCTGACACTGCTGGTTCCCAGGCTCCCCTGTACCTCCTCATCCTGATCTATGCTGGGTCATCAGCCTCTTAGATGTCCCAGAGAGGTGGTGGGTGCCTCTTCCCTGGAAATGCTCAGGATCAGGTTGGATGGGGCTCTGAGCAACCTGGTCTAGGTGAAAATGTCCCTGCTCCTTGCAGGGGTTGGACGAGATGGCCTTTAAAGGTCCCTTCCAACCCAAATCATTCTGTGATGGTATGACCTGTCCTCTCTGCTTTTGGCTGTCCCCTGCGCTCCCCCCACGGCACATCCAGCCTCACTGGCCTTGGGGAGGACTCTCCCCAGTGGGGTGCTCTGTCTTCCCCAAATTCCCTTTTCAGTTTTGCTCTGTGGGACTCTCTCAAGGACTTACATCTAATTTGTTAGGTGAGAGGGTGAGGTTTAAAAGGCAGTGGAAGAGTGATGTGTTTGTGGCACCTCTCTTTGACCTTGGTGCCATCTGTGCCAGCAATGCATTATATTGAAACACACTGGGAAGGAGAAATGGCTTCACTATACAAACAAAAAGTGGAGCAGGAAAAAGGCAATTCCTGAGAAGCCTGAGATATCCTGGCATTTCTTCTTGTTAGCAAGATTTACAGTGCTGATTTTTGCAGAAGCCAGGTCAGGGTGCACTGTATCACTGCAGCATCCCAAAGGCTTTTAACTGGGGAAAATGGAATCGTTTTCCTCTGTGTTCTCTTAATTGGGGGAGGTAGTGGTGTCTCTATTACTAATTTGCTCCAGAAGCTATTTACTCTTTTTCATCTCCTGCACTGAGAAAATGAGAGGGAATTAATAAATTGCCATTTATCAGAGTTTTCTACTAACTACTGCCTGCATCTGCCACCTCACCAGCCACTGTGCAGCTTGAAGGAAAATCCTGTTTTTTTGATATAGCTGCCTGCTCTGAGTCACAATGCATTTATTCTTCCTCTTATGGAGGCACACGGTTGCCCACATAACATTTCTGGTGTTTGAAAAAAGATATTATATTTTTCAAGACACTTAATTTGGCAGTGTTCTTCATCCTTAGAGAGATGGTCATAACAAGTAGTTCTAGGTGTCATTAGCTTGAAAACTGAAGAAACATTTGTTTCAATATTGTATTTATTTTCTAGGTCTCCTTAAAGGCTATCCGGTATGAAGTGTCACCCGACCGGGAATATGCTCTATTTGCCTTTGATGTTGAACCCGTAAGTAAACAGATTTGATTTCAAAATACACAGCCAGTGGCAAACTTTTCTTTTTTTTTTTTTTTTTTTTTCACTTTTATGCCAGAGATATGATGTTTTAAATTAATTGCTTCCTATGAAACAAAGCAAGAAACCCCCTCACTTAGCAATTCTGAGAGCATGTCACACTGCCATCTAGTAGAGGAGAAAGGTATAAATTAGACCGTAGAGGAAACACTGTCATTGCCAGGATTTTATAGCCTTCAGGAGGGGGATTGTAAGGACATGTCTTTGCTACAAGGATTTCTATTCCTCTTCTGTGATCTTTTTCTTTTTTTCCACAGTGCCTTTTTCAGTCACCCTATAAATTTCTTCCCCAGAACGAAAAGCTACTGTCAGTGTCTCCCACAACTGAAATAATACATTAATTATGGTGTCACCATTCCCAGTGCTGCAGTTAGGGTTGAGCTATCACTTTCATTATAAATCCTTTTCTTCAGAGGGTTAGGTATAAATCATTCGTAAAAAATCACCATTAGGTTGCTACTAAGTTCTGGATTACAGAGAGTTTTTTACCAGACTTCAAAAGGGAAAAGTGTAATGAGTCATTTTTGAATGATGACCAAAGAATCAAACATGGGGGAAGCAATTCTTCTGCATGAATAATATTTTTGTCTTTCTCAATTCTGCTGGTATAAGGCCTGAAATGTTTGAATGATAGCTATGCTGTACTACTTGGATGAACTATAAGCCCTATATATTTTGTTTCCATACTCTAGAATATCACCAATTCTTCAAAATGAAAATAATTAATTCACTAACAGCTGTAATTCTTTTTCCATAAAGTAAATAACATTTCAGCTGCTAAGCAAAGGAAATGTGTTGGTCCTTTAGGTAGTGGAGGTTGTGCCTCTGTTGCTCATCTGATTTCTCTGCTATTTGGAGTTATTCCTGATTTGGTGTTAAAAAAGTCAGAAGCATGTCTGGTTTTAGAAGAAGGGAAAATAAAACTGCATCAGAAACTTTGGGAATAATTCATAACGATTTGTCCTGGGGAAATTACTGGTGGTGTGACTTCA
The DNA here is from genome assembly GCA_013399875.1 of Gymnorhina tibicen. NCBI lineage: Eukaryota > Metazoa > Chordata > Aves > Passeriformes > Artamidae > Gymnorhina > Gymnorhina tibicen. The sequence goes on from VXAZ01007730.1 coordinate 264,857, forward strand.
CTTACCTGAAGCTTAGCTGAGTTCTAGACAGAGATGGATGTGGAAGTGTTAAGTTAATTCTAAACATGGGGAAGACAGCCTAAGGGTCACTGAGCAAGTAAAGCCTTTCTCTCAAATTTCCCCACCTTGTGAGCCAGAGATGTTTTGTGAAATTCAGTTCTTGTAGTGGAAATCAACCTTTGGCTGTGGAAGCCCTGAGCCAACACTGCTCAGATGCACTGTGCAAGCTGGAGAAGAGCCCCGAGGGGGGAGGGCTTCCTCAGTTCCTCTGAGAATGACAGAAAAATGCCTTTAATGACAAAAAAAAAATAGAGAAAAAGTTTGACTTCTGAAAAACAGTAATGAGAAATTCGGGTTTTGTTCTCAACCTTTATCCATTGAAAGGACTGCACACTCTGAAGATGTGCAAGAAGCAGAGTTGGGGGGGCTCTTACAGTACAGACTTTGTGCTCAGGCTGTGGAGGAGTGCTTGATGCAGGCAATGTGGCAGGAAGGGCATGGGAATGGAAAGGCATGGGCTGAATGTGTTTCCTCTGCATCCTCCTCCCTGCACGCCAGTGCTTGCAGACCTGTGAGTTTGAGGTACAGGTAAAACACTGAGTTTGTGGTCCCTAAAATGCCCGTCTGGAGAAGAGAGAGCAGCACACAGCCAGGTGCTCCCTTCCTCACACCACATCTTCTTCCAGGAAGGAAAACAAATGGTGGAAATCTGAAAACAAGACCTTTGGGAACATTTGAGGATGTGGCATATACTCAGTGTAAGAGAACAAATTGCAAATTGCTCAGGTATTCGTATACAGCAAGAGTTCCTGAAGCAAAATAAAACAAAACAAAACCCCCTCTTGTTTTCCTTTAAGATCCGTACTTATGGAGAAAACAGTTTGTTGGGTTTGTTTCGGTTTGGTTTGGGGTTTGTTTTGTTTTGCTTTCTTTTGTTTTGTTTTGCTTTCTTTTGTTTTGTTTTGCTTTGAAGCATGCTAATAGAGGGGTAGTTGGGTTCAGTCTTGGTTATTGCAGCCTTAAGCCATGATGGGTGGCTCTGTGTATTAAAATGGCAATAACTGTTAAATTACTTCTTCAGCTTTCTTCTCCCTTGGTATGCAGACTGTGGCTACAAATAATTGCATGTTAGTTAGCTCTTCACATTTTCTGCATTTCAAGCTGCATTCTTGGACAAAATTCAAATTACGCTGTTTTCTGCAACACAAGAAATTGATTAGCAAAGCCTTGGGCAGTTGTCCTTGTTGCAAAGTCAAAAGAAAATTTCAAGAGATGTATTGGCAGAGGACATGTCTTTAAAGTTTAATTCTACAATTTCAAAAAAAGGGTCTTCTTGGAATTATTGTGTCCTTATTTTGTAGGCGTCACAAATTGTTTCTCATTCTTTTGGCATTTGAAAGTGGGATGTGCTGCCCTTTAATTGTTTGTGAGTATAGATATTTTCATCATTTTTTACACAGTACAATTGTACTGCTTTTACATATGTGTATGATATTTTAATACACATAGTATGAATTAATCATTTTTCTGAAATGAATGGATTCATCCTCTATGTTTAATACCAGCCAGGAATAAACATCAGAATAGAAGAGCAGAATGTGTCACTCCAATGAAGCGGAATATTTTTAAGAAAAGTGCTACAAAGTCATTTCCTTCCAGTAATAGCTGCTTCTATACTTTTCTATTTATTTGCACAGAAGCATCTCTGCTCAGTGTTGGTCTGGGTGACAGCACTGACACCCACGTTGGAATAACACAGCACTGAACTGCCAGACACCTATTTTGCAAAGATACTGAGGCAGCTAAAGTTTGTTTTCCTTTGTATCACTTCATCATTTTAAAGGATAATGAATTAAAGCACGTTCCTTAAAATATATTTCTCCCAGGAAGCTTGGCAGACAGCTGTGAGGTTGGTGTGGGTACATTGTGGCTAGTTTGGCTGTCACATTTCATTGTAAATGCTTTTTTTGTGGTGCTTATATTTACAGAAGTTTAATCTTTCAGGCAGCAATATTCTGGGTAAGCCTTGTGCTAATAGGGAGCTTTTCTAACCTTGAACACAGAAGATTTGTTCTTTTTCTGGAAAGGTCACAGGAAAGGCATCAGGCTTCTTTGTCTTAAAATACTCCCACAGTTTTTCTGCTGTTCATTTTTGATTTCTTTACACCAAAACAAGGTGCAACCTGAGGCCAAAACAGCAGAGTGAAATTTCGGGAAAGCATTGGGGAACAAACACCTCCATAGAGAAACAGATTTCAAATAATCCTTCACCAAAACAAGTGTGTGGGGCTCTGATATAGGGTTTAATAACCCCAAAACATGTGGGCAAATGGGGTTTGGCCACAGCACCTCAGCAGAAGGGGTGCAGAAGCTCGCGGCTGTCTCTGGTGTGCCAGACCACGGACACTCTTGCCCAGCTCGTGGCTCCACCAGCGCTGATGGGCAAGCTCTGTGCTCTCCGTGTGCCTCCTGGGGAGACACACAGGTCTTCAGGCTGGAATCGCCTCTGTGGGTCTCCCTGGTGTCCAAAAGGGTTTTCCTAAATAGCCAAGTGACCAAGCAACCCTTAAATCCGTGGCATTTCTGTGATGCAGTAAGAGTAAAGACCAGTAACTAAAGCTTGTGCAGCTTTCTGTGGCAGTCAATTACCAGTGGAGTTTGTGCAATGGAATAAAAGAAATAGAGGAAATATGTGAGAAGAAAATTCGTTTTCTGGAGTGACATAGTGAGATGTTAAATAGGGAATATTTAATTTCCTTTATTAGGAATCAGTGTTGTCATCATGCAAGAGAGGAACTAAAGCTGCCAAGATTCTTAAAACTTTTTGTTCTTTTCTATAAATTGTCTCCAATTTTACCAGCCCATTACTGTGTTTGTGCCAGTTAAGGGCAATTACACTTCGAAATCCTGGCTGATTAGCATGGACCAAACTGCAAAGACTTCTGAACAAAGTTAGGGCTCAGAGGCTTTTGCAGCTGATACAACAGATGCTGTTACCTATTTTGCCTATTTTGCAGTAAAAGAAATACTCTCTTTTAATGCTGAAGGCTGGAAAGAATTAATCATTGCTGTAATTAGAACACACTCAATTATTATTTTTTAGACTAATTCATGTGGTGAGTTGAGTATTCCTATTCTCCCTGCCTGTATCTCTAACAGGAGTGGTGGGACCAAAGAGAGCTCAGAAAGACCCAAACCAAACTTTAGACTTGGTATCTAGAATGTGAATGAAGTAAAAAAGCATTATTTATAGAAAGCAACATATTAACTATTGTTGTTGTTACTATTTTTTATTATTTCTCCGAGTGTGGTTGTTATGTGGAATTAACAGGTTTTGTGCTTATGGTACAATTACAACCTCATACTAATTTAATTAGCTGTGTAAAAATTAAAATAATATAATGCTTGTTATTTCCAAAACACTAATGGGTATAAATATTAATGAATCCTCACAACATCCTTTTGAGCTAGGTGATAAACATTATTATGATAAATGTACCTCTGAAAATTGAACACTGTCATAACTATCATCAGTAATACTGCTCAAACTGTAGTCATGATATTTATTGCTTAATTGAAATGGATTTACCAGGCCTAGAAATAGGCTTACATAAATCTGTTTTTGTTCTATGGCAATACATTCTATGTATTTCAAATTTACTTTTGTCATTCTCACCCAATGTTGTTTTCAGGAACACTGAAAATGTGTAGTGATTTCACGATAAAGTGAGCAGAGATAGAAAATTTGTGTCATAAAATAATGCTACCTGTTCTATTGATTGTTGTTTGATTTTTGGTATTTGTTGTAAATTATTAGTTTTTGAGGGGGCCATTTTGAGGGAAAAAGCTTATGTTTTTCACGTCCTCTTTTTAATGTGAATACAGTTTTGAATCCTTGTTACTTGGAAATCAGAAGGATTCCTCTATTAGAAAGCTGCACAATATAATGGCATTTTTCACTTATATCAAAGGCTGGTGGCTAAAATAATTTTTTCCAACATTTTCAAGCCTAAAGTACTGTAACTTCGTATACTGTGAGAAATAGTTACTGTTATTAGGATAAATAATGAGATAGGATAAAGCACTTAAATAAAAAGAAGAAAAGGACTCAGTCCAAATACTGTTTATATTAGCTGAAATGTTTTTCTGTCATTACATCTGTGCATGTGTGTATCTTCAGGCAGACTATCTTCTCTTTTCTCAGTTCACCAACTGTATGGATGCAGTTGTGAATACAGAATGAGCTGTATGACTGTAGTCATTCAGCACTTTTTTAATGAGCAGAAGTCAAGTTATTAATGAATTAGTGGAAACGTATAGGCCAGGCACTCATCAAATCTGGAAATTTGCTGTATTTTCATGAAAGCAGCATCTTCAGTTACTTCCCATAGAATAAATATTATTAATACCATTCAGCTAATCCTTAATATTTCAATGAAATGCTCAGTTTCTGAAAATGGCAGCACTTTTAAGTGTGGGCTTTCAGTGAGGTTGTTCTGGGGCTTCAGGGCTGAAGGTGGGGAGCACCTTTCTTTCTTCTTCTTCTTACAGATCCTGTTTCGAGTGATATTATTTTAACAGCCAAGATCAGTAATGTAAATAACCTTGTTTGATAAAGTGCTTTTTAACCTTTTTGAGGTCAAAAGGCAGTACTCCAACTGCATTTACATAACTGAAGCTAAGGCCTGGCGTGTCCAGAAGTGTTGTATTAACAAGAATGTGCTAAGAACATAGAAGGACTTAATTTTGTGGGTGGTAGTTTACTTTGGGTTCAAAGCTGAAGCAGGAGCTATTGTTTGAGAACATTTAGAGGCAATAATTTATTTTAAAAGGACATTGTTGTGGAATTTTTAATTATGAATCTGGTCTACTTAAAATGCCCTTTGTGAAAGACAATCTTTCAAAGGCGAAAGCCTATCCTTTCCAGTCTCAAACCCACCATGAGTACATTCCCTCATCTGCTATTTTCAACAAAGATAGACAAAACAGAATTTTCAAAGGCATCGGAGAAGGTTGGCTCAAAAGCATTCCTACACTTCCATTTGGTTTTCTGTCTGACCTGGGGGAGTGTATCTAAGCAGGACATCAGCTCTTCATGGTCACTTTTCATTGAATAAACCAAAGCTGCTATTACATGAAGCCTCAGCAGCTGGGGGGTTTTCCTACCAGTGAATCTCAGCGTAGGCAGAAGCAGCAATATCCCTGTCAGACATACCAACGTGCTGTCGTGTGTTGGTATCAGGAATTGTTTCAGCCTAATTAATATTTGATCTCTGCCGTGGCACAGAGAGAGAGGGAAGTTTGCCACACAACTCTAGGGGGATTCATGGGCTTTCAAAACTCTATTACAGAGTTGTGCTAACACTGCCTTCTCAGGTGTCCTCAGTCGTGCCTTCAGCAGCAGAGCCCTTCGGATGCCAAATCTCCTCTGCTGCACATGCTTACAAAATTAAAAGTTCTTGCTGTAGGAGGGTGGATACTCACTTTAGCTGAGTAAACATGTTATCAAGTGGTGAGAATATTTGTTCTTACTGCTTAGCAGTGAACACTCCATCCAATTTCTGCCACACTGTTTGTTTAGAACAGAAATTTTTGGACACAGTTACAGGCCAGTGGAGCAATAATACTGACAAGTTTAATCCTAGAATTTTCTTTTGAAGGAGAAACTACAGAAACTAATTTCATATTGCTAAATTTCAGGGCCAATTTTGGACTAACACAGGTGAAGAAAACAAGTCAAACCTATTCTTTATTTGATTTGAAGGACCCTCGCGGTTCATTTGAAATCCTGACAAAGTTCCAGAAGAAACTGTGTTTCTTTATGTAGCCTGAATGGTTCTTTGCTTTGGACAGCAATTGTTCTGCTTTGGAGCAGCTTGGATTAATGAGAAAAAAAAAATCAGTTTAAACAAGAAGTTAGAGGGGGGTTAGGAACTCAAACAAATGAACTGTGGGAACGTTTTGGTAGTTGGGATCCTTGGGCCATGGGAAAATGGGTTCTTATTTAAAATTAAGGGTCTGTCATTGTAACTCAATAGAAACTGAAAAAAAAAAGGGGGAATGAAAAGGCATATCCCAAGTCTGCATACTTTATCTTCCATTCTTAATAAAAGGGAAATGATAGGCACTGAGTGTCAGCAAGGAGGAATGGCTGGGTGGGGGCTGCTTGTGTCTATTGCCCATGGAAAAGATGTTTGCACCCCTTAAATGCAAAGAATGGGTTCTCTCCTCATCCTCAGCAGGTGTTCTTGGAGTGGGATCATCTCAACGTTGAAGGAACCCAATCTAGTAGAAGGTGTCCCTGCCCGTAGCAGGGAGGTTGGAACTGGATGATCTTCCAGCCCAAACCATTCTATGATTTATCCTTGGCAGCCACTCTGGTGACTGAGGGCCTGCAGCTCTTTCATGGGCCAACAATAAAACCACACTGGATACCAGTTTTTTAGCTCTGTTGCTCCCTGGTTTTGGGGGATGTTTTCAGGGGAAAGTTTGTGCTTCTGAAATGATGGTCTGGGTGCGTCCATAAAACACAACGTGATGTCTTTGCCCGAGCTGGGAAGCAAAGCTCAGCACAGCCTGCAGTCCTCCATCCCCACATTCCAGTTTTGCTGGTGCCTGCTTCCTGCATAGCAATGGTTTTGGTAAAACCCCAATTTCTTACTGAGTCTCCATTCTCTCCGTTCCAGGGACTGTTTATTCTGATTATTGCAACAAAATACTCTGCATGAAGTACAGAGCATTAAAAACTGAGTCTGCTGACTTCAGCTGCTGAGCTTTAACTGCTTTTCTATTAAAAACAATGGATTAAACCCTTGCTGTTCTCCTAATAATGCAGATAAGTGGAGTTAGAACTAAACCTGAAGCCTCCTGATTTGAGCTGGGAGACTTCAACAGAAATTGCACAAACATGACGGAGTGCAAAATTGTTATTTCAGACTAAGTTGGACAGCCTTGCTTATGTAGAAAAGGCCAATAATGTATCCTACATTTATTCACAGGTACAGATACACATCAGTAAACCGAAAAAAAATCCACAGTTCCAGGGAAGACTAGAGGAGCATCAAAACTCAGAGATAATTAGCCTGTCATGCAAAAGTATATAGGTGTGTTATGTATCAGTATCAGCTATCAGCAGTCTTCCTCTGTAAATATTTTCTTTAGTAAATGAGATTTTCATCAAGCAGGGAAGGAAAAATAAGAAAGCCTCAAGGCAAAACACTATGATACAAAAATAACCAATTTTTCTTAGCTCGTATGAGGTTATATTTCTCATTCTGCCTCCTTTTCTGAGTGTATAGATGAGCTAACTTGAACAAACAGTTAGAGATTAATGTCCTAATAAGATTCACAAAATATCTTCAAAATAAACTGAAATTTCATTTTGAATACAGCCTTCATAAGATAATTGTACGAGGTTTCCTAGATAGTCAAAATCAGATGGACAGCAGTAAAATAATCACAGTTTTCCTTCTTGCACTTGTATGGGGATCTATCTTAGTGAAACACGGGGCAACTTTGCTTTACAAGGAATGAAATAAATACCAGTATGAAAATTATTGAAAAAAATTAAAATTTACCAAATAATTAGATTCCTTACAAAATAGAGTGGTTTCAGAATTACATTAGAGGTGAGTTCCTGCTTTTAAGCATAAATTTGCTTCCTAAGGCTTTAGGGACAATAAACATCCTGGTTTGTGCTGGATTGTAATAAGTATAGGTGGTTATTTTAAAATGTTAAGGAAATAAATATATTAGGAATAGCATGCAAAATGGGAAGACAACAGTGATTTTAAAAGCTTCAGAAAGCAAAACTAGAAAGAATTTAATTCTGGTGTCTCTGCAGAAACATAAAGCAGTCTATAATCTAATTCTTCTGATTTCCAGTCCTTTTTATTTTTTTTAATTTTTAATCACTGAAATAGTAAAAAGAAATATATTTAGTGCCCTCTTCTGGAAAAACAGCTCTTGCTATGCAGGGCACCCTAATGAAGTTCCTGTACTCAGAAATGCAAATCTTCTGACGTAAATGTTCTCCTCTTTAGCCGAGTTACATGCCTAAATCCAAGGAGTGTGTGGCTCTCTGTGTTTACCCTGAACAAGTGCCTTTTATCTTTTTAACTGCCTGCAGAACTCTGCTTTTACCAGCTCTATGTTAAAACCAATAATTAACGTTCCTCCTTGGGCAGCTAATGACCCAGATTTGAAAATGGAATCTTCTATTCTTTTTTTCTTCTAGTCTCTGCTCAAAAGAAGCTCTTTTTTGAAAAGGGAGAGGAATCATAGGGCTTTAGTCACGTCATTAAATGCATGAATCCTCATATTTTTTTGGTGCAGGAGTGGAAAAGTGATGCTGTTGATGGCAGTGTTGTGAAGGGTTCTGCAGCAGGCAAGGAGCAGGGCAGGTTCTGTGCTCCTTCCTGTCCTCTTTTCTCTCCCCCTGCTTTCCGAAGAGATGCTCATCATCACCACAGACCATTTACCCCATGGAAGTTCCCCACAGCATCACAAAGATAACACATAAAATGTCCTCCTGCCTTCTGTGTGATTTCAGTTTGTTTTCTTTCTGTCAGAAAATAGAATTGTCTCCTCCAGTGAATTAGATCTGTGTGTCCATTGAGATACAGCTCTGTGTCTTCTGATCTCATATGGAACTGGAAAATGAATCTTTCACTGAACAGGGAGAGGGTTTTGGACCAGTGGCCCTGGCATACATCTGAATATTTTCATTTCTTTCATATCCACTTCACTGTTTTTAAACTGTTGCTCTCTAATGCTTTCTGACGGGCTCATCTTTCTTGTTTCAGATTCTTTTCTTTGAGACTTCTAAAAGTGCCCTGAGCCTAGGACCATCTTAAAAAATTTCAATGCCAGTGCTAACTTCTTTGTAGTATTCACATTCTCAGCTGCTACAGTAGAAAAAGCAATTTTTACATGCTAAGAGTAAATTTTAATAGAAAGAACATATGCTATGGTTCTGTAGTTGCTAATTTCTGTCTCTGAAGTGAATTATTTAAAAATGAATAAATTAATTAGATATACTATACTAAGCATTCAGCACATTTTCATGGCTTGGTTCTCACATAATTGCTACAAAGCTTTACCATTTGCATTGTAAACTTCACAAAAAAGAGGCTTTTAGAATCTTCCCACAGTCAGTGTCTGCACAGCTCAAGAAATGTTTCTTTGAAAGAAGGCATTATCTAATGTTTCATTAAAAGCAGTATTAAGCATTGATTTCTCATGCTGTCCTTCAGCCCTCAGAGTAACTCCAAAGGCAATGAAGGTGAGAGTCAGTCGAATGAATGTAGATGTGAACCCCGTAAACTCCCATCTCCGTCAGCTACCCCAGGCTGCCTCTACAAACAGCATAATTCAGGGTGTAAATCTAAGGCTAAAATAGACATCGAAGGCTGCTGAGAGGAACCATACCCCACACAAGCTTTTGGCACCACTGCCTGGGAAAAGGGAGCTGCTGCATGAGGCTGTAGGTGCAAAAAGGGTAAATGCTTGTAAGGAATGACTGGAGAGGACATCCCTCAAGGCAAAGAGATCAGCAGCAGGGAGATCTCTCAACAGAACAGAGAGGCACTCCAAGTTGCAACGTGCAAGAGCCTGGGAAAGTATTTTAAGAAAGGATGACTAAATCAGGTAACTCTAGTCTTCTGTCTGAATTGGCTTTGGGCTACTGAGCCAGGGTAGTGAACTGGGTGGACGTAGGGTCTGGCCCAATATAGCTATTATTATGATCCCAGATATTCCTAGAGAACCATGGCTGTGTTTTTGTGGGTGTGTTTATATGGATCTGAAGGTGTTCTATGTATCCCAAATCCCTGGATTTGGGATAATTGCTATCTGCTTTTAAAACATTTATTTGGCCTCAGGCTACTTTTGTACTCTTAATACGTAATAATGTTTGTTCATCTTTTACTTCTTTTCCTTAGATATATTGCTCAGTGTGTTAGAATCACAACTATGTAATAGATAATTTTATACTCATTTCCAAGTTTCTGAATAGAGGGTGGGAGGGGAAACCTGGGAATTTATATATGTGATGTGAATATTGATAAAAGTTTAAAAAGATCAGCAACAGAATGAGCTCATCATTCATAACCCTCATTCTTAATTCTTTGTAACTTCATTGCAGCTACTTCCCAATAACCTGAGCATCAACAAGTGCACAAAGGCTGGTGCAAAAATCCTACTGAGTGCTTTGCAGCTCCCATTTTATTTACCAGTTAAAAATGGAGCAGTCGTCCTTTAAGCCTGTGACTGCAAGGGCTTTGCGGTGCCAGTGAAGCGCTGTGAGGGACAGGTGGCTCGGGAGCAAAAGGAGGCTTTTGTAATTGCTTGGCAGGGCAGAGCTGTATTAGAGTGCAGCAGCAGTTGGCAGATTGGATTAACGCTCTCCGAGGGGTGAGAGTTGGCACACGAGCTGTATGTTAATACCTGTGGCCTAAGTTGCTTCTGGAGCTGCATTTGTAACAAAAAGAGCATCCACTCCACTCCGCTGCTGTCACAAAGTCATAAATCCTCAAGCCGGCCTTGAAATTCTCTTTTGGCGTTGTCAGCAGTATAAGGCCCTCAAAAGTGTAATTTAAAAACTAGTCTTTTAATAAAGAATTATTATCATGAAACAACTGAGATAGATTATCAGTTTGTGGAAGGTGAATTAGCAGCATTACCTTACAACACGGCAGCCCATCCATTACTGCGGTGGATGTTGCCATCACACTTTATTTACGGTTGTTTTGCAAACTTGAGACAACATTATTTGTAAAGGAATAACTCCTTGGCTTTGCTGTTGCAGAGACCTTTGGTTTGGTGCTTGGAAAAGCAGCTTCTAATCCCAGCACAGCCTCTGTGTGTTTGTGGGAGAGATTTACATGTTAACCATGCGTGCTGCCTGTGGCACATGACCCCACCGCAATCGGCTTCGGCTTGTGTTACAAATGCTTCCAAAATGCAAGTCCCCATGGCAGGAATGTGCTTTCCCTTCCTCATGTCACCTTGATGTGAGATTGTTCTCTGAGGAAACCTCTCTAGTGTGTGTGGCAGGGTATTCACAGCACTGCACGGCAGGAGAGCTGACCTGGTTGTCCTTTAAACAGCAAGGACAACAATTAAATTTTCAGTCTTAAGAGGTTAAATTGTTAAAAGATTTGCAAAACAGAGGCATGTCCTAGTGATCCACTGCCTCTTGAGCTACTTCCTTCTTCCAAATCAATTGATAAAGTTTCTTCCTGGTTCTGGAGACACCCAGTTGCTGATTTCCTATGACATTGGGTATGAGTAGAGTGATCCACACTGGTGTGATTGAGATAAGGCATGGCCCTGCTGGGTCTCTCTGAGGCCCTGACAGCTTAGTGTTGGCTGTGCCACCTCACCCAGGCACAGTCACACTGCTGGGTCGGGATCCTTCCCTCCTCTTTGCAAAAAAAGGTTTACTTCCCGTAACAACTCTAATACATGCTTTCCCCACGTATATATCTTCCTCCTTTTTCCCAAATGTTAAGTTAGTTCCTCTGGAATACAGAGACAATTATAGCACAGGCAACCAGTTGCCAAGTTCTCTGTACATTGATTGATTCAGAGACCCCGTCTTCTCATCAGCTTTCTTGCTCAAGCCCATTTCCCCCATCTCTGCCCTCCCCTGAGCTCCCCATACTGTGCTGGAGTGTCCCAGCAGTGCCAGAGTGCCCTTCCTGTGTCTGTGAGCACATCACACATGTGGCTGCTCAGCTGGATACGGCGCAGCAGCGGGTAAGAGCCTCCCAGATCAGGTGTTTGATGACAGCTGTGGGTTATTGGCTGCCAGCTGAACCAGTGCTCAGGAAACGCTCGTTGATAGCATTTCATTATGGGTTTTCTAATTTATTGGAGGCACGAAGAGAAATGGGCAGTGTTCCTCAGAGGGCTGTACAAGCAGGTTGAGACACAGCATGAGGCCGTACTGGAGGTGCATTACTGGAGAAGTGATAAAGTCTAAAGGGATAATTCAGTGCAGGGACAAAAGAGAATATGCTGTCTCAGAAGAAAGCAAAACAGGTCAGTAGCACAATGACTCTGAAAGGTGACAATGTTGAAAAGACCTCAAATTATACGGCTTTATTGATTTGTTTTGTTCTTGCAAGCAATCAAGCTTCACTGAGGGCAGGGTACAATACACCAGTATGGATTTCGGTAGTTTTTCCTTTTTTATTGCAGTGACACCAAAGGAATAGACAGCATGACGTTTCTGAGAGAATCTCGTTCCAAGCTGGTTACTATGGAGTGCCTGTTAGCAATAAAATGGTCATAATCCTTTGCAAAAATAGTTGGGCTGAGGAAAACACTGCTGACCATTCTGTCTCCACTGAGGGAAAAAATGAAAAGACCATTACCCAACCATTCCTCAGCCAGAGGTAACCCCTTGTGCTCTAAATCAGAAATAGAGGGGAGAATGAAAGTACAGAAATTGAACAAAACATTACACAGAAGTTGGTGGTCAGGTATGGGAATGGATTTTTCATCCCTTTGGAGGGCCAGTTCAACATGTAATGGCAAAAGAAGGATTTCTTCTCAACAGAACAGAAGGGTTCAACAAAACCAATGGTATCATAAAGAATTTTGATCAAGGCAAATGATGTTGACACATTAAGTGAAAATTTAGTTTTTAATGTTGGCTTTCGCAAAAAATACAGACTATTCTGCAAACAGGTACAGCAACCTGCTTTAATTCTCCACAGACTACCATAACAGATTATGGCAGTGAGGTATTTTCAGTTAAATAATTATCCTTTTCTCTCCTGGAGGATTTGTATGAACAACAAAATTACCCTGTAAAGTGGACATCATATTTTTTATTGGTGACTGGCCAATAGAAGAATCCATGTGACAGTGGGGTGGTGGTTTGTATCCTTTACAAACATGGTATGCCCATGCAGGAGAAGGAAACACAACCTCTGGGTAATGTTTGCTTGTCATTTTCCTCCTGAACTTGTTTTCGCTTCCCTTTCACACCACTGGGAGAAAACAGGGTACCGAATACATGAGCTATTTGCCAGTGCATAGCAGCAGCCTTCCTGTATTCTACTTTATTCTGTTTTCCCTGTTAATCTGTCATCTTCAGAGCCTGGTTAAATATCACAGATGCTAAAGGCCAAATGGCAAATCATCTTTTACCTGCATATTTTGCATCACAGCGTTAGTTGCTGTTTAAGGGCGCCAGGACCATTTTGAAAGGTGGAATATGTAATTATGTCAAATGTTTGGGATTATTCAATTGGTTTGACATTCATATGTGCATTTGGGGATTTGTCTGCTCGTAGCATAAGTAGGAAAATGGGCTGTATAATCTATTTCCAGCAAATGTCTTTTTAGAGACTCTTTGTGGGAAACCCTTTTAATGGATCTGGCAGTTCCTGTTTCACCAGCCACTTGTGATATATTTTTACTGTCTTGCTACACAGTGTAGAAGCAGATACATTATCAAGACAACTGGGGTCTGTTAAGAATCCTGAGGGGATCTATTATTTGTTGATATATTTTATTGTTACAGAATAAAAAATGAGTCATTTTACCCAGATAAATCCTGAGTGCTTTATGATTAATGACATTAAAATATATTCTTGCTGTTTTCAGGCTTTAGCAAACTATTGCACGCTTTTCTTTCTGATGGCTATTTGGTGTGTTCATTTTTATTTGGGAGCACTGGGGTGGCTTTTTGGATTAAATGTGTGATTCCTGACAAAGAAGAAAAACACTCAACAGTAGAAATTTTGCATTTAGCCTTGCAAGCTGCAAACAGCTTGCACTTCTGCTCTGCCCTGTACTGGTCCCTTGTGAGCTCTAAGTTTTATGGGATTTTTTTGTGAGTTTTCTGGGTAATTCTTTAATGTAAATAAGACTACTGTATGAGGGGCCAGGTGGCTCTATGGAGCCATTTAGAAAATGGATGCAAAGCATGCTTTACTCCTGTATTTATCAAGTAAGTAACAATCACGAGTTCATGGCAGCCAGTCCACCTGGATTTAATCCCAGATCCATGAGCTGTTTTATATGCCAGGTTGTAATTCCCTAAATCAGCTGTTTTGGTAGAACAGCCTGCTGAAAGATGAGTGGATTGGGCTGATTTGGGGGGCCTTCTTCTAAGGGCTTTTCACCCCTTTCTTTGTTTGTAAACCTCCTTGAAATGAGGTGCCTCTTCTTTGTATTGATTCAGCACCTTGTCATGCAAACATTAAAGAAAGCCTTCCGTAAATGCTGATTATTGCTGGTGCTGGCACCAGCCCACAAAGTGAGGCAGAAACCGACAGACAGAGAAGATGGAAGTGTAAACTAAACTCTTCCTTTTTTTACTGATGCTTGTGATAAATCCTCAGCAGGTAGTGCAATCTTTCATACCAGTCATAAGATGCTGAAAACCCATTTCACAAACTTCTTGGATTTCTGTCACATACTTCTGCAGTTAGTTTGGGGTAAGAACAAGAGCTGCGGATTCTAATTTAAAGTGTATGAATAGTCACAGTGAATAAATGAGTCCAAATCCATTCTATGCTTAAAAAACATACAGTTTCTATTTCAGCAAGCCCTGCCGGACTAGGACCTGTATCCTTACAGCACTTAAACAAGCGCTTCCAAGGAGAAGTTACCACTCACACAATACTTTGCTCTGTAGTGACAGAGCACAGAAATAGCTTCTTCCATTTAGTTTCTGTACCTGGTTGGAACCACCATTTCCCTGTTCCTTTGGAATTTGGTGGCATGGGAGAGACACATGCCCTTCTCTGCTGCTCTGTGTGCTGCAGTGTTTCCATTTCTGCTGTCATCTGGCCAGGCCCAGGTTTCTCTTGTTGGTTACACAAAACGAGGTCAGTGGCTTCACAACAAGGTGTTGTCATCTGTAATCAGCGCTGCGTTCTTCTGAATTTTAGAGAGATAATTGCCTTTCCAAGACTTCAGTGGGAACAGATAGATCCGTCTCTCAGTCCCTTTATGATTTCAGTGTAAACATGCACCTGTTGCAGAGCATAATTTAGATTGAAAGTAAACAAGATCTGTGCTGTGACCTGGGATGAGAAGCCCAGTGGGAGAGTTTCTGGCCCAATGGTTTTAGCATAATGACTTTTACAGCACTTGTTGGTGACAGCTGGGGTGGGAGCTTCTGTGACCTGATTGTGGGGATACCCAGAACCCTTCAGAGCACTCTCAGACCTGTTCTGATTTATGTTGGTGGGATGGCTTGGTACACAGAGTCTACAGAGCAAAACAATTGCCAAAACCTCTGCTACCCCCAAACGTGCCTCTCTGCTGAGAGGAGCTGTAATGCTCCTGGGATCCAGCTAAAAATCAGGGCTGAGAGCATCAAATCAGTCAATGGCTTTTACCACACTCTTGATAGAAAAGGAGAACACAGAGTTTATACAGCTGTTTTTGTTGGCCAAGCCTCAGAAGTAGACAGGTTTAACAAAATGAATACTAACTTTTAAGTACTCTCGATTCTCTGAGGTTTAGTTTGGATTTCAGAAGAATGCCCATCTCTTCCCTGCACTTTTCCCCGCTGTGGGGTTTTCCCACTGCTAAGTGAATAGCCAAATTCATCTTGATCCCAGCAGAAATTTTAATAGAGTTATTAAGCAAACATAGTCATCCTCTCAAAAAGATCACTTCACTTCATTTGGTTTGCATATTTAAGAGGAAAGCAGACATTTAATTTCTCAGAAAGACATAAAGTGATTTTTCTCTTGAATTCTTGTCTGCTTAGGAGCACTGCTGGCAGTGTGTTTTCCAAATAGGTTTGAAATTGTTGGGCTGAGAAGGACTTTTGAGCTGCATGTGCTTGTGTCCTAATAATAATAACTACCTGATCCTGAAATCTTTGCTCATACAAGTAATTCTTTTTTAAATAAGCAAACCTACACATTGTAAGGATTTATCTGAGAAGATTTTTCTCCTGTGAGTGAACCCTTGCCAGCTACAAGTCTTTGAAGATTGTATACTATAGCACAGCTGATGTGAGATATTTGAGAGTCTGGCTAAAGACCCAAGATAATGACAAATGACATTTAGAAAACAAAAGAGTTCTTTGAGTGTCCTGCAGCTTTGGTTTTCCTCACTCCTAAGCTCTCTCAGCAAAGAAAATGTTTTGCCTCAGTCTCCATTAATGGCTCTAAGACAGCTCTGAACTCTCCAGCACGGCTGTAGGACTCTGTACCACAAGCAAGGACATCAGCAGGTGTCTGGTTTAAAACTGCCCTGGCTGTTTCTTTTTGCTCCAGCCTGCCACATTTGTCTATTTTCCCCTGAAGGCATCTGTTCATGCTCATTTTGGGGGGCTTATTTCTCTAGAATCCGAAAACACAGCATGGCTCATAACCTTGAACAACAGTCCCAGCCTCAGATCAGAATTTATATATCTACATCATTTTCTTCATCTGCTCCCAGGTTATTGGAAGACAAAAGTGGCTCAGTATTTAATGACAATGTATTATCAGGTTTTTCAGCTCTGTAGGCAGATTCAGTCTTCCAGTGCTTTTTCTTTAAGGAATTGTAGCAGTTCTAGGACTTCATCAAAGCTGGAATAAACTCTAAGGCCGCATGCATCAACCAGGTCTCAGGTATCAGCATCAGAAGATTCAAGAGCTCTTTGGTATGATTGGATGAGGATGAGAAAATGGTAATTTATTTGACATCATCTGACACAGGTGGATCTAAAAAGGACACTTGTACTAAAATAAATGCTGGCTTGTGGTGAATTCACTTGTATTCCTAGACCTTCCCTGATAGCAACACACCAGAGAATCACCTTGCGTGAAGAGTCCTTATGGATCTGAATGCCTGAAAGGAGATAGGATATGGGGATGTGACCTCATTATGTCCCTGTAATGAAGGGAGTGAATTGCACAGGGAAGAAGGGAATCACATCAATCCAGCATCAGTCTCTGCATTTCATAGGTAGAAATCCAGTGCTTTCACCTCTGTGCCTGTTTTTTCAGGGAGCTCATGCAGTAGTGCCAGGATTCAGTGTTTGGTTTAAATTGTAACAGAGAAGTTTGATTTGATACTTACGGGATGATGTGCCTTTAGTTTACTGGTGTGCCTCGTGTTTATCTGCCTCTGCACTGAGACCCCAGAAGTTGCAGGGCTGTTCTAGACACCGATGTGCAGGTTCGCCCTCCAGAGTGGCAGGGAGTGAGTCATGCTTACTTGTGATGCTAATGATGTGCTTGGGATGGCCCCTGCTGGGGCTGGCAGCATCACCCAGGACATCTCATGGTTTCTTGGTATAAGCATAAAAAAATACTTGTGCAAAAACAGAAGAGCCTAGGAAAAATAATTTTGATCAAACTTGCTTGCTGAAGCAAAGTATTCAAGAAATTTCTTTTGTCCTCTGGGACAAGATGCTTTATGAGAGCTGCTGGACAGCAAAAATGGTTTAAAGGTTTAAGTAGAAGCCAAATGAAACGATTGCTAGGAGATTTATTTGTTTATTTATTTAGGAGCATACAGTAAGAGGACAGAATAACAAAAAGTGATTCCTGCATAAATTTGTATAAAATGATTCATATTTAGACCTTTCACACTGGTGCCCTGACTTCTGATCACTGTAAGGGACTGTGCTGTCACCAGTGGAAAATCACCACCTCTTAAATCACTGACATTGACTCTGCTGTTATTATTTACTGCTTAGAAAATAAGTAATAAACTGTCCCCTGTGAGATGAGCTGCTGTGCAAGCTGGCCAGCTCCTCCCCAAGGCCCAAAGAGCACAGATTGATATGAAGATGCAACTTAGCAGGTCACAGAAACATGAGGTCAGCTTTATGCCTTGAGTCAATACAGTTTTACTTCCTGACTGACAGGGGCTTGACAACCCGCTCTGATATCACCTAGCACCGTTCCCTGTTGTATTTATGCGGAAATAAAGCAAAAAACCACGCGTTGTGTCCCTGTTGTGTCTAGTTATAATGATGGAGAATGTCTCCAGCTGACCAAGGTGTCCTCATTAATGACTGTTCTATATTTAGCCTTTCCAGCACCCGTGTGCCCCCAGTTTAATCAAAGACCTGGTAGCCATGGTAACGACACCGAGCATCTGGGTGTGCATGATCTGCCAAACACCGTAATAAAGTGCAGGATGAAAAGAACACACAACAGCTTTAAGTGGATTAATGCATTGTTCTTTTCTGCGAGAGATTTTGAAGTGTTTAGAAGAGCTTCTCAGCCACATATGCTAGAGTATTTTTGCAAAAATCAAGCCCTATTAACACAGGTGACAGTTACTAACCTCTTTTTTTTTGTTGTCTTTTTCTTAATTTTGTTTTGCAGGTGTATCAGCATTCATATACAGCATATTATGTCCTCAGCAAAATACCTCATGGGTAAGCAATTTTTCAATGTCTTAATTTAAAAACTCAGCCATTAAAGATCCTGCAGAACAATGTGTATTGTGACAAATGGTTTCCTGTGACAGCCCTTTGCAATGGCCTGGCTTTCAGCTGCAGCATCCACTGAGCTGCGTGCTGTGCAAAAGATGACAAAGTCTGGAAACAGAAGTACTCAGCTTCCCCAGAGAGTAAGACTACACGCATTTCATATTCCAGATTTCAGGGGTTTTGTCTAGAATATAGATGTGGTGGTGTCTGGCTGAGAGCCATGGTTGGCCACTCACCAGAGCACTGGAGAGGAGAAGGTTCTGGGGAGACCTTACTGCAGCCTCTCAGTGCCTGAAGGGGGCCTGAAAGTGAGCTGGAGAGGGACTTTCTACAAGGGCATGGAGTGATAGGACAAGGCTTCAAACTCAAAAAGGGCAGGTTTGGATTAGATACTGGGAATAAATTATTTCCTCTGAGTGTGGTGAAGCCTGGCACAGGATGCCCAGAGGAGTCGTGGCTGCCCCAGCCCTGGGAGTGTTCAAAGTAAGGTTGGGTGGGACTTTAGCAACCTGGTCTGGTGGAAGGTGTCCCTGCCCAGGGCAGAGGGGTTGGAACTGGATGATTTTTAAGGTCCCTTCCAACCCAAACCATTCTATCATTCTGTGATACTTTGATTCTTTAGCTCTGGTTAGTTGCAGTTTTTCTAAATCCCCCTTTTTATGCTTTGTCTTCATGGTGCCTGTGGTTCCAACTCCATCACCCAACCACTCATCTCACCTGCCTTCTTTCTTTAGAGTTCAGCTCTTAGTTTCTACCTTCTTTTCCCTAAATTATACCTTCTTTTTCTATATGCAATTCAAGCAGTGGCTCAGCTGGTCAGGAATGGGATGCCACCATACCAGAGTCACATGTAGACATATGCTGGAACAGAGCATTTCAGGGTGACATTTCCATAGTACCAATGGAAATGCACAACTTCCACAGCAAAATCCCTCAATTAATTGTCATTAAATATGAAGCTAAAAGACAGGAAGCTACTGCTAGGTTGTGTGCTTTAAGTATCTTAGTGGTGATAACTGTGCAGAAATGGTAAAAAGGGACAATATAGTTGTGCTCTGCCATTTCTGTCCACCTTTGTACACGACTCATTTAAATACTTGCAGAGATTCTTCTAGTTGCCATTACTGTACATTATGGCTAAACAGATAGAAGGTGTTTTGCATCTTTGAAGTAGCTGGCAAAACATGCAAGATTTAAAAAAACTTTTTCTGGTTTGTACATAGGGTGATCATAGTATCACCAGGTAACTCAGTCCAACCTCCTGCTCAAACCAGGTTACTCAGAGTTTTATCTAGCTGGATTTTGAAAACCTACAGGGATGGGGACTGCACAGCCTCACTGGGCAAGCTGCCACACTGCCTGACTGCCCTCATGGGCAGAAAGTTTCTCCTTATATCCAGTGTGAACCTCCCCTTTCAGTTTCTATCTGCTTTCTCTCACCAGTACCACTGTATTAAATGGGTTGGGACTTGGGAAAACATTGGAACACGTCCTAAAGACCTGTTGATTTCAGCCTCCAGGGGCTTGCCCTGAGAGAAGGCAGGGTCCTGGTCATGCCTGTGTGCTCAGTGTTTCCTACTGCTTTCTGCAGACAGCTCCCACTGTTCTGTGCACCGTGGATCAGCAGCCTTCCCACTGGGCAGTCCTCAGGGGAACTAATTTTTCAACAGGGGTATGATATCTCAAGGGCAAAAGGCCCAGAAGTCAGACATTGCAACACCTACATTTTTTACTCCCCTGCCCTCTTTCCAATCCATTTTTTTTGGTACAGTAACCAGTGGGTTTAACAGTGGAGAAGTACAGATATAAACACAGCATTTTTTCTGCATAAAAATCCTATCTACATTCAGGTGTTCCTCAAGGATTTGTCTCAGCATACTAGTCCACACACACATATACACATAAACAAAAAAATGAACAGGAGAAAACAAACGAAACAAAAAACCTGCAACTCAACAAAACCCTCAAACAACAACAACAACAACGCTAAAATAACCTCTTTGTCTTCTACTTAGCGACAGATGAACAATACTTCATACAAGAAAGTGTGTACTAGAGACACAAAAAATTCAAAATCTTTGAGCCCTGGATCTTGTGCAGCCTGCTTCGTTCCAGCTTGCATCTTGTGATCCACTCACCACAAAAAATCATGAGCTTGATGTTAAATTGTTTCCATGTATGGTTGGAACATGGAAATTAGGAGATTTCTCACCATCAACCCTGTTAAAGCTGTAGTGTCCATGTGACACACTCCAGCCTTCTTCAGTCTCTTCCCTTCCCTGCTGCAATCTGCTCTTTGTTTTTTTGTTTTCCCTTTTTTTTGGTGTTTTGTTTTTTGGTGGTTTTTTCGGTTTTTTTTGCTGGGGGGGGGTGTTTGTTTTGGTTTTTTGATCTTTGTTTGTTTTGGTTTATTTTGTTTTGGGTTGGTTGGTTGGTTTGGTTGGTTGGTTGGTTGGTTGGGCTGGGGTTTATCTGGGAATTTACTCAATATACTTGGTTTTTGAAAACTCTCATCTTTCTGGCAATGTATCTGAGTAGTAGCTTGTGGGCTGAAAGTGTTCAGCAACAGGATGAAGACACAGCATGAGCACATAAGCTTTGTGTCTGCAGCAAACCTGGCTAAGAGCAAAAAAGGCTTGACTGACAGCACAGTTCTGTTCCAGACGAAACAAAGGTGGAAAAAATAGAAGTATCATGCGTAAGGTGTATTAGAAATGCTAAAAAATAACAATAGAGTGGTCCAAGCAGTTTTCTATTACTGCGTGATCTTTCTTTGTCCCTGACAACCAGCTCCTTTTTACCCCCAGCTTCAACTCTGTTGTGCACTCAGCTGTGGTTCCCCTTGCTCTCTGTGTTTGGTTGGGCAGTGGTGCAGGAAACTGAAGGGCTGGAAGTGTCAAAAGAGAAGTTTCCAGCATAAGGGGGAGATCTGGAAAGTGAGAGCACACCAGAAGGTGCACAGGTGTGTCAGGCATGGGTGTCCCCACAGCATAGTGGGGTGGTGGATCAAGAGATCACGAGCTGAAGAAGGGTTGGACGGATCACTGAGTCTCGTGTTGGTACATGTGTGGTTTGCAAAGTTTGGGGTTTAGATACGTACACAGGTGTTGTGAACGATATTGTGCAGTGACAAGTTCATCGATCTTTAGGTATCATGGTGCATGTGAGTGGTAGAAAGGGCAGCACACTGCCATTTCCCTGGAACATGGACAATTATCCTTCCTGTGGAACTCTGTGTATATTTTAGGGTGGTGCATGAAGAGAGAGGACAGGTCTAGGAGGTAAACATGATGTAACAGGTGATGAAATACATCAGCTGAAAGTAGAGCCTCTGTTGGATGAAGGGGTAAAAATGTTTCCATCACCTGCTTCATATTTAACACAGGAATATTGCTCTGGTGGGTATCTGTGGATGAAGGTTGCTGAGGGCAAGACACAGCACACTGTCACAGCACAAGATTCCGTTCAGTTTGACATTCCAGGTTCTTTGGTGACGATGAAATTTGCAATCCACAAGCAGCCATCCTTGCCCTCCACCTGTCAGTAACAGCAGTGACAAAATTCTGCACTGACAAACGACCCCTTTGCCACTTGTACAAACTGTTTTCAGTTTTTCCTCTTCTGCAAGCAGGCACAGCTTTACACCCTGTTGGTGTGTGCCCACGGCCCTCGGCATCTCTCCAGCTCAGCAGCCGAGGCAGTGACTGCTGGGGAACAAACTCACTGCCCTCCACAGTATCCTCCTGCTCAGTGGATAGTCATTCCTGGAAACAGGCTGTGACAGTGTCACTTTCCCCGTGCTCCCTCTTTCTATCCTGTTCCCCATCCTCAGCTATGATCTGCCTCATCAGGAAGGCCAGGCAATTTAGGATTTGCACCTGCTCATGCCCTTGCTACTCCCCTGCTGAGGCTAACTAATAAGGAAGCCAATTAACCTAATCTCTGGCATCGCTTTTTAAATAACATGGCATTAATCTGCCAGCATAAATTGTTTTTTAAAGGGAATTTTCTAATTATTTTTGCCATGTTGTGCAGGCTCTCCAGATTCAGGCTGTCTGAAGTCAAAAGGAGCTCATACCAATGTTTTCCAGACTTCATTTCAAGCTCTCAATAAGTTTGACAAACCAGTTTGGGAATGTCCTCAGTACATATGTTCCCAAATGGTATTTTATACAGGACTGCACATTTTTCCACAAGAGCTGTTGTCAAAGTATACTCCCCACACTGGATCTCTACAGGACAACTAATAAATGCCAGTGACATAGACTCAAAGGATCTGATTTAAAAATTAAAATAAGCCCGAGGTAGAAGAAAGAGATCACGCAGATTTAATACCTCCCTTCCTGTTATTTCAGCTTTCTCACAGCCTCTTGGTAAATCCGGGGTCAAAACCCCGCTGCCTTGACTCATTTGCGTTCTGCTTTCAATGGCCCGTGGTTTATGGTTTCCACGGGGGGAGCCGGCTGAGATCCGCAGTTCCCGTTTTCCTGGGCGGAGGCGTGCAGGAGGTTATGTTCCGTTCAGCTTTCCTTCATGTCACCTCTTCTCCTGCTGTTCACCCAAAAACGCGATGCTGGCGCCGGGTGCCATCTAGTGGAACCAGCCCCGTGTTCCCTGGGATGAGCAGCTCCGTCCTGTCCCATCTGCTCCCCTCTGAATGCTGCTGCTTTTCAGAGATATCTGCTGATAACCGCTTGCAGCTGTCTCCAGTATAAATATTTTTGCGAAGCTCTTCTCATAACCCCACAGCTGCACTTGCTGCATTGCAGTTGCCAACTACTTGTAATTTATAGGTACTGCGATAGCAGCTGCAGGTCCAGATGTGGAACAGGGAGCTCTCCAAGGTGCTGGGGGAAAGTGGAACTCCAATACCATATACAGTTATTTCCTAATATTATTTTTCCTAATTTTGGAAAATACAAATTCAGCAAAAATTTAACAGACAACAGCCTGAAAAACGGGCACTGAAAATTGTTTTATTCTTTTCTGGGTTTAATAATGTTGTTCTTACCAAGTCCAGTATGAATTATCTTAGTCATTTACATCCTTCACTGAAATAAGGGAAAAAACTTTGTTTCTTGGGGGGTTTTACGGTCAGGCTGGGACTGACCAGAGTGTTTCCCTAACCCAGCTGCAAGATTTCCCTCACCAGAATTAAAGTGTTTTCACACCAGTGCGTGCTGCTGGGCCACTGATGTGATCTGGCACTGCAGGTTCTAAGCAAGAGCTAATTTTGGATAGATATCCAAGGGGGTTCGTCTGTATTTAATCTTTTGCTGTGGCCAGCAGAAATGTTACACTTTTTTCCAGTTGTGTTTGCATTCCTCAAAATAAAGCCCAGCATAAAACATGGTTTTTCAGACCTCCTAGCGCTCACCCGGTTCTGCAGCAACCATTTCCCTCTGGACACAGCCAAGTGTCAGGGATTAGTGCTGACCCCCTCACAGGAGCTCTTAGCACATCCAGGGACATGTCAGTGGGAGCTTCCAAACGTTCTTACCAGGATCAGAGAGAAAGTCAGCAGTTATTCCCACTCCTCACTGATTTTGCATTTGAGAAGGAGGGAATTGTGCATAGTTACTCCTAAGCAGAATCCGTATTTCTTACCGGATTTATGTGTTGGGCTCAGAGGAACATGGTGAGCCCATAACAGGAGCACTCTTGGAACTGAGTTCAGCTCTTCCTGCCTACACTGCCAGCGTCTGCAAAATCCTGCACGAGTGCCCCATGCTGAGCCCCAGTAACTTCAAGAGAAGTCCCAGGAGTGTGGAGTGAGTGCACAAAACGTGCTGGAGATCCACAGAAGTGATAACAGGGAGAGGAACTGAGCCGGTGCTTCACTGTGGGTAAATTTTCAAAGTGATGTCTGTAGATGTCTCTGCAGAGCTCTCACTATTCTTCCTTTTTTTTTCACAAGCCACTGGCAGAAAAGAAATGGACTTTAAAGTTAATTAGAGAAAACTTAATCAGTTTTGTACATATCCTATTGTATATTTCAAAAGACGAGAAGTTTACCCTTGCACATGTTCCCATTTCCATGTTCGCAGCAAAAGGAAATCGTGTTTCATTATTTAAAATCATGGATAAAAGAACTTCAGGGAACTGAATCTACTTCAGACCTGCCCATTTGACTAAGACTGCTCTATTTTATTTTGACCTGGCCTGTTACACATCGTCTCTGTAGCATTAAAAAATCCTGTGCCTCAGTATCCCCATCTGCAAAGCAAGAAGAGAAATTGTACCTACCCAGTGGAGGCAATATGCAATAATTATTGTAGAGACTGCTGCACAATTTCACTCTTTAACATTTATAAACTTCTACTAGTGCCCACATTTTATTTTAAGAGGAAAAAGCACAGTATTTAATAAAATCCATTTTCAGCTAATTAAATTTTACTTAGAGCAGCTGAATATTTTCCCCCAAGAATGATCTGTAGAGGTTGAAATAAAATCTTTATGAAAAGGTATGTAAAACCAAATGAAAATGTGAAATTTGTTAAGTAAGTAAAAAAATGTATTCTGCAGTTCATGAAGAACCTGCTATTTCTACTCCTCTTCTCTCCTCCCTCTCTAACAATTATCATTCTATAGATTTTATCACGTTTTGAGATAGTTTATATAGTTAATTAAGGGACTTCTGCACAGTGTGGTGGCTTTTATGCCAGACTATAAATAAGAACATCCTCATGATGTCAGATGCTTTTTCAGTTGCATTTTGACAGCAGAAAACTGGCCCTTGGAATGGTTACATTTGGTAGCTTGATCATGGAGCCTGACCTTACATCCTCTGATGTGGACAGGAATTTTTCATCTGAGTTTGCTGGCATTTGGCTCAAGTCCTGATGGAGCTGTTTGGCTTCTTGCTTTTTATAATCTTCTGAATTAAACACTCTGTAAATCACTGGAATACTGGTTAAATCACATACCAGCTTATTGCTTATGAATACATTTTGGGCCTCTTTGAAAAGAAAGAACCAGCATTTCATTAAGCAAAGCCACTATTTGAGTATCACTCTCTTCCAAGCTGCGGCAGGTTGAAAGCAGCTCAGCCTGGAAGGCAGTTCAGGCAGGGCTCTTGGCTGTGCTGGTGGGAGGAAATCCACTTCAGCAGCTCAACACCGTATCATTTCCCCAGGGGATTTGCCAGTTGCTCACCCATGTTGGTCACTGCACAGCATTTTTTTTTATTATATGTGAAATGTTCCTTTCTTGTGTAGGCAAAGCAATTCCTACCACATGCTTCTTTCTTCCAGAATCAGTTGTGATGTGGGTGGACACCTTAGAAACCATGTATAGCGATAATAATAACGAATGGTCCCCTGAGGGGAGGATTTGATATTAAGAATTATAGTAATGACTTAAAAAAAAAGAGAACTTGGGTAATTAATAGTTAGACACAAATGTTAGCACTTTAGCAGAGAAAAGCCCAGCAACCAACCTCCTTATGTTACAGAAAAGGTCAATAGCTTATGGCTCATCAAAAGGAAAAAAAAAAGGAAAAGAAGAAAGGTTTGAAGCAAATTCTCCCATTGTGTTTTTCTGAGACAGCACCCCCTGAAATGGAGGCAGGGTTCCTATTAAAATCTAAATCTTGAATAAAATGTGCTTCACTGGTGAGAAACATGTCTGCATTTGGAAATGTTTTTGTGCCTCAGGATGAATGAACCTCCTCTGGACCACAGGCTGTGGGCAGCCTCCAAACCACAGTCACTGCTGGAGGGTTCATGCACTTCCTGACACTGCCACCACCAAAAACTGGTTCCTTGGTATGGGTATTCCTCCTTTTTCATACTCAGCAAGGTTGAATTAGTACAGATTTTTGACAGAAAAGGGAGATAAAGGTGGATGAAAGAGAATTTATGAAATTATGGAGTATAGCACCCACTAACCACAGCCTGTACAAATGCTGCTTCCACACATCACCTTCCCAGGAATAAAATTGTAGGTGGATTTTCATAGTGGGAATCAGGAATTTTTGTTTGCATTTTTGCCCTAATGTTCAAGGTCCTGGATGGAGTTTCCAACAGGACAGGAACAAGAAGCACAGGTTTCCCCATGGAGCTGTTTTTGCTCCACTGCTATGGGTCTGTGGAGACACCCTTCAGGGTGAGCCTTGATTATTCGTTGCTGTGTTGGGTGATAAGCTCTTTCAGCGCACTAGACTCTCAGTGCACTGCTGTTTGATCACACAGCACGAAGAATGTGCACCCTACAAAAAGCCGACTTGTTTTGTTTGCGGGCACCTGAAAAAAAAGTCAGTTTTGAGGACCCAAACCTGCAAGATTAGGGGCACTCCCTCACTCTTGTGGGGTTTAATGAGTCCTGGGCTCAGTCACACAGTGAGGGCTGTACAGGGACCTGTGCCAGCCACTGAGGACTGTACAGTGCCCCACCTCTGAGAAATATGTAGCAGTCCATGCCACAGCTCTCGTGCACCCCAGCCGTGTCCTGGGGCTCTCTGTTGTCCTTGCTGCTTGGTGCTGTGACCCCTCCGCAGGTAGTCACTGACCAAATTTAGTAGTCTAAAAATGCCTTTTTATCACAAAATGGGCACCCTGAACCCCTAGGGAGCTCAAAACACATGGGGAAGAAGGGTATGGGGATATTTTGGAAAGCAAGAGGGGACCTCTGGGTGGAGAATGGATGCTACAGCCAGATTTTTCCTTGGCACAGTAACCACTGAGAAAGTCTCTTTATGGCAAGGGTGATAAAATACCTGGCTGATACCCCAGACTGTGTCACTCCAGCCATGATGCCACTTCACCCCTTACCCTAACATTTACTGAATGCTCCACTAGAAATTTGAGATAAGACAGGAATAGAAAAGGTTTCTTTCCAATGTCACACATGAGAAGGAGATAAGAGGAATGAAAGGACCTTCCATATGCAGAGCTCTGAAGGCAGATGTTATACCCCCTTTCAAATGCAAGCATTCTCTCTTGTGTGAGTACTTTAGGTTTATACATCTCTGTTATGGGGCAGAAGTGCAGAGCTAGAGTGGGGTTTTTGTCCTTTGAATAAGGAGAGTATTTATTGCCACCCACTTTTAAACCGTACCCGAAACCAACCCAATTGTGGTGTTTAAAAGTCATCACATCACTGTTGATAAAAACTGGATATAATGGCACAAATAAGTGTATGCCCTGTAAATTTTAACCAATGATGACACAGTATGTGTGGGGAGAGGCTGTTTAGAAGGGTGTTTCAATTCTCCTGAGAACCTACACAGCCCCCCAGAATCTCCTTATCCTGTTGACATGAGAAGAAATAAGATTTGCTCAAAGACTCAGTTTTCAAAAAGAAAACGGAGAATACCGAGTCATTCTGGTTTGGTTTGAAACCAAGCAACACAGACTGTTAAATTATTTTAGAGCACAAGCCCAAGAATCAATCTCTTGCCCAATTAGAAGTGTGACCTAACAGCCAGTGAAATCTTACTGTAACGAGGCACTTCTGCTGTCTCTGGTGGTAGGAGATCATTTCTGTATCTCATTTTATGTACTAATAATCCCATATTGCTCTCTGCAGGCATCACATCATGTTGCCATATTTTTATTAGTGTTTGAAAGTCAGACAAGGTCAGCTGGATGGAAAACGCTCAGGTTTCATCACAAACATCCTTTCCTGTAGATTGGCAGAGTTGCTCAGAAGAATCACATTCAATCCAGGCTCATCCAGAAGATCTTCCCAGTTCATTCTTAAACCTCTCAGTGCTTCTCAAGTCTCTCTTCAACCTGCATTTTTTTCCCCATGTTTTGGACAGCTGATCTTTGGCTAGCTGCAATTCTGACTAGCCTTTTTGATAGCATTCAAATATTTAGATTTTCATTTTTTCATGTCTGTGTTGTAGATAAATACTCATGAAACCATGGTAAATCCAGTGCCTTACCTCATGCTTTGTGTAGCACTGAGGTCAGAGCTGGCTGAGAAAGCTCTACAGAGTAAAAAGAAAATTACATGAGTAAGAGAAAATTGCTTTTAAGTGGTTGAGTTTATCACCTGAGTGCTATCGCCTCTCATTGTCTCCTTAGGAGACAAAATATGACTCCAGGACAAAAAGTTCCTTTTAAAAATACAGTAAAAATTCACTCTGTCGTCTGTGATTTAGAGGGGTCACGTGAGAAACATGATAATGTCATTATTTTAAAAGTAATGTTACCAGTGTCCAAGGTCCATTTCTACTGTTTGCTTACTCGGGGAAATGCAGAGGTTTTGATCAATGCTTTGCAGTCCTCCAGCCTGCATCACTGCAACCCAGAGCTGTGTACCAGCCTCTGATGCACTTTTAAATCAGTTTTTTTAGACTAGAAAGGCAAGTCCATGCCATCATTTTACACCATTACCAGTGGAAGTTGGTGGCTCCTTTTCTGACAAGTGATTGATTTTTGTGTCTTTGTCCATGGCAGGCAGGCTGGAACTAGATGATCTTTAAAGCCCACTCCAACCCAAACCATTCTATGAATCTATAATTTCAAGGTGGTATTAGTGAAGTGCAAGGTTTTGCAGGTTCAGTACCAAATATTACATTGATGGGGGGTTACAGACACAGGCAGACCTCTGAGCTCATATTGTTGGCCTGAATTCAAAAGAACTGCCAAAACAGAGACAAATGTTTTAGATTCTCTTTCTTTTTAGCTTTTATACTCTAAATCCATGGAATTCATTCACCTCGGAAAAAATGATTGGTGAGTGTTGATGTTTCTAAGAACAGCTGAATGAATTGATGTGCATCTGCAGTTGAAATTAATAAGTTCAAATTGCTTTCATCACCTCCTTCTACTTTTGTTCATTGGAAAGTGCTGCAAGGAAAATATGTTTATGTGTGAGTGTGTGAATTAAATATTTAATGCTGGATGAGCCTAGATGAATGGAAGAGCCTTTCCCATCTAATTAAGCACTTTTATTAGAATTCCAGGAGGGTTTTTTTAGTTGCATCTTCTAACAGTCTGATTTCTTGAATATCTGTTCTGGCAAGTCTTTATTCCCATTTGTATGATCTTTTATTCTATCTCACTGTGAGTCTCAGCAGGGCTCTATATCTCCTGGGGAGAAATTTTCTTAATGGCACCTGTCTTCTCTTCTCCTTGGTGAATTTTGAAGTAAACAAGTCATTTAATTGTGTCAAGTCATTAAAAACAACTCATTAAAATTGTGTCTTTGCTACTCAAGAAGTTGCATTCCTGCCTCTTAGAAATCTTTCCCTCTTCCTCCGTGTCCTTATCTACAGTTCTTTGTACATTTATTACTCAACCTGTATGTTTACAGGCTTTGATTTGGTTTTGCAAATTTTCTCCAGTTTGCCTTTTTTTCCTCATCATGCATCAAAAACTCTTAAATATTAAGAAGTTCTCAGCTCTTCATTGCCCTTCTGGATTTATTCTCTATTTTATTCTCTGTTTTCTTTCTCTCTTTCTAAGGAAGTAGAAATCTGTCTTAGCTGCTGTCTGATTTTGTGTTATTAGAAGTAGATGTGAAGATATTGAGTTCTGGTGCTGAGACAGTTTAGATAGACAGATAGTTTTTTATAGTTAACCATAAAAAATGCTTAAAGTATTGTGAGCTGACGTCCTTAGGACTGTTGTCTTTCAGAATATTCAGTGCTGGCTTGATGCAGATAACAAGGGGAGATATTTCTGCCTTCCCCATTTTTTTGTAGCTGTCTTTATTTCTTCAACTTTTATATATTACTGACATCTTAACATACTAATTATATAGTAAATGTTTTCCAAAATTATGACATAGTGAAGCAAGGAGGTTCAAATTTTTCCCCAGTAATGCATATATACATAGTTTATATTATTTCTTTAGAGGATGACATATCAGAGCACCTTTGGTGCAAACTGTTGCATTTTTGTTCACAGTGGCAGCATATTCAAAGAATTTCCATACCAATCCTGTTCTGTATTTGAAATTAAAATTAAGTTATGAAAACAGACCTTAGAACAACAGTCTATACCATACCCCAGAATTTGACTGCTTTTATCAGTTTCAGACTTTTTCAGTCTGGCATTGTAAAATATTCTTCTTGAAGTAAAGGGAGCCACTCCCTCAATTACAGTGGAAAATTTCTGGGTATTTTTAACTTGCTTTTGAAGAACTTTATATAGAAGAGTTAATCATGTTTATGCTCAGAAGGAGAACCAGCACCACGAAGTCTCTGAGGGAAATTTGCCTTCTTTAGGAGAAAATGTCAGAAGAGGGAACACACAGATATAAAAATTTCAGCAAAAACCAGTACAAACACTTTCAAACAAGTTCCTCATTAATCACAGTAACTTTTAAAGTCAAATGCAGGTAACACATGATTGATTAGTTTGTTTTATTCTACATACTTGTTCTGAGCTCAATTGCAAGCGAAGATGGCTTGGCAGCCAGCACTCTGCTTGTACTTGGGAACTTTCCTTGTTTGGAAATTTTGAGGGGAGACTTTTTGGCAAAAAACTTCACTTAAACGAGCAAATTTCTCAATTTATTACCTCAGTAATGTTTTTTGAACATGGTGCTGAAGTCACGCCTGTGTCTGGAGCAGTTTAACAGCCTCTGGTCCAGACAATGTCATTTTAATGTGGAAGAGTTATGTAGCACCTGCTCCATCTTCTGTCTGGCCCAAAATGTCTTATTGCCCTCTTTCCTAGGCTATAAGATCAATCATTTTAAAAGATGAAAGAAATAATGGCAACAGTTTAGTAAGGCCTTGCCATTTCTTTGGCTGGAAATTAAGATTAAGGTTCTTTTTTGTGAGAAAATAGTGAAAATATTGTGAGGATGCTGTGAAGCTGGTTCTTCATCCAAACCAGGAGCCAGAGATGTACAGACTGCCTTCGGAATTGCCCATTTCCAAGCCAGCATCCTGCACAAATGAGCTCACAAGGGACAGGCTCAAATCCAAACAAGCCCTAATTATGAGGGTCTGTGAGGAGCACTGGCTCTTTGGAGAGGCTGAGATGACCCATAATATTGATTGACTCAGGGAAAAAAGTACAGAGGAATTTTAAGCAGGCTGTTTTGGAGAAGAAGAAAGGGTGTAGCTATGGAGGACCATAGCTTAATAGGAATAACATACTTCCCAGAAGGAGCTGACTGGCATGAGGCCCTGTTAATACAACTGTGTTCCTGGGATACAGGTGTGCATTTGGCCTGACTCCCCTACAGGAATTTAGCAAAGGAGAGTTAAAGGTCCAGAACAGCACGAGATAATTGGAAATGTGTTTGATAAATGCTCTCCAAAAGGGTTTTTCAGTTTGAGGATCACTAGGAGCTTTCTCAAAGAGAGTGTCAGAGAGTTGTGGCCATCCTGCCTGGAGCAGCTGTGTAGACAACTCACCCTCCTCGTTCTCCCTCTGGGTGATATAATAGCCCAGAGAAGTTAACTTATAGTTAGTTAGGACATAATTCGCCCCGAGCATACCCTATCCCTGGAAGTGTTCAGGGCTGGGCTGGATGGGGCTTGGAGCAACCTGGTCTAATGGGAAGCACCCCTACCCATGGCGAGGGGCTTGGAATGAGATGATCTTTAAGGTCCTTTCCAACCCAAGGCAATCTGTGAATCTTTGATAATGGGTTTTTAAAGGGGTTGCCTGGGGCTTCCAGGGCAGGAGTCCATGCATATTCCACCATGGACCACGCACCCAGTGTAGCCCACATAAGTGTGTGGGAATCTGATCTTTCACAGTGAGGTTCACAAGTAGGTGAACTCCAGTTCATGGAGCTTTGGACTTGCTGACAGCGCAGTTTCCCTGGTCACTGCTGGTGCAGCCCATCTCAGGTAACTCCTGCAGTTTCTCTGAGAGATCAGGCTTGGCAAGGAGGGAAGTCTTCTCAACCCCCTTGCATGTGGTACCAAAGTCTGCTGCAGGTGGGCGAAGGAGTGTGGCTACTTCAGGGAAGAAGATTCTCTTCAAAAGATGAGGAAGAAGCCAAAATATACCAAGATGAATATGTCCATCTCTCAGGAGCATTTGTGGGGGCAAGCTAGGATCTTAGTCTGCTTTTGTAGCCTGTGGCAGAAGGGAATAGCTCACTGCACGAGGATGGATGCAAACAAGATTTTGCTACAAAAGAAGTTTCCCAGCCATACCAAACAACTTGAGAAAGAACTCAGGAGATGCAAGGTTTTTCCTTGACCATACCCAAGAATGAGAAGATGACTTTGCTTTTTTTTTGTCTGCAGCACAGCTCTTTGCTTTTCCTTCTGCCTTATCATCTACCGAAGCTGGTTTATGCAGCATTTCTCATTGCATTAAAGTTTTCCTCTTCTGAAAGATGATGCAGTGAACAGAACTGACAGGACTTGTCTGAGCTCTGGTCTGAATTATTTGCCATAATTGGCATGTCTGTCCCTTAGCTCCACCTGTATAATCTGAAGCATTACAGCTTTAAATTCTTACAATTTGTATAATCTGTTTATTTATAGATGGTATTTCCCCCTGTTTGTACTTTCTTGCTCTTCTCACCATGGGTAAAATAAGCCAAGAACTAGATAGTTCATATGACAAACAGTGAAGTGCTATTTTTTTTTCCCAAAAGGGGTTTTGATTTGATTCACTGATTTTCTCTTTTCCTTCTACTCTCAGAGGTTACTCTCTGTTAAGATAATCAACATAGCTAACCAGAGAGATTGATTCCTAACAGGTATAGCTGACTGGAAACTTAAGTAGCTAACGCGCACAAGCTTGAAAAGATCCAGAGCAAGTTGTAGGGCTCATCTTTTTACAGGAAAGCTAATTTTGTGGCTGCTCTCAGTATGAGCATTATGTGTTCTCTTATCCATACCTAACGAAAATGACTTTAGGCTGCTCACAAAGACACCTTCTGGGTAAAAACATGAGAAAATATGTGATTTTGCTCTACAAGCAGCAGCTGTGGGTGATACTTTGCATGGAGAAACAAAAGCTATCTGGGCATCTTATGATACACTCAGACTTGAAGTGTCAGTGCATCAAAAACCCACTCTGCCCCTCCCCATTCTCAGTTCACCCCATCTCCGTCACCCCTGTCAGCTTTACTCTGAGGGTTCCACCTGCAGGAGTAATGGAAGGGGGAACCTGTGGCCATCAGGGTCCTCACCTTGGGTCTGCCCCGATTCTGGCTGGCCTTTGAACAGTTCACAGGAAATGACAGTTTTTTCACAGTGCAAAGACTGCACAAGATCAATTCTGAACATTCCTCTTGCTGCTGTGTTTGTCCTTGTTGCAACAGCACCAGCACAGAGGGAATGTGCAGCCCAGGGACGTCCTGCCTGACAGAGCAGAGCTGGAGTGTAACTCTGGTACTGCACCAGGCCCCAAAACAGGCAATAAAGAGAATTCACTCAGTGTCTAATTATTGCATTCAGTTTTGTTCTGTTTTGAAAACATGTCTGGAAAGCTCTGTGCAAGGAGGCCTTTTGCTTAAAGGCCAGGCAGGATTTGGCACTTTTCTCTGGTTTTCGGTGATGGTGGCCTCAAACTGCCTTGTTATTCCTGTCTATAGACCAGTGATGATAATAGCCTCACTTTCTCAAGCAGTTTGAGTTCTTCTAATGAGGCATATTTTATACAGGCTTTATTAGGTTTCTTGTTTGTAGGATATTAGGATACACAGGGTTGTTGCAATGTGACTTCAGAATATGTAATGTAATTATTTGTGCTGAGTATAAATACAGTTAAGGCAATGCTGTCTGTGCTGGGATAAAATGACATTATGCTGCTTTGACATTTACCAAAAAAGCCTCCTTTTTCTATATTGCATTTTCTGTGTATCACTTGTGTTCTGCTACAAAAGGAAGGTAATGGATGAGAGAACAAGAAAAGCATTTTGATTTTATTTTCTAAAAAATTAGATATTTCGTATTAATAGGAGCTTTTCCCTTTGAAGCCAAGCTTCCTATCAGTTGTCATGCAGTTGCTAATCTTTTCTGCCATCATGTTCAAAGGAAAATTATGAGGCAAAAAAGCCATTGGGTGAAGAAGACGAAATTATATTTTTCTTGTGGCAATAGGATTCAAAGATATAATTATTGTTTATCCTTTGTGGACATCATCAGTGTTGATAAATACAATTACATTGTTTGCCATCCCTGAACTAATTCTTAAGGCTTAGGCAAGTCAGCAGTGGAACTAATATGTTTAGCTTCTTATTAATAAGAAACAGAAATTGTCACTTAAATGAAAGGCATCTTACAAGTTCATGCTGTATTTCCAAAGCAGGTGTGCAGCAGCTTAAACAAGGACATTTCTGAAACTGAAATCTTATTTTTCTCTTTTCGCAGGGATCCCCAGAATTTGTATCCCCCTGAGGTCAGCAATGCAAAGCTTCAGTATGCTGGTTGGGGTCCGAAAGGGCAACAGCTGGTAAGAGAAAAAACAAGTGTGCCAATGCATTTAGAGACCATTGCTTGGAAGTAAAGAAATAGTAATTCCTTTTTTGAATAGTTTCTTGAAACCTGTGCGGTAGCTTCTAACATTTATTTATGACTGTTCTATCATGTAATTTATTTATAAAATTTCCAAGTATATCCATTCATTGCAAAGTAATCGTGTCTAAAAATGCAGAGAAAGAACACTTTATGAAAGCTTTTTGAAAGGATGCACCTGCTTCTCCCGATGTTGGACACAGGACAGATTATAGAGATAATAGACAGTTTGATTTATTTAGCATCTCATTGCTTCACAAGGGCATCTTCAGACTTGCAAACTTGGCACTGGGGATATGTTAATATTAGCAGCCCAGTTTGGAGAATGCATCTCTCTAGAACAGAGATGCCCTGCATTTGCCCTCTGGTTGTTTGCAAAATAGACAGAATTAGAAGTGGATCCTGGAAAGTTTTCAGAGCTGCTTAAAAAAAACCAACCACAACACTTGTCAGGGATTCATTATATTTCATGGAGCTATTCATACTGCCACAATCTTAAAATCTCCAGTATTTTACCCCTCAGCCACTGCCGTCCTGGATGTGCCCATTTTTTCAGAGCATGTATTTCCTGGCCAGATCCCCTGGCTTCATTTCCTGGTGCAAATCCAATATTAAGTTTTTCCATATTCCAAACACTCTCTTTCTACCATAACAAGAAATGAAAAAGTGGCAACATCTTTTTTGATATGGAAGCTTTATACCAAGAAATGAGCTTTGAAAGCTCATTATAAGAGAAAATCTGGCATATGTCTCCTGTTCCCAGTCCTCTCTTGGGGACTGTTTGTCTGTGTCCTTAACTAGATTGTTTTAAATTCTGTGATTTGAAAAACAGCAATAGGAGTCATTATAACTGCAAGTCTGAAAATCGGGTTGGAGAAAACAAAACAGATACAGGAACAGGAAAGTCTTTCCTCTGCTCCATCAGGAAAATTGTGTTTGAGCGTCATCGACCTCAAATCTGATCAGAGAAGAGATGCAGCAGCCTTTACCTCTATGCAAAATGTCTTCTGAGGGGCTCTTTGCTTTCATTGCACACAGCTGGAAGGGACCTCACACATCACAGTGTTCTAGTCCCCCCACCACGTGTAGGGAATACCTTTAGGACATAGCAAACAAAGTCAAAACTTTTTTCCCTTCACTGCTCACTAGCTCTATTTTAAGTCTGACAAACTGAGTTTCACAATGTGTAACAAAAACTACTAATCTGCTAACTAAAAGCTAATATTGAGTGGCATTAGTCACGTTCACCACCCCACAAGTGAATCTTCCTTCCTTTAACAGAGTTTTGCTGTGACCTTTTGTGCCCTCATCACCTGTGGTCACAGCTTGTTGCTGACTCACATCCATGCTCATTTTACCAAGCTGAAGAATGACTGTACCTAATTTCCCCCTTGGAAAGAAAAACTAATGAGATCTTATACCAAAGTCAAGATGACCAATTTACTGCCTCCATTGCCTTCTCTGCCTAAGTGAAATAACCACACAGAAAGGAAAAATGCTCATATCAAAATAGACAAATTATATCTCCAACAGGACAGTATATACAGTCCAGGAGAAGAAAAATCTTCTCTACTCTCAGCTTTATCATTCAATGCCAAAGTAGCTGATACCAATTTCCACCATATTTTACTAAGAAATTTTCAGTGAAAACTCAAAGCCCTGAGAATTCCTGAAGACATCAAGTTTCATACAAGTTCCTTCTGTGGGGTACATGCTATATATATATATATTTTCAGGTACCTTTAAAAATCCCTGTGGTTGTTGAGTTCCATATGAATCTTGGAAATATCTTGCTACAGCAAATTTGTTCTGCATGCTTACTTTTTTCTTTTTTCTTTTTTTTTTTTTTTAACTTCCAACTATGTAAAATTATTGGCCCATAACTGAGCTCTATTCCCTGTTCTTGCATTTGGAATCAGGGTAGGTGAGGAACAACTCACTGGTAGTTTAGGCATTATTTTTTCATACTTCTGACATATGTACCTTTTTGCCCTTTTCTTTGCCAGTCATTTACCTTGAAATAAAATTACAGCTGTAGTTTATAAAATAAACATGCTTTTACATGCATCAGTATAATCTTTTTATATCTAATAATCAGCAGAGAATTGCCAGAGAAAAAAGAAAAGCTTTTAAATTAAAAAAAAAACAACCGACAAGCATTATAAAAGAGATCTAGAAATATAGTATTTCAGGACTAATTGGGTTACTCAGAATATAATTGCCAACAAAATTCGTGTCACCTTCTGTGGAGATGCAAAGGCAGAGAAAAATTAAAGTCTATTAAAATTTGATAGTGGGAATGTGTTTGCTAAATGTACACCAAGTTGCGTTGCAGGAGAAGGAGGGAAAATATGTTGAGTGGGAGGGAAAGGAGTAACTGGGAAGTACATCTCAGCTCCCCTGGTTCCAGGAGGCTCCTGAGTGTGTTTTGGGGGGGTCCTACAGCAGCAATAAGGAACCCGAGTGTGTCAGCCCTGGTGCTGCACACAGAAGCCCTCTGGGCACAGGCTCAATCCAATTTCATGCTGCATCTCCCAGGAAAGGTGGGAGCGAAGG
Source organism: Gymnorhina tibicen (assembly GCA_013399875.1). Taxonomy (NCBI): domain Eukaryota; kingdom Metazoa; phylum Chordata; class Aves; order Passeriformes; family Artamidae; genus Gymnorhina; species Gymnorhina tibicen. The sequence continues at coordinate 302,218 of VXAZ01007730.1, forward strand.
GCAAGTGGGTTTTGCATCACCTTCAAGATACCCCAATTTTCAGGAAATAGGAAAGCTTTCCCCTTGAAATCTCCCGGTTTGTTCTTTTTTGGCGACACAAAGGAGAGGCAGGGCAGGAGAGTAAGAGGGCTTAGTTCCAAAATTTTTGTTCTCTTTGCAGCTTCTATTTCATCCTTCCTAGGGGAACTTTGGGTTGCTGTGCCTGACCTCTTTCTTGCATGTCTAATCATTCAAAAAAAGAAACAAATCTGAAATAGAAGGAGCCTGAATGATCTGCATTCTCTGCGATTAAAAATACAGTGGAATATTCCCAGGAGCAATTTTCTATTTATCTTGCTTTATTTTGTCCTTTCTCATTAAATTATATGCCAATTTTTGGATTACTAAGTCCTCAGAGCATGGTTCTTGACTTCTTAGTAGCCTGCAGAATGCCACACATGCCAACTGAGCTGTTTAAATAATGGCAGATACTGGATCAGAGAAAATCTGTCAGAAGATCAGAATGCAAAGAAGCTCTCACTTCTGGCATCTCAGAAAAATGCTTCAGCTTTTCTCTGATCTCAGCCAAAGTCTTGAAAAATTACATCTCACAAAGCTATTAGAAGAATGGGGCCCTCACCAGTCTGAGCTCCAGAGTCATTAGAAAAAGAGCCACTAATTTCAATGCAAGAGGGAACAGATTCCCTAAATCTGGCTGTTAATGAAGGGCTCATTCCTCTCATTTGTCCTACAGCATGAGTCATCATTTATGCTTTTATAGAATAAGTGAAAAACACTGTCAACTTGGAATAACCGTGTGATATATTCACTATTTGTGGGTGTAAATGACTATGCAAAATGCCTATGGGAAAAATCCATCCTTTCCATGGTGCACCTGACAGCCCAAAGTCACACTTAGTATTCAGTTTTGTCAGCCCACTGGCCTTCAGCATGGTGCTTGGTGTTTTTTTAGTGAACAGACTGTACTATCCTCAGTTTGTGTGATACTTTCCAGCAATATAAGGCTGTGGGTGGCATGACAGGACTGCAAAAAAAAAAGTGTTATTCTGTACCTTTGTCCTGTTCTGGGTGTGCTTATCTGCACAAGAATCTTCACTCCTTGGATTTCTTCTCTTTCTCTGATCATGCCATCTATGACTCAACAGCTACCCACTTCTGATTTTGCCACCAAAAAATAAAAACCTTCTGTTAATTGATCTTATTGGAATATTTTACCAGTTTCATCATGTTCCATCTCATGTTCCAAGGCTCTGCCCACATGCCGAGAGCTCACGTAATGTTCCTGTGGTACATTCACCCCAAAAGTATCTAAGAAAAGGTTAATAGCGCCTCTGATCCTGAACTCAGCTTCATAAAACTTGTGTGGCTGACAGGTCTGGACCTGTCTATTTATCAAGAAAAGTAAGTGCAGTGTGAAGAGGTTTCCTTTGCTGTTTTTCTTGGCAGCACAGCTGAAGTCAGGGAGTGCTTCAGGAGTAAGAGACTGTCCAGTGAACGTCCGTAGCTGAGGTGCTCAAGGAATACAATAAGCCCAAAGCTTTCAGGAGGTTTTTATCTAAGTTATCCCAAAATGAGCACATCCAGGTTCAAAGGATTTGCATTAAGGACAAGCTGGGAATATCCATGGGCCCTAATGCCAAAAGGAAGGAGGAAGCAGGAGGCCTGCTCTAATAAAATGCAGTGAATGTTTGTCTGCGTTGACAGCACTAAATACAGTTCACAGGAGCTGTTAAACTCCAATTTCAAAAGCAGAAGCACTTCTGCTGTGCTGCTACTTTCTTTTTTTTTTTCAAAATCAGAATCTGTAACCTTCCTGACAGATATTAATGGTAATGGTGACACATCAGATGCTGGGTGAAGCAGTTTTGCACAACTTTAGAGGCAGCAGTTATAATTCTAAAAAATATCTCTCATAGATCATAGTATTTATTCTTCTACAAAGAGAAACATTTTTTTTGAGGTTCTCCTGACCAGTCAGTCCTTTACTGTTTACACAGTTTTTTTAAGTACCAAAAACATAGAGAGGGGATTGGGGTTGTTGGAAGTTTTGTATGCCCTTGCACTTACTGCAGCCCCACAGAAGGGTCAAAACGGGCTTTTCCTGCATTCATAGGCAATAAGCCTTTTTCAGTGTCAAATCTTTTTGGAGCAGGAACTATCTCTTATTCTTGTAGATTGTGCTGCAATCAAGTTTGTAATTGGTTCTGAGGTAACAGAAGTTAACTTTCGCAGCAGGTGCAGAAGATGCAGTAAGAAATCTCTATTTCAGGGAAATGCAAATGCCAGCAATAAAAAGGAGGAGTGATTCTTTCAGCCTCTACCGTGTTAGGGGTTTGCAGGTGCCTTCAAACAGTGAATGCTGATGCTGGTAAACAGCTTATTGTCATAAATATTGCTGTTTAAAAAAGTGCAATACGATTAAGAGAAACATCGAGGGTTTTTTCATATATATAAAACATTTGAATGATAGATCCTGCTGCACATGACCAGAACTATCCATCTCCCTTACAATTTTTCTTTTTAATTCTGTAGTACAATGTTTTGCTGATTAGGATGTCTAGATGCAAAAAAAGCTGGTTAAGTGATGACACCTGGAACTAAACTGGAGTGACTCCTCTAATTAGAAGTTTTTCCTTGCCTGAATTTGTGCCTGTCATGCCAGCTTAGTTCCAGGCAGAAGGGCTGCACAGATATCAAGGGAAGAGGACCATTTTCACAGGAGGCACTGACTCATCTGCTGTTGTTCCTGTTCCAGCAGGGCTTTTGAACTGCTCTGTGTATAATTGCTGTAGGTCTATTTGTCTCTACCATTCTTTCATAGATTTTTGCATCATTATTTTCAAGCTGCTGTTCCCTCACCTTTTCTTTTTGCAATGACATCTGAATCAATATTTAGCTGTGGTCTGCTGTATGTAATTATTCTGGCTTGCTTATCTTGCTAGTTGCAAGAAAAAAAACTTCTGCCCTGTCTCCCTCTCCACCCCCAACCCCAAAGTCTGTGTAAGCCCTATTTAAGCATAGTGAGGGATATTCAGACAGATTTTAACAGGGTCCCTGCATTCTGGAAATGCAAGAATTTCAGCATAATAGTGTGCCATCTCCTCATCCCCTTCTCCAGGGTCAGAATATGAAATTTTTTAGGGAAATATCAGTAGGATATATTACACATACACCGAGCACCTGGACAGGTTGCTCCCTTCCCCTCTCCCCTCATTTTATTCAAATAATTCCACTGGAAAAGTGTTGTGTTTAGGTTTTGTTTCTTGGTTTGTTTTTTTTCCTTTGGTGCTCTCTCTTTGGTTACAGTGGCAGCAGTGTCCTGTTTTTAACTTTGCACATCCTTGTCATTCCTTTGTTACCCTTGGGCTTAGTTTTGGGTCCTCGTTCCCCAAAGGGAGGCTTTGGCACGGTCAGTGTTATGTTCTTTGCTGAGAAATGGTCACATCCCTTCCCCTCCAGGCATCCTTGGTACTGCATCTTCATCAGTGGCAAAAGAGCAAGATATTTAAGATAATTGAAGGTGCTGCAACAAATGTTAGTGAAAGAAGATGTAGGTGATTTTATTTAAAATAAGTTATTGCTCTTTCTGTGGGCGTGAAAGATTTCAGAGGACAAAATGAAATTGATTATTTGCCGTAGAAGATTCACAAATAAATCAGAAAGTAACTGCCCTTACGCACAAATATGAGACATAGGATGATGCATGCATTTCCCCTGCAGGTGAGACACTGCCACAGGTTTCCTCTGTGATTTCTTATATGTCACTTTGTTTTCTGGCGAAGTTGAAGCAATAGATTCCTACCTTTAAATGGACTTACAGAATTGATGCATTAAATATTGTGGACATTCACAGTCTGCATTAAGGAAACTGAGTTTGCACTTAAAAGGAATGCATATATCATGGATTTACTAGCTTAGAGGAACTCACCATCTTGTTCCTCTACAAGGGAACTACTGAATTCTCTTCCTTTATGTGTTACTGCATTTCCTCACCTGCTGCTATACAATATTCCTAGCAGTAAAACACTCCAGCACTGAGTCAGTTCCACTGAAAGTAATTCCCTCCTATTACAGAAATTTCTTGAATTTCAGTTGAGATTTATGGATATTGAACAACTCTTTTTTCGTTAAGGGCAGTTTTCATTTCAGAGATCTAATTGCCAGAAGTGTCTTCTTGTCTATGCATAAGGGTTCCTGGCATCTTACGGATCACTGCTTCGTGGGTGATGTCCATTGAAACACGTGCCTGTGAAAAGTGTTGTTCTTGAAAACTGCCATGAAAACAGTTACCTTTTACTTTAGACAGCAGCAGTCATTGCTGAGAGGGTGGTGAAGTGACAGACATTGGGATGCCACAAGCAGGACAGGGCAGTGCCACCCAAGGGACCGTGGAGTGTCCCACCTAGGCTAGTGGTGCTGGTCCCTTCTTCCCCAGAAACTGCCATTTCATGAGGAAACTTCATGAAAAATTCTGTGAGCTCTCCTCCTCAGCTGCTGGAAGAGGTGTTGGGTGTTTGTACAACCAAGCTTCTAATTAAAGAGGAATATTGCAGTGACTGGCTCACTATCCAAGGTCGGATGTGCACCTGGAGGAATCCTGAATCCCAATTGACAGCTTCTTTATGCTGACACAAATAATCTCTGTGCTCTTCTCAGTCAGGTATTCTTTCTATAACACAATAAAGAATTTTTAATGGAATGCTGTATCATCTCACATTAAATAATCTAATTTATAGTCATGGCCTACATAACCATCAGTGATATTAAGTTATAGAATACAAGATAATCCATCAAGCAGAACTTAAAAGCAGAATCAGAGTTCCATACTAAATGGTACATTTACTATTACATTCTTTTATATAACAAGGCAGTTATAAATTAAAATAACCCTATTAGAATACAGGGCAATGAAATATAAGCAGACATGGTTCTTTCTCTTTGTTGAGGTGAAACAAACCCTCTTCTCTTCTCTGAAGAACAGAAAGTAGGACAGCCCATTTTTCTTGAAACATGTATTTTTAAATCTCCAGAATTGTGATAATTGTTTATTTGGCTGTACTTTGGCAGATTCTAGGTGTGATTAGAATCTGTGCATGTTGTGGTCTAACCTGCTCACAGAATACAAATGGAAATGGACAGCATTAGTAATGATACAATGTCAAAAATGTAAAAAAGCTTGTAGAAAGCTGAGAAGAATATTAATGCACCGAAGGACTTAAGCTGGGAGAATCAAGAGGGAAAAACTCTTCTGTACCCAGTTTAAAAGGAAAAATTTTGGGAATGTGTCTCCATATCACAGAAGTCTCTCATTACTTCTATAGTCCATTGTGTGGGACTTTATCTCAAATATTAGTTTTGACAATTTTGGGTTGTCTAAAGACATTTAAACCCACAAGATCTTAAAATCTCTACTGATTTCCTAAGGGAGAATCCAAGTGGGATACTTCCAAGCAAGTTTCTGAACAGGCCAAAGTCTGCTCTCCTGAAGTTCCAGGGCTTAATATTCTTTTGCCATATTTCCTCTTGTGATCCTGAACTTCATCACCTCATGGTGTGTGCAGCATCAGCTGCTCCCAGCTTTCACTTTGCCTTGCAATTTCTCCTGGTTTGAAAGCCTGAGGTCCAGCAGAACATCTCCCTTCTACAGCTCCTTCATCACCTGTGTCAGGACAAATGCCCTCCACAGACCTCCTGGGTTATTGTGCTCATGTTGTTGACTCTCCAGAAGATAAGGGTTAAGGTCCTCCATGAGGATTAGGGTATTTGAATGTGAGGCTTCTTTCATTTATATGAAGAAGGGCACATTTCCTTCTTCTTGGCCAGCCTGTTGGTATCAGATGCTCCCCCTGCTCCTTTCCTTCCTCCAGCAAGGTGATCACCTCCCCCCGCCCCAGAGAGAAGTCACCTCCAGACCTGGAGAGCCACATCCTCTCTTGGGAACCCTTAAGACACTGTTCTAGAGCTCTGGACACTGTTCACAGATATAAGAAATGTTTCTTTATTTGAAGACATGAAGGAATGCTTTTCCATTCTCTCTGACATTGTAGTTGCTTTGTTGATCGCATGCGATGAAAGCAAAATTAAGTTCTTAATGTTTATTTTGCAAGACATATTGACAGTTTCCAAGCTATGTGGCTAAAATCAGGAGATTTGCATGATTTACTAGTGGTGACTCTTCTACACTTCCTTTCCCAAACGTGCAATTAATGCCACTGCAGGCAGCACATTTTTTGTTTGGCTTTTGCAGTGATTGTGGTGGTTTCCCTTGCCCAAACAGTTGCATTTTTTGATTGCACAGATTTCCATGCAGCTAAGCTCTTACACCACTGGAATCAGATGTGTTCAAGTCTTCCAACCCCAGTGAGAAGTCATGAATATTGGTTTTGACGTGTTCATGGATCAGCATGATTCTTATATGCATCAGTCTGCACTACTGTATTCTCTGGCTGCAGTAGTCCCTTGGGATTTTTAAGCTCTCTGTCCCGATAGCTTCCCTGCAGGATTATTTTAAACAGGTGTAGTCCTCACTTTGATGTAAACATTACCTTTGCCTATGTCTGAGCAAGGTAAATTTGAATTAAACTAAGCTTTATCTCTTTGTGGCATACATTCAGAAACTGCTGTCTTCTAAATCCCTGGTGTCTTGAGGAGTTAGCTTCTTACTTTGAATTAAAACAAAGATAAATCCTGGTCTAAAAAACCTGAAACTGTAGGCTTTTCTGTCAATTATTTTATTAAGATGTGATTCTCTGCAATGTGCTGATTTTGTGGAAGAGTTTCATTGTTTCATCACTGGTCTTAATGACATTTTCATTTTCTGAAGAAAAAAGTTGATTTAAAAATTCTTTATCTCACTCCTCCATCATAATTGCTATCTGTCTCCTTCCTAAATTATGAACATGAACCATTTGATGGAGAGAATGAAAATATTTTGACGTTTTTTGTCTTGTATCTTTTTTATCAGTGCTCTCAAACTACATTTAAATGGCAACAAGAAAAGTCTAATTAAAATACTAGATCTTACTATCTAAGCTCACTGGTGAGGAGCAATTTATGGTTTTATTACCCTTTTTGAAGAACTGATAAGAGCTGGTGTAATCACATCATATGCATTAGGAAAAACACTAATGACAGAATACATTAATGACAGCTATTTGAACATCAAAGTTTGCATTTTATGAGGCTTAAAAGAAGAAATTGGCAGTGGATTCATTAAATTATGCATAATCAATCAGCAACAAGCTTTAGAACTGATTTGGAATTGATCACGTATTTTTCTGCTGAAGTTGGTGTGAGAGCAATAACTGCAAAATGCCAAGACCTTTCCGGTGCAATGCTCGTCACACTTCCTTGATATCACAAAATGAAAACACAATTATTGTATCTGCTTCAAGATGCTACAGAAATGAGGACAGGCCCATTCTAATTGCGTGTGGTACAGACAGGTTTTAACTTGAACAAACGGCAGGGAATCTCTCTCTCTGCAGCTTTTCATTTTCACAGTCCTCAGCTTCCAGGTTTCATCTGGCAGCGTGAAAACAAAACTGGCTTAAGAAGGGATATCTCCAAAATATTTGGATGGAATTAGAGAGCACTAGAAATGGTGGAGAGAAGGGAGAGGTCTTCCTGTATGTGCATACCAGGAAGTGTTTGATCACTATCAAATCTACTCATGTCCGTGATCTGACATTTCCAAACCCCATTTACAAGCTGTGGCTCTGTTCCAGACCTCAGCCAACTACTTAGCATATAAATAAAGACATAATACTTTTCCACTTCCTGAACATATTGGTAAGATAAATCTGTGTATTTTCCAGAGGCTTTCCGATCAATGTGATGAATAACATCGTATAAATATGTAGATAGTTAATATAGAGTTCAGCACAAAACATTCCTATCGCTGAAACCCGAAAGAAAATGAACAGGAGTCAGACTATTCTAAGGAAGTATCTTATGCTGAAAAGTTAAAAAAAAAGTCCTTGATTAAATGGGCTCTAAATCCCCTTGTGGGATTATTGTGGTGGGTTGCCAACCAAGCTGCTCTATCACCCCCTCTCCCCAATAGGCATGGGGGAGAAAATTCTGTGAAAATCTCATGGGTGGAGGTAAGGACAGGGGGATCACTCACCAGTTGCCATCAGGGTAAAAAAGACTCAATTTGGGGAAATCAATTTGATAATTTGCCATTAATTGTAACAGAATTGTGACAGTGAGCAATAAAACAAAACCAAACACACCTTCCCTTCCTTCCCCTCCTCCTCCACTGACCATGCTGTCTGCAAGGCTTTCTCTCACATTTTCTCACTCACATACAAAACCAGCATTTCTACCCTTTTATAAATACGTTTTCACAGATGCACTAGCGGTGTCCCTGATGGGCTCAGCTTTGACCAGCGGCAGGTCTGTCACTTTTCACAGACTTTTGGGTTTTTTTAACTGATTCTGCAAAATAAATACGAGCATTTCTGAGAGATGCAAGAAGTTTTAAGATTATTCTGTTTCTTTGTTAATTATTCAGAATATGCTCACAGGTAAACTGGTTTTCCAACAAAATTGCAGAAAAAGAAAATCTAAAAGAAAAGTTTAACATTAAAAACAAGAAACAATGAAGTACATCATGTTGGATGAGAATAGTGTGTTTATTTGTAGTTCTGTTTCCCCATTCACTGTGTCTTCCATTTTGTGCCTGGTCTTTTTAAGCCTCAAAGGAAGCTTGAACTGATTTTGAATTTAAAACAGGGTTTTGTGGTTTAAGCCCAGCCAGCAGCCAAGCCCCACACAGCTGCTCACTCCAGTGGGATCAGGGAAAGAACCAGAAGAGTAAAAGCCAGAGCACTCGTGGGTGGAGATAAAGACAGTTTAACAGGGAAAGCAAAAGCTGTGCACACAAGCAAAGCAAAACAGGGAATTAATTCACTGCTTCCCATGGCTGGGCAGGTGTTCAGCATCTCCAGGGAGCAGAGCCCAATCACACATTTCGGTGACTTGGGAAGACAAACACCATCACTCCAAAAGTTCCCCTGCTCCTCCTTCTTCCCCCCATTTTATATACTGATCACAATGCCACATGGTCTGGGATATCCCTTGGGTCCGTTTGGGTCACCTGTCCTGGCTCCTCCCAACTTCCCAGGCACCCCCAGCCTCCTTGCCAGCATGGCAGCACAAAAAGCAGAGAAGTCCTTGGCTCTGTGTAAGCCCTGCTCCGCAATAACTAAAATATCTCTGTATTATCAACCCTGTGCCCAGCACAAATCCAAAACACAGCCCTATACCAGCCACTGGGAAGAAAATTAACTCTACCCCACCCAAACCCAGCACAGAGAGTCAAGGCAAGGCTTTGTGTCTGTCTATTCACAAAAGCCAGTTCCTGCTGAGCAAAATCTCCATGTCAAAGGGCCCACCTTACCATGTTATCTATTCTCTCACAGATAAATCGTGTGGGCTCACCTTGCAGTGTGGAAATGTGCATTTTAATGTGTAGGAAACATTTACACTTCTCAATGTGCTAATAATTTAAAGTAATGAGCATCCAGGCATTAACTTTATGCTAAATTTGAGTCATGAAGCTCATTCAGTTGACAAGTTATACATGAGTAATTGTGGGGTAAGAGAACATAAACTTAGAATGACACCCTACAGTTGGAAAATAAATAGGAACAGTAAAAATGCAGATCAGTGCACATGAATTTATTTTCTTTTGGTCTATGCAGAAATAGGAATTTCACACACCTCTTTGTCTGGAAGGAAGGTGGGTTGAACAACTGTAAAAGGAGATGTAGTATTCACCTACTCAAAATAGGTGGTCACTGTGGCTTTTAAGTCTTAAGGAGATTATTTTCATTATATTCCTGAAAAGATCCATGAACTAATCCATTTAAAAGTACTAATATTTTAATTAATGCAGCACAATCACTGGATACCACTCTGGGTCAGTTTGGTAGAGAGTATTTTAGAAGCCCTTTAAGCAGTTGTAAAAGCATTTTAAATAAATCCTTGAGTCAATCAGTGTCGTTAAGGCTCTTGTATGTTTGAAGTGAATTAAGTTTAATTTGTTGTTAGATCAAATATTTACCTTACTGTATAAATTTATCTTACTAGATACTTAAGCTTTGACTTTTCTTCCTGTCTCAGGCTTGTGGTCCAATCAGTCTCATATTTTTTTCTCCAATTTTAGCTGTGTCATGCAAGGATGTCAAATGGTTTGAAGTGATCAATTCTAACACCAGTTGCAAACAGGCAGAGATTCCTTCCCAGACCACAGCAGTCAGTGGTGTGCTGATATCTGAGGCTAAAGGGGTTATATCTGAAAGTTTCAGGTGACATCCTGAGCCACATAAAGCCAACAGCAAAATCTCCATTGATTTTTATTATCCTGGGATTAAGTGAATGCATTTGAAAAACCCCAAACTTTATCTTAATCCCCTCAGATGTTCCAGTTATTTTTGTTAAGTGTTTAATCTTTTGGGCATCTGTTAAAACATCCAGCAGAAAGAGAAGTCTTCTGCTAGATCCAGTGGCAAGAAGTTCCATATGTTAATTCTGATTTCATTAGGAAAAATATTCAAGGTTTTATTGGTTTGCCCATAGTTTTTGAGAAATAAAAGGGGTGAAAATACATTTTTCCTTTTTTCTGTGTCCTGTCCGTTATCTTGTAGAACTTATGTCTTCCTTTTTCTGTAGAGTTAGCAATTTATGTTTTTTCTGTAGAGTTAGCAATTTCTGTTTCTTCAGTCTGTGTATGGATGTTTCCATTCTTCTTCTTTCGGAATATCTCCTCTTTCCTCTGCATTGAATGTGTCATGATGAAAACGGACATGGTATTCAACTGACTTAGCACAGCTTGATTTTCCATGCCAGTGGTTGTGTTCAGTGTTGTATTTTAAGGCCCATATATTGCAAGAAATTCTGGGGTAAAGTCTTGCTCAAATATGCACACCAAAAGGGAAGACATCAGAAATTTGGGCTCTGCTCTTTGTCTCCCGTACAGAGAGGTATAAAACTGAGCTTGATCCTTTCTGTCATCATTTTAAATTTGTCCGGGAGTGCTATGCAAAGCTGGCGTAAAGTAATGTGAAAGTGATGCCTGTACATATTTTTACTATTTTTCTTTACTAAAAATTCTCATCGTCTAATTAGCTGACAGGATTGATCACTTGATAGAAAGCACTGCTTTGATGCCATAAAACAAAAACAGTAAAAATTGTTACACAGGTATTTCACAATAACGTCAAATATGTTCTAACATGGGATGTGAGGTAATCCAAAGACATTTCTTTCTTGATGAATAACAGAAGTCCAAAAGCTTTTTCTTAATTTATAAGATACATTACACAGAAATCTTCCTTGTGTTGCTTCAGTTATCTTTTATCTTGATTATGGTTGACGTTTTTAGGGTACAAGGCACTGTAGTTAGGAGGATAATTTTTAAATCTCCATGAGGTGCTGCAGTTTGGCTCTGAATTATATGGGAGACAGTTTGAAGTCAGAGCACTATATTATTTTTCCACTGCAGCTACCAGATACCTCACAGACTGATGAGTGCAATGAAGTTTTGAAAAAGCAAACAGTGGAGATGGAAAACACTGCAGTTCTTTAAAAAGGGAAGGGCGGGAACAGGTTGTCAATCCACCTTCTTTGTTTTTCCTGTAAACTCATATAACACTGAATATAGTACAAAATATGGCAAACCTTATTTTGCTGGAAGAATCTTGCTTGAATAAATCCACTTGATTGTGTGCCTGTCACAGAAGAGCTCTCACCCAAGCACACCCTAGCACATTTAGTAGTCAGACACAGAGATTTGGATTTATTTAGACCCAGAGTATCTTATTCTGCTCAGTCTTCACAATTTTTATGCACATTTAAGCTTCAAAACCATCCCCATATGCAGATTAGCTAACACATAAAATTATTGACTTGGAATCCCTTATCTGGCCCCTCTGTTTACTAAAATTCAAGGTAGGAAAGAGAATGTAGTGTCTTCCACAATGTATTTTTTACTTTCAAAACCTGTTAATTGAAGGAAGCTGTTCTTAGTTTAAAAGGAAAAAGAGCAAGCTACAGTTTCAGTAATAATTTTTACCTTTAGGCAAACCTGCTATAACTCCTGCCAAAATTAAATTAGGATCTATACTTTCTTCTGGAATCTTTCCAGCTCATCTTTGGGTGAAACATATACCATAATAGGATGTGAAACAGAAGATGAAAGCAATATTTTTCCCAGTTCTGTCTTTTCATAACGTGAGAAATTACATTCTAGTATCGTGGTAAAGATACATAACATTTATTCCAATATCTTCAAGTATATAAACACCCATCTGTATATGTCTACTAAATCATATTAACAGTTTGCATTTCAGTCTAAATAGCTTACTGATACATCTTTTTAGCTTGAATAGAGTTTAAAAATACGTTAAAAGACAGGGATGGGGAACAGAATAAAGCTCCCATAATCTGAGGTGAAAGGGTCAGTGACCTGCCACACTTCTTAGACACACACAGGTCTGTGGGACAGGATGGGATCCATCCAAGGGTACTGTGGGAGCTGGCAGAAGTGCTCTCTGAGGCACTTCCATCATTTACCAGCAGTCCTGGCTAACTGGGAAGGTCCCAGTTGACTGGAGGTCAGCAAATGTGATGCCCACCTACAAAAAGGGCCAGTGGTGTGAGGTTCAGCAGGGCCAAGTGCTCAGTCCTGCATTTGGGTCACAACAACCCCAGGCAGTGCTACAGTCTGGGGACGGAGTGGCTGGAAAGTGGCCCTGCAGGAAAGGACCTGGGGGGTGCTGGTTGATAGCAGCTGAACATGAGCCAGGTGTGCCCAGGTGGCCAGGAAGGAAGGCCAATGACATCCCGGCCTGTATCAGAAATGGTGTGGCCAGCAGGCCCAGGGCAGGGATTGTCCCCCTGTACTGGGCACTGGAGAGGCTGCACCTCAAATCCTGTGTTCAGCTCCCTCACAACAAGAAAGACTTTGAGGTGCTGGATCATGTCTAGAGAAGGGCAATGGAGCTGGGGAAGGGTCTGGAGCTCCAATCTTATGAGGAGTGTCTGAGGGAGCTGGGATGGTTCAGCCTGGAGAAAAGGAGGCTCAGGGGAGACCTTATCACTCTCCACAACTACCTGAAAGGAGGCTGTAGCGAGGCGGGGGGGTCAGTCTCTTTTGCCAAAGACCAAATGATAAGAGGACGTGGCCTAAAGTTGTGCTGGGGAGGTTTAGCTTGGATTCTGAGAGCAATACCTTCACAGAAAGGAATAGGCTGCCCATGGCAGTGGTGGAGTCACCATCTCTGGAGGTATTTAAAAGATGTGTAGATGTGGCACTGGGGGACATGGTTTGGTGGTGAACTTGGCAGTGCTGGATTAATGCTTGGACTCAGTGGTCTTAGAATCATAGCATGGTTTGGGTTGGAAGGGACCTTGAAGACCTTAAGGGTCTTTTCCAACCAAGTGATTCTGTGATTCTGTGACTCTACTTAGAGCAGGATGTGTTTCACCTTGGGGTGAGGGGACAGGAACTGTGCTATCGATGACAGCGAAACACAGAACAAAGTATTTAACCACATGATAAAGACTAATGCCATGGAACGGTATTTTTATTATTGGCTGGCTAAAGCTTTACTTCCTGATCAGCATTTAAACACATAAATAAAGAGCCTGATTCACAGGAACATTTCACAGCAATAGATCTAACAACTCTCAAAACCTGAGCAATGACATTCTTCATCCCATGCCCTCTAACTGAACTGTTCAATTTCTGAAATGAAGACAGGAGTGAGAGAAATAAAGCTTGTATCAAAGCACCAAGGCTTCAGTATGTTGTAAATTAGCATCTTTCTATTAGCTGATGGCATTGGAAGCAAGCTGTGGAAATCCTTTTTTTGACAGAAGATGCCATAAAACTGTGATTTGTGATTTTGTACTGCCAATTATTGTAAAAGCAAAATGCAACATTTTATGCTGGAGCCACTGCTTAATGCTGTTCTCTTTTTCTTCTTTTTTTCCCTTCAAATCAGATATTTATCTTTGAGAATAACATCTATTACTGTGCCCATGTGGGGAAACAAGCCATCCGAGTGGTCTCCACAGGAAAGGAAGGTGTTATTTTCAATGGGCTCAGCGACTGGCTGTATGAAGGTAGGACATGATATTTAGGCCAGCAGTTAGTTATGAGTTTGAGTTACGCTCTAGAATTACAGACCTTGCTGGAATTAGACATCCAGCATTGCATTTCTGGGCACTGGTGGACCACGGAGCTAAAAACCTGCTATTCTAACAGTTGCCTGATGTGCTGGACTGGAAATAATGTGAAATAATGTAAGAATTCTGTTTTCAGGCTGTTTTCTTTCCTTCAGTCCAAAGGTAATAAATCACTGGGCTTTAATGAACAGAACTGCTTCATTATTTAATGGCACCTGCAATCACTCATAGATGTGCCGGTTTTCAAATCACGGGAAAGGACAGAAATGGGGAGGGAAAGGAGTTCTATCTTAAAGGAAAAAGCGAGGAAACAATTTTTCCTGATTAGCTGTTTTCCTCAGAACTAGGTGGGCCTTGGAAGCTGCCCAGATCTTGCCACCGAAAAAAATTTCTAAAAGCAGACCCCAGTAATTGGCTTCTTTCCCGTGAAAATGGGCCTGACAAGGGTGGAGGGTCATCTCTGGAGTACTGCTTTTCTTTGATCCTTTCGGCTGGCAAATGGCCATTTAGGTGTCTGTGAGCAGCTGCTTGAAAAGTGATCTCAACTGCTCGTTAGCTTAGGAGGGGATCCTCACCACCCCTAGTTCTTTTGGGGGTTGTTGTAGGCTTTTAAACTTATAGATCAGAATAAAAATTCCANAATGCAGCTGCCAGCAGCTCCTTCTCACAAGGATCCTGACTTTTGGACCTGGCAGTGTCTCTTTCCTGTGACACAGCTTCCCTCTAAAGTTACACTTTCTTATACTGGTCCCAGCATAGACCCAAGGTTTTCTTACCTCTATAGAAAGAAAATTTCCAGATAAATCTATTAACTGTGTCCTATTGGCTGCTCCCAATTTTCTTGAGGCTTAATATAGCAGAATAGGTTGCAAAATGCCATTAGCAGTTAATTGGTGTAAAAATATGAACCACTACTTAAATTACTCTGTATCACAGCTAGTCTGGAGCTGATGTTCTCTAAAATGAGGGAATGAAAGTAAATTAGTTTTGTTTGCCCCTCCCGAAGAAGCCGATCCCATAAATCAGTGTACAAACTCATCAAACACATCAGTGGAAAAAATCTGATAGGGTTTATTGCTTTTGCTATTTAAATACATGTTTCTACTGTAATACAGCATATTTGCAAGTAAATGTTCTCCTTGTGCTGTGAAAGCACTTTGTAACCAGAGAGGAGGCTAAGAAGTTACAAAATGCTAATTTTCTTTCACTTCCTTCATCTATTAATTTGCTGGTGAAGTTGTGGGCAGGCTGTTTGACTCTGTAGGTCAAATGTGCCTACTACTACCCATATTTTGCTGATAAACATCATTTAGTACATCAGGTCTCCTCGCAGAGCCTCACACACAGCACCACGCTGAGAGGAGTTTGTCAAGCCTGTGAACTCTGAGCACACCAGCAAGCCCGGGATGACACTTGTTTTGCTGACACATATTTTTATTCAATTACGGGATTGCTCAGGCAATTTCTTGGCTGACACTGACTTTCAGGTTTGCCCTCTATAATGAATTTGCTTGTTAACTCTATGTTAATGTACTAGGGTAAGAAATGAATGTGTGATCGAGTAGAGTCCGGTTATCCCAAGCTAGGTTCTGTAACCTGTGAGGAACGAGGCAGATTAGGACCACGGAACCAGCTGTTCACTGGGAGTATGTTTGGAAGAAATTAGAATTTGGAAATGTCACTTTGTGTCCAAATACAGTTTATATTGAACTAAATAATCCTCTTATTTCACAAGCAAGGTGTAGAAGGTCCCACAGGAAAACCTGCTTTAAACATTCCCAATGAATGGGAATCCAACATCAAATCCAGAGCTGAACTGTGTGACCTGAGCTCCTTCTCTTGTCATCACTCGTGCAATCCTCATGGAGGTAAACCTGGGACCAGTGTCAGGACTGAGGACTTGTGCCAGGTGCTTGAACAAGCTGTGGGGCCATGGTGTCGGATGGGTCTGCAGTGTTCAGGTGCCAGCTGCCTACATGCATGGATGGATGGAGCAGGATCCAGAAGAAGTTGGATATTCCATGCGGATAAATGGATAAGGACAACTGAGAAATGAGACATCTCCTCAGTGGAGTCCAAGGGAATCCAGTCATGGTTGCCGATGAGGCTGAAGCTTTAACCTGGAATACTCTGCCAATACAGTGTCACCAGAACCTTTGTTATTCCAAAGTCTCTCCTTTTCTTGGATGCCACCTCTCAGTGGGATAAACTTGGACAACATTTTAAATCCGAATTTACCTGACTGGAAATGCTTGAAAATTTGGCAAAGATTGAAATGTACCATGTCAAGACTATTTTTGCTCTTCATCCATTCCTGCTGTGGTTTGTAGCCATGCCTTCCCCACCTCCCCAGCCGAGCTGGGTGGGATGCTCAGGCCCATGTTTGTTTGCTGCTGTCTCAGCGAGCTACCAGGATGAACGCTGAGCATATGCAGAAATCTCCCTCCATCTGTGCAGCCAGCTCCAGCACACAGTCTGCAAAGGAGCTGCGAGAATCAGGATCACAGAGAGTTCAACACACTCCTCTTCCCTCCCATGCTCTTTTTGTTGCTGAAGTTCTGTGACCCCTGGCAGCGACAGCAGAGCCTCCTCGCAGCGCCCGCTGGGTTACTGTGACAGCTCACAACCTGCTTCTCACTTCCCCTAAATGCAGCACAGAAAATAAAACGCGGTGTTTTCTGTTTGAGGAGGATGACTTTTAACGACTTTTATCTACGTAGCAAGAGCACACCAACAACAATCCCCCCCTGCCATTTCTGAGAGCTGTTTGCACAGTGGGCTCTGCAGATGGCAACCCAGCGGTGCCACCCTTTGGGGTGACACTTCACATGGATGGCAGACCCGGGGGGACACTCTTCTTCATAATGTCATTGCTTTTGTCATGACAGAATAGATGTGCTGCACTATTAATCACAGGTTTTTCCTAAGTCCAGAAGCACAGCAGATCCAGAGTAAATTTGACAGGATTTTTGCCCTGGAAAAGTGCAGACGTTCATTTCAATTCAAGTTAAGCTATGCTTTTGTAAATCTGCCAAAGGAGAAAAAATTTCTTCGAAGTATTTATGCTGATCTTTAGACTTTTGATAATATAGTGAAAAACATTTCAAATCAATCAGAGCTTAATCTACTTAGTGCATTTAGCTGGAAGGTTATAGATTGATACATAGATTACTGTAACATGAAGGCATAGATTAAACATGGGGTTTATTACTAAAATAAGCATTGACAATGTTTTCATAGTCTGACTTAACATTTTCAGAGCTGTGCCTGATAGATGCTTGTACTAAAATCGAGTGATATCTTATAAAAGAGAGTTTAAAGTTCTGCAGCTGAAATCAGCTACACATTTAAATGCATAGCAGCAGCAAAGAATGGTTTTTATTTCAGTTTGCTGTATGATCATTGCTGATTTGAGAATATGTTTTAGCAATGATAAGTCTTACAGATAATTTTAAAGCAAGTGCTGGTATAGCAAAAAGGACCTCCAAAGCAACAGGGTAAGAGTATTTATATGTTCTGTATATAAGTTGTAGTATCTTCAAAATAATGTGCATTTAAAAAGTAAATTGCAGGTAAAATTAATTTCATTCATGCTCTTTTTTTTAGAGTACTCTTCCACAGAAGTTAATTCTGTCATGGTGTAATTAAAGTGTCTTAATTTGCCACCAAGCACTTGGAGAGGCTGTTCAGATGTTGTGAGGAAGTGTGGCAGCAAGGCACTCTGATGGAGGTCGTCTCTGTGATTCTGTTAAGTGAGGAGGAGCAGATTGAGGTGTTCCAGTGTTGCAGTTTAGAAGTTTGTTGATTTTGGATTTGTGTGATTCTGAATCCTGAGGAATGGGGCAGGAGGACTTCCCTCCCTACTGGCATGTTGCTGCCAGACCAGGAGCAGCCCAGCAGGGTAATTCAGGGTCCCTTTAGCAGGACAGGGACCTCCTCTGGGCTGGTCTCCTCTGTGTTCACAGATAAAGGTGGGTAACTTCTGGTGTTATGCTCTAAGTGCATGCTTGGAAATCCTGGGGGAGCAAGATGTGACACAGTCGTATGTGCTACTGTCACTCCTGGGAGGGGAAGGAAGGATTTTCACCTATGGATGGTCCTATGCCATGCATAAAGCGTAAAACGGAGTGTGAAACTTGCTGCATGTGTCTTCAGATATAAGAGTAGAAACTAGAAGAACGCTGGAACTATTTTGTAGCTTGGTCTGTGGGACACACTTGTGGTTATTAGGGACTTTGGTAAGAATTGCATGTGAGTAAAAAAGTAGGCATTGAGTTAAAAAGTAAGAATTGCGTGTTCCTGAATTGCATAAGGGAGTTACCCCCTTATCTCTGTCACAGCATCAGAGG
The DNA here is from genome assembly GCA_013399875.1 of Gymnorhina tibicen. Taxonomy (NCBI): domain Eukaryota; kingdom Metazoa; phylum Chordata; class Aves; order Passeriformes; family Artamidae; genus Gymnorhina; species Gymnorhina tibicen. Next base: position 320,766 of record VXAZ01007730.1, read on the forward strand.
ATCAGAGGTTGTCTCTAAATCTGGAAGTCTCTAAATCTCAAGATCATCTCAAAGTGAGAATCCCCATTCCAGGCTTTGTACTGACACCATGGTTGTGACATCTCATCTGGACATCTCCTCATCCTCAGACATCAGAGGGAACCACTCCTGGTAGCCAAGCCCCAGCCCCAGCTCCCACAGTTAACACCTTTAAATCTCATGTGTAGTATGAGCTTTACACAGCCATCCCTTAAAACTGATACTCTGCTTTGTTGAGCTTAATGCACAGTGGTGTTGCTGTGTTTCTTTTTTGGCTAGGAACCAGGGAGAGTGGGGAAAAAAAGACTCTTTTTCGGAGATGACTCCTGTGCCTTATTAATCTTCATTTTGTCTGCGTCTTGCGTGATCACCAACAGATCCTCTTGTGTGACTTCGCAGTGACACCTGGTGGGAGAGGCCAGGATGTCACCGTCATTAAGACAATGAAACTGCAGAATTTTTTGCTGCAAGATCTAGGAAAGGCTTCCAATTTCCCCTCACATATGTTTCCCTGAAACTCTCTCTGAGCTTATGGGAACTACACATCCAAAGCCCCTGGCTGATTCATGCTAATGGTGCTTCTGTTCCTTTTGTACACTTTATAAAGAGAGGAGGGAGAACACAGTAATAGAGAAAAATCTTTTCCATAATTTAATCAGCATCTCACAAAAAAATATCGGAGGGTATATTTAGAACATGTATAACTGGTGTCGGAAGTGCAGTGCCTGGCAGGAGCTGCCAAATCAAATATCAGTTATTTTGAGCAGTATCTTTTATGCCTATAGCATTTCAAGCAAGTGAAGTAGACATATTTCTTATGTTTAGAAATACTAATTCTGTTTCTCTGGAAGTGGTCTTAGTACTGGAAAAACACTCAGTAAGTCTGCTGAAGCAGTGCCTTACCTAATTCATCTGTGTGCTCAATTTTTTATTGTATAAAACAAGAATGCTGAACTTCTGCTTGGAAACAGGAACTTTGATGGTCAAATGATACCTGAATTTGAAAAGGAACATTCATAATTAGGCTGAAAGCAAGTATGTCCTCAAGTTCCTGTTTAGTGCCACCAGAGAAGGAGATGACATATCCTCATATTTCACAGGCAGGGCTAACCTTTTCCAGTAATTAGAAGCTCCAAAACCTGGTGGGGGAGAATGAGATGAAGAATTAGACTGACTCATCACTGCATTTTTTAAGATACTCCGGATAAATAAATCTATCTCTTGCCATGGAAAAGCCATTGCTGCAGACAGTGAAAGAAACCAGCCTTAATGGGACTACAAATTATTCCATTTTGACAAGATATGTGAAGAATCATTGGGACAGAGAATGCAGATTTTACTTTGATTTTAAGAACTTTCGCATTGTCAGTCACAAAGAAAATATTCCATGGACATGGGTAAATTTGCAGTTCTACACAGCTGCTGTGTGGTAAAGGGAATTTGGGAAACATTTGGAACTGGGAAATGGCATGAGATAGTGCCAGGAATGCAAGTCTAAAAACCATTAGTTTACTCTCAAGTATGTGCTGATAATTTTCAGGGTTTTTGGGGGAAGCTACATGGAATTTGTTCCCTCATTTGCGTGCTTGCTCAGGTGAGGTAGCAGAAGCAGTGTGGTGCTTTGGTGACATTGTCCCCACAGTAAAGCAGGAAGTTTTCCTCTGTTTTGCATTTCAGACTTCATTCAGTGCTGCCCGTTCAGTGCATGCAGCTGCTGTGCAGCACTTGGGGCCATACAAGTCCCAGCCAGCCATTATTCAGCTGCCTACTGAAGGTGGCTATATTTTTGTGCACTTTTACGTGCACACTCATTTATGCCAAATGCACACAAAATCTGCCCAGTTTAGTTACAGTCAAAGGATGAAGAGCAGCTCTTGACCTCAGCCACGTGTTTGAAGTGGATATTTCTACCATATAAAATTCTGTTGCAAGGAAGATGAACTAGATGCCACATTATTTTGCCTTATGCATGTTAAAGCAGAGGGAAAGAGAGTCTTAAATTTCATCAGATGATGTCATGAAAGGTTCTGTAGAAGTTCCTTCACCTCCTTGTTTTGGCAGACATTCCCCTATCCCAGGGAAGCTCCCATCACCAGGAAGAGGCTTCTGGCCCCTCTCAGCTGGCAAAGGTCAGGGAAAATTGAACCTTTTAAAATGCACATTGTGAATGCCTGCCTAGAAATCAGCAAGCTCCTGAAAACTTTAAAATGTGCTGTTACCTGGACTGGCTTCAAAATCCAGCACCGCACCATGAGAAACCCTGCCAGCTCTAGCCCAGTCCTTAACCTTCCCTTTCTGCAGAAGGTTGTTTGGAAGGAGGATGCCAGCCAAAACCAACACCTGTCATCCTCTAATTTTTGGATCACCATCACTCAGGCTTCAGGATGGCTTTTGGAAGGAAAAGAGAATATTATTTACTGTGGTCAGTGATCTCCTTGGGGCAGTGGAAGGAAGCCAATTGCTCATCCTGATGTCGCAGCTCAGCCAGCAGCTGCCAGTACTTTAAGAGGTGTTCAGCGAGTGAAGTTGTTTTGGTTTGCCCTGAAGCCCTGGTAGGTATCACAGAATAAATGTTGTATCACTAGAGTCAAATATTTCCAAAAAGGGTGTATTGTGAGTTGTATAACACAGCTGTTATGGTTTTCTGCTTGCACACAAGTTCTACTTCTCTGCACCAATTTTATTACAGTGGCCTTGGGTTAAATTGCCTATTGGAGAGCTGTGTCCTCATTTGCTGATTATGCTGGTATTTTTAATAACTAATTAGTATACTAGCACTTTGAATATTGCAGAACAGATTTTGACCTGTGACATGCTAAGTTGAAGTCTGGAATAACTCCTTGGAAGCTAATCGTGATGCCCTGGATCTGCACCAGGATGCTGAATGAGAGGGTCTTGCTGTAATATTCATGCTTTATGTGCACTATCAGGGTTTCAGAGGAAATATCTTAAAACACTATTAGTCACAGAAAATAAAGAGTGGCATGTTAGAGACTATTTTCAAATCCAATCAAATTTAGAAGCCATGATCCATAGAATCATTTCTGTGGTTTGATAGTATAAAACCCACAAAATGTGTTTAGGTGATCAGGTTCACCGTGTGAAAGACAAAAATGCATCATTTCTGTGTTGGTAAAACTGAGCTTGGGGGCTGTGACACATGTAAGAGTCTTCCAGGCTGTAGAATGTTGTAAGAGAGTAAAAGAATTTAATTAATTTGTACCAAAATGATGTACAGTATTATAGGGTTTAAATATAGCTGTTAGGGCATGTTTCCCAGGGATACTGCAGGGATCTCTGTCCTGGGGGATTTTTAAGAGTGAATTAAACAGATTTTTGTCATGGGTTGTTGAGATAAACATCTATCCTATTTCAGTGCAAGGAGGGGATTAGATTACTTCTTTGGGCTTCTTCTAGAGCTAAAATTTTATGACCTTATGTATAGTTTTGATGTCTTTTTCTGATATCTTTGCAGCTAGGCATTTTGGCTCTGGGATTACAAAGAATGCCTGTTTTTATATACAACGGGGTAAATACACATAAACTGCTTGTACATGATGGTTGTAGGGAATGGAGCTCTCTATCACAATAAATTTATACGTGCTTCATTATTTCCCTGAGGAAAATTGGTCATTTTCTTCTTCTGAGGGTGTCCATGAACTTTTATTTGAAAAACATGTTAGAAAGAAAGAAAGAAAGCTTAATGTTTTTAAAGTGCTGCAGTCAAGCAGTGATTACAGAAAGAACAAAGAAATTGAAAGATAGTCATAGGAATTTTATGTTAGTGTATAATTCCATCAATTTGACCTAAAAAGTAATTTCCTGTAATTCTTTTTCTTGGTACAGCCTTGCTTGTGGAAATTAAGGGGCCAGTGCAAAAGCTACAGCAATAGCTTTCCTATTTGTCTCACTGCTCCCTGGCCTGAATAAAGAGTATCTGCCTTAAGAAGTCAAAAAAGCAAAAATGAATGTACTCTGTCCAAATTAGAATGAGTCAAAGCTGCATGAAAGGGATGAAAATTCTGCTGAGATACATGATTGTCACTAGAGAGTTGGCCTGTCCGTTGTTGTATAATAGCAGGGAAATCAAAAGAATATCCAAAATGATGACACAAGTCAGCTTATAATTTGTGTACATCAGCTTCCCTAATTTAAAGGGAAAAAAAAGATAAAACAGGACAAAGAACCAAATTGAAGCGCAGTTTAAAATACACACCTCCAAATCCTAACGCCATCTGGAAGCAATCAGAGGTCAGAGTGGGTCTGTGACTGGAAGAGCAGAGGAGTAATGGCATGTGAAATGCAAAGGGTGAACCACTGCTAAGGGCGGCTTGGGACCTGGAAGGCCCCCACAGAGCTCAAGCTCATGGTTTCCTCCAGCAGAGATTAAACCTTCACATGTGAAATAACCAAGAGGTTAAATCTTTGTGTGTGAAAAACCACCTTCCGTGTTCCTGCGTGTGCTTGGCACGTTGTGAGGCACGGTGACCAACACGCTCAGGTCCTGGGGCTGGGAAAACAAGACTGTTTTTTCCAGCAGTGTCCCGAGCTACCAGCTCTCCACTGGGCCTCAGACCCTGAAGTTGTGAGGGATTTTTATTTTTAAGCGCAGGGTATTTTTCAAATTGTGCCAAAGAAGCCCAGTGGTGACTGCAATGTTGATACCAAGCAGGACATGGAGCCGACCCTGGCTGGATTCTGCTCTGTGTCAGGAGAACTGAAGAGCAAGAGCAGATCTTTAAAGCTATCAATTGACATGCCAGCAGCTCCTGAAAGATAAAACGTCCAGGGATTATATCACCCTCAACACTCAATTAGTTTACATTGCTATAAGTAACTACCATATGGTGTAGCTTCTGCACCAGCTGCTTTCCAGTCTTCAACAAGTACAGGTCTAAGGGGAAACTATGCCACAGTGTTAACAGTAATTAGAAAAGTGGGGGAAAATAGCAGGTTTTAGAGATGATCTTAAAGCTTTTGGATGGGTTAAGCAGTAAAATATAAGTGGCCAGGGATATATTGGCTGCTGTGTGCCAGGCTGGGAACGCCAGGTGCCTGCAAACACGACACACATATGCACAGCAGCCAGTGTGGGACAGTAGGGACCAAATCCAGAAGGATGGCAGAAACCTTCAGTCCTATCCTGGGATGAGGACTGCAGGGACCAAGCAACACAGTAACATGTAGATGTTTTCAAATCCGCGGCAAACGACAGCAGGCACTGCTCAGACCTGCACTGTGCTCTGCCTTCCCACAGCCCTTGCCCACATCCACCAGGATTTCTCAGAGTCTGGAGGTGGAGGGATGTGTATTGAGCCAGGTTTCATGGCCCATCAAGGCAGAGCCAGACACTGCAGGGGAATAAGACCAGGAACAAACCCATGTTGTGATGTCTGCTCAGCTCTGCAGCCTCCAGCAAGAACAGCCCCAGCCATTTCTGTGTTGCCTGGCCTCTTTGCCTGCTTTCCTCTCTTTCCAACACAAACTGAGTTTCCTACTTTGAGAACTTTCTCCACAGCTGAGCTTTGTAGAGCTGGATTTGCTGCCATTCTTCCCAGTTCTTCTAAAGGGATCGTGGTTGTTTCTTTGTTCACCTGTGTCGTTCTGGTGCTGAATGATCCCTCTCTTGGCCAGTTTGTGCTACTGTTTGCATACCAGAAAATCATGATTAGAATACCTTGTTTATTTTATTTTTTATTTTTTATTTTATTTTTAATGACTGAAAATTTCTTGTGCTGTATTCTCCAACCATAAGAAGTTTTAAGACTATGAAAGTTCTCACAAGCACTCTGCATTGGAAAAATTTATTCTATTGCTTTGAGTCACATCAAACAGCACAAGAACACAAAATGCTGCTAAGAGCTAAATACTGTGTTTTATTTATAGTGGTTTAAAATAATTCTTAACAAATTCCTTAGCTGTGGATTTTGAAGGGATGACTTTTCACTGTTAAAATATTTTTCAGATTTTAATGAGAGTGGATGTATCATATAGTACAAAAGCAAACTATCAAGTGCTCTCTGTTTTTATTCATAAAATTTCCTGCCGTGTAGAGAGATATCCTAGGTGGTTTTCAAACTGTACTGGCCATATGGATATAAGCTACACCGAGAAATTATTTACTCTTCATCTCACCTGGTACTGATTATATATAGCAGAGGACACTGCAAATACTCTGTTGGGCAGGTTGTTTGAATTTCAAACTCTTAGCTGAGAAATATTTCCCATAGTTCAGACAAATTTGCCAGAAATTTAGATGTAAAATTCACAATTACAATCTCATTCAGTATGCACAATGCCCTGATTTATATGTTAGATCCAGATCAGAATTATACAGTTAAGCAGGAGCTGATACCGCTAACAAATGTACATATTCTTTAAAGTTCTCTGAGTTTTGCTTCAAGATTTTTTGAGTGTTTTCACTGACTTAAATAGTGTTGTGTTCTTGGCTATCATCATTTAAGCCTTAAATCTGTGGTGCCTGGCCTGTGAACCAGAGAACAAAGCCTTTCTTCAGAGGCCTGGTATAGTTATATTCCAGTCTGAGAAGTATCCACACTTTTTCAAAAAGTGCAGCAAAAAATGTTTACATTGTAGTTTAGACGTAGACCTTTGATGCATACTGATTTTAAAAGGTAGTAACAAATAGATCTTGTTTTGTTGTTAAAGAGTTTTTTTCATTTTCTTGGTATCGCAGTAATTTAAAATGAAGATTACAATTCTACTCATCAGTGTGATTTCAAAAGCATGATCTCTCACGGATCAGCTTTTCTTCTGCATCTGTAATGCCTTCCCAGGCTGAATATTTTGCTGTTTTCTGTTGTTATTACTGTTTTTTACAGATTCCTAATTTTTCTTTATTGTGTTTCATGCATTCCTTTTAAGCTCTTTTTAAATAATTTGAGACTTTTCTCTTTTTTTCCCAATTCCAGTGAGGCAAAAAATGCAACATAAGCTAAAGAGGAGAAGTACTGTCTTGAAAGCAAAGGGTTAATACTGAAGGGCACATGAATGCTTGTTGGCAAAAGGGAACAGTTCCAGAGTGGTCCTCAAAACTTCATTAGAGATCAGAGAAACATGCAATATTGCATTAACTGGAAGAAAAACTCTTATATTACAGGGTTTAATGTCCTTAGAAATGTTGCAGAGTTCATTTGAAAAATAAACCCAACAAGCCTCTATTAAATTTATTGAGGAAATGGAAAGCAGAAACTCAGAAGACTGTAATTGCCACCTACAAATATGATAATTAGAGTGAATAAGAAGTAATGAAGGAGGAAATCAGAGACAACTCACCTCCTGAGCAGGAAGGTGGAGGTTACATTGCCACCATGTGGTAAAACCATGGAGAGCTGGAGCAGCTCCTCTCTCCATCAGGATTCGAGAGGAGAGCTGCAAACAGCCAGAAATCTGCATGATTTGCTGGAAGAAATATAGTATGCAAATGGCATCCTGATTGGAAAGAAGCAATGTGAGATGAAATCCTATTTTGCTTTTGATTAGCGTGTGTGGTCGGTTCTTTGGTGGTGTGTTTGTGGGGGTTTTGACATGAATTTTAATTCAAAATGCTGTTACATAAAATATTCAGTGGAAAAGTGAACAGAGTGCAGAAAAGAATAGAAAAAAAGTTCTCTTTTTAAAAATGATGTCATTTATAAGCTTTTTTCAGTACAAAGATCCATCATTCTGCTGGATGTCTTCTTGAAATCATCTCCAAAGTTTCTGCATTAATTTTGATTTTTTCAAATTCTTCTGATAATCCTGGGATTCTTCCCACTTCTATAACATTTAGAAACGTGAGCCTTAGTATTTCACAGAGTACTTTTTAGAACACACTATATGGAAATGTAATTTTTTAAATGGAAATGCTTGAAGTTCTGCCTAGAGCAGGATTTTGGATTCACAAAAGTGTGTCAACTTGCTCTTCCCCCCCACCAACTTCAGCTCGTAATTCCTCATGGCGTGACAACTGGTTGCTGTAGAAATTATTAGGATTCAAGAGCATGATTTCACAGTCTGAGTCGGATGAGCTTTTCACAATCCCTTTTTTGATCAGATTAGTGCTGACCCCTGAGCTGACCATCAGCCACAGAGAGCTGGGCGAGCCTCTCCTCCCAAGGCAGGGATTGCTGATGGCCTCCCCACCTTTCCCTTCAGACAGCTCTGTCCTGCTCCACTGCAAGGTCTGTTTCTTGTCTTCACTGCAGCATGAACCTTTCCCTGATCTGTGCACCACATCCCTTGCACAGGCCTGTTTGGGTTTATAAAGGGTTTGAATCCATGCTAAATACAGTGGCTGCCTCTGTAAGAGCAGCTCCCCTCCTTAGCACCCCCACACTTGTAGCTAAAATGCAAGAAAAAGATTAAATGACCATCACAGATGACGCCCAGATGTATCTCTTGGTACAAGTCTAATTATGACCTCCACTGAGGCAATTATTCTGTCTTGTTCTTAATGCCTTTTGCAAGCATCAATTAATAAAACTTCACATAATGTCCTGGTAGGACAGGAATTATTACCATCTTTTTAGAAGCAGGCAAACTGAGGCACAGTTATTGACCTGGTTTTAGATGAGATGAGAGAAATTGGGACACCAAACTGAGGTGAGAGTTTCACCTTAGTCCATAGAAACCAAATAAAGTGCAGAGCACAGCGTGAAAACCCAGATCTGGCTGTTTTCAGCATTTCCCTTGGCTCACCTCCAGCACAGCCCCCCAGCAGGTGCCCTTCAGTTTTGGTCACAGGATACGAGGGATGCACAGCTGGGGAGATGTGTCTGCGAGAGTCACTCTGTGGGAAGGCTGGACCGGTCCCTAGTGATTTCCACAGGTATAAGAACCTTTCTGACCCACAGGGCACCCTGTGAGCAGAAGGCAAATGTCTGTTTTTAAAGCTGCCCCGGCTCTGTCAGACTGTTCTGCATCCTAAAGGGACTGATCGACTCTTACCTGCCTTTCAAATCCCAGAAAAAAGGAGCAAATCACTTCAGCCCTTCCCTTTTTACCCAAATGACTCACAAGCATTTGCCTCCTACATTAGTTTTGCTTTTGCTCAAAGTTGAGTCATTGTCTTGTATTTGATTTAACAACAATAGTAGAAGAAAAAAAATAGCCATCAGTAGCTGCTGCATAAGACTAGATCAAAAGCAATTCCTTAAAGGAGGCTTTCACCATAGCTAGATTGAAGATTTGAGAAACTGGTAAGAAATAGAACTGAAGAAAAACAGCACCTAAAAGCAAAGCATTATGTTTTCATGCTATTGTGCTTTTAAAATTGAAGGCAACAGTCTGAAAACAGGCATCGAAATAAATCTTACTTGAAGGGAATTATCTGGAGATCATTGTATTTATTGCATTTGTTTTGATTTTCCAGCCTCTGCCTCAGACTGTAGGCATGGGCATGACTTAAAAAATTCAATACCTCATTTTAAAAATTAAACTTCAGTTGATTATTGAACTGACCCATCCTAACCCTTAAATTGTCATGTATTATTCTGGAGTATCACCAGCAGGCTAGAAATGGTGAGAATAGGACAGGAGGCAAGAGCTGTGTCCCCAGCAGCTGATGGATTTCAGATGTGATAGCTGAGGCTGTGCTGCCCCTTGGAGGCAAAGCACAAAGTTGCATAAGTACACGAGGAGGGAAAGGATTAATTATGGTGCTTTAAAATGATCTTGCTTTTTTCTTCTCCCTCTTCTCTACCCTTCTCCCCCAACACGCTGTGGATCGCCCAGAGGGCTGTGTGTCTGAAGGCTCTTGATAAGGGTCTAAAAGCCCTGTGATATAGCACTCCTTGCCCAGATTATATCGTGTGTGATGATACATTGGATAAATAGTTTTCCAGCTAAATGTTGGTATTTTAGAATCCTTTCGTGGTTTTCATCCCTTTTCCCTAATATTTGACATCTGCTATTACTGTGGATATCTCAGCAACTACTGAGGATGAACAGTGGTGGGATGGGAGGGTCAGGAGAAGATTCAGGGAGTTGATGTTGCTATAGTCCAGCACTGCAGAGCAGGGAGTAGATCTGGGGATTTCCTTCCCTGTAAATTTCCCCATTTCAGCCGTGTCAGAGGAGCTGTGACTCTGGCTTGTGAGCACTGCTGATAAAGACCAGAGCCGGAGCCATGGTGGGAGAAGCTGTCACCCTGCTTGCACGGTCCCAGTGTCAACACGCTGGGACGAAGAAACAGCTCACTTCTGCCCACTCAGGAAGCCGAGATCCTTTTAAAAACTCTCTCTGGGGAATGACCCAATTAAAATATTATGTTGTTTGAGAAACAACAACACAAGGCTGCTTATGGGACACCTCTTGTCTAAGAATTTGCCTATGAATTTTGGGCATCTGCTTTTGACCTTGCAAGTGGGACTCATTTGAACTGGATGCTGACCTAGCAAGTAGTGAACCAGGAAAGCTGGGTGTGCATCAGGAATGTTTCAGTGCTTTTGTGAGACTTAAAATTATTCATGACAGGATAATAAACCCCAAAAGGAGAAATGGTAACTTTAATGGAGTTGTTCTGGCTGTGTTAGCAGAGAGCCTGCGGCGCCAGGTGAGAAGTGGGAGTGGCACGAAGGAAGCGCAGTCCTAACAACAACTGAGCTGCCATTTGGAAGGGTTGTAGTGCAGGATCTCCCAATTACTGAGGTCCAAATTTATCTTCAGTGAGCAGATCTCACAGCACAGCACTGCAGAACGGCACTGCAGGTGAAGGGAAGTTGCAGGAAGAGTGGAGAAACCAAGATGTGTGTTTTCCTTCATCCCACTGAGACCACACAATCCAGCCATGGCAGAGCTTCTTTCCCTGGGAGAAGAAGAAGGCAGCAACATGATGGGTCTAGCCATGTTGCTTGAAGCCTAGGCTCGTTCCTGACTGAACAAATTGGGGTTAAAACAGCCAACCTTCTGTTCCCTCCCAGAGCTGATGTTCACCTGCATGAATTATTGCTTGGACTTTGTAGAAATTTCAAATGCAAGTCCGCTGAGTGCAGTAAATGCCAGATCACAAAGAACTTGGCTTTGGTTCCAACAAAATAATTTTCCTGGGACATCCAGAGATGGTTCCTGACCTGCCCTGACCCATGTTTGACCTGATCTTTTCCTGTAGGAGAAAATACACATTTGAAAGAACAGCTGAGTTATGGTTTAGAGGGGAAACAGCCTTTTGCCTTCTACACAACAGCTGATCTGCGCGTGAAGACAGAAGATGACTTCTCCAGCCTGACTTTACCTCTTTTCAAGCTTTTAGTTTAGCTTAGTGGAAAGAGTGTGTAGTTTGCTGACCACTTGAAAAAGGAAAGAAAGCATAAAATCGTTGCTTGGCTGCACAGTTTTCCTGAGCAAATGTCTATTTTTAGTTCCAGGTAAAAAACAATGAACCATGAGTGCATTCACAAAAAATCAAAGGAGTGGATTTGGCTCCTTGAAACACATCAGTTCTTAGTGGACAAACCTGACAGTTACATTTCTTTATATCACATTATAAAATAAGAACTAGATCCTTAGTAAGTATGTATTATTATTTATACCAGTTATGAATTTGGACTTAAAACCACATTAAACCATCTCTCTGAGTACAAAAGGCACAGAAAGGTAATTTACAGGCAATTAGTCAGCCAGGTGGTTGTGTTTATAGCAGTATATCATGGTCCCATTTTCAGTCTGGCTGCAAAACAGAAACCAGATATCCTGTTGGCACTCCTTAAAGAAATGTTCTTCAAACTCAAAAAAACCCCCCCAGTCCGTGTAGTAATGATGTAACCATGCTTTGAGTATTTTCATAACCTGGTGGAATCCTGCTAAGGCTGATGAAGATGAAACCTTCCACCCAACATGCCAACAACATAATTGGGATTTATAGCTGCAGGCTGGAGCACACAATCTTCAGGGACTGGAGGGAACAACAGAGAAATATCACTTGGAAGCAGCCTGAAGAGCAAGTCCCAGCCTCCCTCCCTGATGAACCCTCCCACACAGGAGTGTTTGTGCCTGCAGGAGCCGGGCTGAGCACCCACTTCGGGCACTGCTGCAAGTGTTCAGCCAGCCCAGAGCTGCTGAGCTTTCCAGGAGGAATCTCTGCAAGAAAAGATGAAAGGCAGCCAAGGAAGTCTTAGAAAGAGAGGACAATATATGTATAAAATTGGCACCTCTGAGTGTAACCCACATCCAAATAGTCCAGGAATAACCTGACTTAGAAAACTGGGTTTTTAGTGATAAGCAATAAATGGCAAAGAGTACAATTCACCATTTATTTCTGGTCCTACTCAGCAAGGACAAAGGCATTTTCTTTGCAATTCCATAATGTTTGCCATCTGAACCTTTTGAGGCATTTAAAAACCTACGTTTCATAGTCTGGTGGTGGGAAAGTTCTTGCCGGCTTGCTGTGTCCTGTGGCCTGACTGTGCCTAGTACTCAGCAAACACCCCACAAAACCAGAGCCAGTCCCCAGACCACTGCAGGAATAGTGAAATATTGCTCAGCCATGGCCTCAACACAGCAGCACTGCTAATATCATGGATGTTGAGGTAAAAATATAGTGGTAGAAAATGAGCTGCTATAAGCAGTCTGGTTATTTTTTTTTTTTAATGTGGGAATTGTCATCAATACTAAGTAGGAAGTTTTTTAAGGGTAGAGCAGGCTATGATGACCTTGGAAATTAAGATTATGCTACGTTAGGTTTTGTGATCTGTTGGGTAGATAAAAATGGAGCCATCTCCATCCTGTCAATAAGTGCAACAGATAAAGAGGGGAAAGGAGGGTATTTCTTTCCAAAGCCATCCTTAATCAGCAAAAAACAGCAGACAAAATTATCTTTGGTAGATGGGGATTTGTGCAGTATGGGTTACATTTATTATCTGGCAGGTTATAAGCTGTATTTTAATTTCCGGTATTTGCCTGCTACATCTGAAGGAACAATACGAGCTGGATCCACTGCATGTCATTTATAAGTCTGTGCATGTCATTTATATGGTAATGGGGGAGTTCCCTCTCATCCCCAGTGATTTCTGCAAAATTCTGCATGCTGGTTCTCAGTATATTTAGCTTTCTCCAGCGTAAATTAAAATGCACATTCATGATCTTTGAACAAAGCGGGCAGGGATAATTGGTAATTTGAGCCTGTTCTGTACAATGCAATTCAAAGTAATACTTATAATTTGCAGTTAATTAATCAGGGCTTTTTTTCCCTTAAAATTCTTAATTGCCTTTCTATGATATTGATTTTTAATAAGTTTTATTCCTACCAGTTTTAGAGCCAATTATACAGGCAGTTTCTTGTCGCTGTTACTTCATGGCTCTGTGTGTGTTTATATGTACATTTCTGTATATTTTGGGATATTTTTTCAGAGATTTTTTATATGCTGGTTTATGGATAGAGCTTTTGTCGGCTGAAATTAAAAAGCTGAAAATAATTGAATCAACGTACAGCCAAGAGAAACAAGGTACAGCAGGGACTAGAAAATTCAAATCAATACAAGGAAATTTTAAAAGAATTTTAAATATCTGGAATTCCATTGCCACTATGAACAGTCAACCTCATCTGGTATTTAATTCACTATCCAACTAAAACTCTCTTTAGAAGACTCTGATTGTCGTAGCTTTAAAGTGAAACCAGCAATCGTTACAGACACAAATTTTGGAGTCTCTAAGGAAATTAAGATGGTCATAAATTCAAAAATAATAATATTAGCAAATACAGATGTACATGGGGGTGGTGCCTCTGATGGGAAATATGCCTTGGGCACTGAGCACCCCATGCCTGACCAAGCCCAGCCCCCTCCAAACTGACCTGGAATGACCAAGGATGGGGCATCCACCACCTCTCTGGGCAACCTGTGCCAGTGTTTCACCACCCTCATTGCAAAAAACTCCTTTCATATATCTAATCTACCCTCCTTCAGTTTAAAACCACCACCCCTTGTCCTGTCACAACCGGCTCTCTAAAAAGTTTGTCCCCATCTTTCTTGCAGGCTTCCTCCAAGTAATGAAAGGCTGCAAAAAATTTTGGCTGGAGCCTTCTCTTCTCCAGGCTGAACAACCCCAGCTCTCAGCCGCCATAGCAGAGGTGTTCCAGCCCTCTGATCCTCTTCCTGGCCTCCTCTAGACCTACTGGGATTTCCCCACTGGGCATTCTGCACACCAAACCCTCTGGGGTTTATTTCCTATCTCACTTATGGGAGTTTCTAGGCTGTCACTGACAACCAGAGTTGCACAGACCCGGTTGGTGCCGCTGCCAAAAAAAGCTTTCCCTTTACTTTTGTCAGTAGATTTAGGATTACTGCACAGGAGTGAGTCTACAGCTCAAAAATATTGATAAAAGAAAGTATTTCCTGGTAGAAGGGATAAAAGAGATTTTGATGGGTGGACATTATCCTGCAGGGATGTTTGTCTTTTCTTTATGCTTACCTGAGTCCAGAGTGGAGGACCTTCAAGACACACACCTAGGAAGAACAGAATTCTGATCAACATGCAAGTGCCACAACTCTGATAAACACAGTCAAACCCCACTGATCCATCAGTGGCATAACCTGGTTACATACCATTACCTTCATTAATAATAAATGTTCCTGTTATTTTATAAGAACATTTTTTCTGGAATATTGCTGTAAGCTAATTTGAATTCTGTTTTTATCCAGCTCTCTTTTTTTATTATTCCTGGGTGACTCTATTGATCTCAGTAGTTCCTCTGATTATTCAGTCCTGTAAAATCAGATTCATCCTGTGAGTCATTATTGAGCTAAATCTCTCAGTTAGCCGGGTCCTGAGTCACTGTTCAAGTTGAAACCTCTGGGAATATTGCCATAACAGGGCAATATATTCTCTGAGTGGTTTTTTAATGGCTGTTCAATGACTTCAGCAGTTTAAACCGGGTAAGGAATTAGGAGCTAAACTAAATTCAGTCAATGTGCTCCAGTTCCCATTTCATAAAGCAGGGCTGTATTTTGCAATATAACTGACATTTATTAGCACTCAGACTAGGTGACTAGCAGGTGCTGCTCAGGGTGAATAAATCATGCAGGCAATTCACATGAAAGACAGCTTGTGCAAGTGCTGATAAAAGTCCATGGAGTTGAAGAATCAAGTTCTTTAATAGCAATGTCAGGCTGTTCAGTCTTCTTATCTCTCATATTTCTTTATGAAACATTAAAAGAGATTGCTTTTGGGCACTTGTGTTCTTGAACTATTGCAATCGTCTAATGAATTTTTGATTCAGAGGGTTTTGTGATCGCTAACTTTCTTGATACATCTGTAGCTATTGAAATGGATCCCCTGTGTCAAGGCTGGCTGTCCATCTTCCTCCTATCATAAACCCAATAGATTCGTTAGGAAGAACCTGTAACTTTTAATTTAAAGGAAAGGTGAAGTTGAAGCTACTTGAGCAGGTTTGAATAGAGTAATATTCAGCATATGGTGAAAGCCCTGATTTGTCTCACTGCATTGCACAGATAAGCAAATTGCATTTCCAGCCATAGCAACCTGTTCAGCGGCACCAGAAGGGCAAAGAAGAAAAGGATTTGTCTGTAAAGAGCCCTACTTCACTTGGGCCATGTGAATTCTGTCTGGTCTGGGTCCTTAGCAACTGACAAGGTGCGACAGGACCTTGCAATGAGTGTTAACCCGCATCGGTGAGCTGCACTGCAAATTGCTCAGAAGACTTCTGCCAGGAAATGTTTCTACAGATTTAGTGCCTTTAGCTAACAGGCTTTCATGAAGAGCTGACAACAGGCTGTGGGTTTAAGTTTGTGCCAGGTGATGGAAAAATACATTGTTATTATACATTAGTGGCAGACAGCAGTTGGCCCTCCAGGTGGGCTTGCTAGATGCATTTGCTCTTTGGAGTGAGTGCTGGAAACAGGAATAGCTGAGGATATGGTCTCTAATATTTCTATTTTCATAATTCAGCCCCCATTTTCATTATTACATCCGGACATCCTGACAGATCACAGACCTGCTGGTGTCTGCGTGTCAGTCTTGTCATCGTGGTCCAAAGGTGGTTACTGACACTGAGACTGACTCACACAACCCAAGGACACCCACTAATTGTTAGGAGCTGTTGTGAGCATTAATCATTAATGCTTTTGAAAACTAAGGATTCCTAAGGGTGGGATACAGGTGACAAAAACTCAAAAGCACAGAGAAAGAAGCTTCTAAATAGAGGAGAGGGAGGATGTGGATGCAACTCAACATTTTTCTGGTATGTTTTTTGGAAAGAGGACAGCTTTTATTGCAAATCAGGCCTTAAAAGACTGATGTGCCAACAGGATAGTATGCCTTTTTGTATGACATGTGGTAACTCTGCCTGCCTGCTGTGCTTGCTGTGGAGAGGTGCCAAACCTCCTGGGGAGTTGCTCATTGCTCCTGCTGGACACCCAGGGTCCATGTGAAACCTGAGGGACAGCTCCTCTCTATGGCTTTTGCACCTCAAGTGGGATTTGCAGAGCTGAGGGCACTCAGTGCATCACGATGTGAAGGTGGCCTGGAGGAGACACTGAGCATTTTCAAATAGTTGAATTCTTCCCTTAATTGTAAGAATCCACATGTACATCTCAGATGACATCTCATACTTGTGTGTATCTGTTTTGTTAGGTGGTTGATTGGGTGATTTTTTCCAACAAATCTATTTGTATGATTGAGGGAGATTTTAAACATTCATGATTTCTTGGTTATTACAGTCTGAGTTTGGCCTCCTGTGTGTATTCTGTAGGGGCTGTAGAGGTGTACCTGAGGATAGGATCAGGCTGGTGTTCAATAAAACCAGCTTTTGAAGCCCACAAGCACTCAAACAGTAAAGAAGGTCTGGCAGCTACTTGCCAATAACCTTGTAAACAACACCCCTAATGCCCTGACTTATATGGCAAACACAGAATCCTTTAGTGTTGGAAACACAACAAATTAGAAGAATCAATGGATCAGGGAAAACAAACAAACAAACCACAACCATTAAATCAACAGTTTCTAAATGGGGTGAAATTAGTGGCCTCAGAAAGTCTCTTCTGCCTGTCAGGAGCTTGGTCCCATGCTAACATGATCTCATCCTGCTTTTTTGGGGATTGGTGTCCTAAAGATTGTCCTAGAGCAACACTGGTGGTTATTGCTGGTAATTGGGACTATGATGAGGAGTCCAGGCAGGAGCAGTCAGGATTTGGCCAGGCTGGCTGGAAGAGTTGCCTCTGATGTGCACAGTCTGGCTTTTCTGGACACTGTTTGCTCTTCATTCCCGTGTGTTCCCTCAGGGATCCTGGCCAGTTATCAGCAAGCATCCCACAGTGACTTGTCTGCTGCTGGAGCACTGCAGCTTGTGGTGTTGTCACCCAGAGCCGCCTCCATCTCACAGAAGTGAAGGTGGACCACAGCCCATTTGTGTCCAGGTTCCGTGGGGTTTGCCTGTTTGCCAAGCCTGGGCTTGGCTCAGGCCACGCAGCAGCTCTGGGGCCCACCTCAGAGATGTGGAGGTAAGACACGGCCTTGCTGACCACACAGAACACATGAAGAGTGGTTGTCCGCACTGCCCAGCATGAACCACCCTGCTGAAATGAGCTTCTCTCCCAGCCCTCAGCATCTGGCAACAGGGAGGCAAAAGCACTGGCCAAACCCTTGCCTGCTGTCTCCGCACGATGTTCTGCAGGAGCAAGGGGCTGCCGGACTGCATGAGCAGAAAACAACGTGTGTTCAAGCAATTAAACCAGATGACTAAGAGGAACTAATGACACTTCCATCCCACACCTTCCCCATGCTTGAGGAGATGCAGAACTCCTGGCTGGGCTCCTTTCCCTGAGATGAAGGGCTGCCACCTTCTCATGGCTGCCAAACACACTGGAGCTGCTCGCCCTCCACGATGAGATTTTGGATCAAGGATCTGGTGTTTATAAAGTGCTCACTAAAGCACATCCTTAAGAAGGCCATGAAAGCAAGTAATAGTTTATTCTTCCTAAGCTTATTGCCTGTTAGTGGCAGAGGAGACTGTTCCGAGTAGGAATAAAGGGTCACAGGGGTGAGCATTGCAGCTTGTTTTTCTTAAGGATCTCTGGGAGCATTGCAGCTCATTTTTCTTAAAGATCTCTTGGACAATAGCACAAGCAGGTTGAGAAAGATATTGTTTGCATACAGATTCACAGAGTATTCTGAGTTGGAAGGGACCCACAAGGATCATTGAGTTCAACTCTTCAGTAAATGGCCTGTACAGCGATCAAACTCACACCCTTGGTGTTATCAGCACCATGCCCTGGCCATCAGAGCTAATCCCAGGGTCAGGAACTGTGGAATTGGGCTGAACCCGCAGTTTGCCCTCAGCCACATAAATTTTTATATTTTCAACAAAAGGCTGTTGAATTGTTCAGTGGACCTGCAAGATTGCATTTTTTTTCCACCTGATTCAATTAGACAACTGTGAAAGAGGATTAATTGCCCTGAAATCAATAGTGCTGCAGGGCTATTGCTGACATCAGCACAAAATAATGTCAACACAGGAAAATGTAGATTGGATATGGTAATCTAAAACAGTTTTATACTATTTGCATACACATAACTACTTTTACACTCATTTTATACCTATTACAATGATTTAATGGAAGTCAGTGTAGGCCTACACTACAGCTACTGAGAGAAAAATTTGGTTGTATAGAATAAAAGGTCATCTTCCACAGCCATCCTTGAAACACGTGTCAGTAAAGGCCAATATGGACAATGAGTTTTCCCTAACTGGCTAAAAATACTTGCTTTCACACTGTACAATAGTAATCGATTTGGACATGTGGTTGGTGCTTTGAGATGATCTAGTAATTGATTTTAAAACAGATGGCAGCTGTCAAATAAGCATTTGTATTTATTTGATGTTTCTGTGAGAACCCTTGGGGTTTCACTGTCTCAGTAGTCTTTGTTTTCTCCTTTCCTAGACCCTCTTGCTGTTCTCTGATCTCTCTTCCTCTCATGTTCTTTTGATGCGTCCTACTGACAATTTCTTTTGAGCTTTCTTTCCCAACGTAAGCCATGGCCTTTATGTCAGGCTTTAATTTCATTTTGCTTAAAATTCCTTTTTATTAACAGTTTTAATAAAACAGCAAAATGTCTTCAGCACACCAAATACTTCATGATCTGAGCATCAGCTACAATACATCACACAAACAGAACCATTGCCTACAGTCGCCAGAATTGCTGTACTTTACCACGTCGGCAATAAATAACACTGGTCCTGAGAGCTTTTGAATAATAAACTTCTAGTGCCTTCTAATTATTTTTCTAATTTTTTTTTAAGTGATACAAAAGAGTTGCAATGGTGCCTGTCAGACTGTCAGAGGACTGGTCTGTCCAAGCCTCTTTGTCTTGTTGTGCAAGTCTCTGTTTCTGTTAACTCACACTAGAAAATTACAAGTTACTTGTGTGTTCTAATAAGAAGGCCCGGGAAAAATATTTTTTTCACTTGAAAATTATTTCTTTTTCTCAGTTTTTCTCGCCTGATACCATCTTTTTTCCTTTTTATGTCAATTTCAAAAACTGGAAGAAATCTCTAAGCTACCAATGGATTTCTCAGTCAGTCACTGGTGAATGCTTTATCTTTTCCCAAACAGAAAGCCAGAACTTTGCCACATTCAGCAGAAAGGCAAAATTCACAAATACGACTCAGGATGGACAAAGGCTGCAGAACTAGTTGGTACTTTTAGAAAAGCATGAAGAAATGCCCATGGCCATGGCATTTACATGTGCTTATTAGCACAGAGGAACTCCAAAAGTCTAGAGCTCTGTGCAAGCTTGGGGAATGGATTTGTCATGGAAATGTCTTTAGAAATGCCACAATGGCAGATTATGGTTCAGGACAATAAAACCATCTCTGTGGATTTCCAAATGTGGTGCATACAACAGTTTTTTTCCAAACCTGCTGGTTGCCACTGAGGTTGCACAAGATAAAGGCTGGTGCTTTTCCCTGCATTGAGTCTATCAGGGAAGCCAGAGATCTGAATGCACGTCACTGGGACTATTCAGTGCTTAGACAGAGGTGGACATGATAATTAAAATGTTTGAGTTCTATGGCTAAAGGTACTATACAAGTATTACAAGGAATAGCCAAATCCACTAGTGAAGATTTTACAGGATTGGGGTGGACATTGTCTGTGGAGGAATGAGCCAGAAGATTTTTGGACTCTCTTCCGGACCCATTTCCTATGATTCCTTGGGAAGTTTTGTACCTTAAGTGAGATACAAGTCTCCCATTTCACTGCTCTTGCAAGTACTGCTGGAATTAAATTGCAGTTTGAAACAAGCGGGTGGCTGCTTGACTTTATACACATGCTGAGCTAATTTTTGATGACACACTTACTAAAAATGTCCATCCAATTTCTGATACACTTTAGAATCTTTCCAGGGATTGCCTGTATGGTATCAGAGCTAAATCCTGCATCCAAGCCCAGATTCACTGCAATTTGTTACTTGGCAGCTGAGAACCGAAGCAGGGGACTTCTCATTCTGCTCCCTGATGGTGAGCAGGAAAGCATTTATCAGGAAACACATCCTTCAGGAGAGATGGCATTCCCACTTTGGGCAGCCTGGTTCACTCTGGGTGCTGCTCAGGTCTTGATTCTAAAGACAGCCACCCACGTAATGCACTAATGCAGGAACCTTGAATTCAGCTCAGGGAAGATTCCTCTCATCACACCTCTGTTATTGCCTCCAGTTTCTTCTCTCCCCCAGTGATACTGAAGTCCCTAAGATGGATATATACCCAGTTGTCACTCTGACCTAGGACTTCAAATGCTCTTCCTGAGCGTTTGTTAACTTAGAAGACTCTGCTTCACACAGCTTTGGAATGATCATTCAATTGGGCCTTACTCAGCTAGAAAAAGGATTAAAATACACATCCTATAACACTCCCTGAGCACAAACATCACTGGCTAACACACGTCCCCACTGAAGAGTCACTACCCTTGAGCAGGGTCACCCAGCCGCTTCCAGAGTGATTCATTACTGAACGTGCTGACATGGAATAAGCACTGACTTGCCTCACACCCCATGCTTGAACCCATCCAGCAAGTCTGAACAGCCCTTGTTCAGCTAAGGCAACCACACACTTTATCCTCACTATTTTTCAGGTTTGCATGCCTCATTGGGGCTGGCGGGCAAAACTGTGGAGAAAGGAGGAGCACAGAGCCACCAGGATCTGACTGTGAGGAATCTCTGCAGCTCACTCACAGCATCCTGACATCAAGTAGCACTCAGTGACTGCAAGCTCTGGGGAAGAGGGCTACAGTTTTGATCAATTACCACTTTATTCTCTTAGTCAGGAGGTCATGATCTATATATGTAGGGGGCCTTTGGTGTTTAAGGAGAACCTGTTTCTTCATATACATGAGGCAGGATCTGAACTAACTTTAGAAAGACCCAGCAGTGTTGAATGCAACTGATTTTCAGAGCATGTGCTAAATGCAAATGCAAGGAATAAACTGTCCCCATAAACAAATTGTCTGCAAATCATTTTTTCTTTCAGCTGAAAGAACATTCTGGTACTAATCCATTCTATATTCCATAAGAATGTTCTCTGGTTTGTTAAAACTAACTGATCTCTCTAATAACAGCAAGGTCCTGGCTTTGTTTCAAGGCAAAGGTTCACTCAATTAAATCTCATTAACAGAGGACCACAAAACCTGCACTAAAACCTTTCTGGGTATGTGACCTTCAGCAGAACAGCTTCATTAAGTCTGAGATCTTGGAGAAAATGTTTGCTGAATAAAGTAATTCCTAATTAATGTTGAAATGTCAAGGATTCATCTGCCATCCATCTTTACTCCTTTTCCTTTATGCTCTTCATTATCTCTTTAATGGGCAACCAATATAAAAGTCAAAAGCAGCATCTTTTAAATGTACATATAACAGGTGGGACAGTGCAGCAAAATAAATTTGCCAGATGTGCTTTCCCATGAAACATTTCTAACTTCCTAAATATCTTTCCAAAACCTCACTTACATGCTGCCATTAAACACTGATTAATTAATTAGTTATTTGTGAAAACCATAAGTGTTGAGGATTAATTTTCCCTTGCACCCTCTCTGATGTTACCTTGAGTTTTATTCCAAGCCAAATGCAAGTCTTGATTAACAAAGTGTTTACTTGCCCTGTGATGAATATAATTGTCTATTCTCCAAGGATTGCTCATCCAAATTTCTTTTTTTTCTTTTTTTTAATTAAACCTTCTCTGGTGAGTTTCTACTCATCAGACCAGAGGGATGTCCTGGTTGGAATAGGGGGGGTCATCATCATCAGAGGGTGGTGTACAAACCCGGTGGGTCTGAACCCAGAAAATCCTCATCTATTTTTCCAACGACCTGTGATGGCAGCAGATACTGGAGCTGCTTGGACCTGTGTAGCGGGACTCCATGGTGAACTTTCTGCAGCCTCTTTAATTTTTATTCTCACATTAAAGTAATGGGACCCATCTTCCTGCCCATCAATCTGTACAGCATATGCAAGCCCTTCTGGTGGTTTAAATAGGAATGACTCACATGATATTAAGCCTTTTAATGAAAATGGATTACGTTATTGTCTTTCACAAAATGGGAGGTTTAAAAAGCCAAGTTAATGTCTTCCAAATGTCAGTAACTGGAGACACTTTGGACCAAGAGTGAATTTTATAGCTTTTCTGCAAATATGTAAGATGAGTTCATCTTTACAATGAAGGATATTCGATGATATGAAAAGTATTAGAAATTAGAAGTTATTTGAATTTGAATTTAATGAGAACTAGGTTCTGCCAGTATTAAAAGTAATTTCATGTGATGGAATTACTGTTTTCTCCTTACGTACTTGAACTCTGACATGTTTGCATTGGCATCCTTCTGAGTACCTTTTCAATGGCAGCTATATTACTGAAATCTCAAAACTCCCAAAAGTCAGTGGTATAAAGGATCAGGCTCTAACCTGGCTAATTATGGCAAATTGCCTTGCAAAAGTGATTTTAAAAATGAAATAGGGATAAAAGTCAAGATGGTATCCAAGGCATAGACTCTAAGGCCTAGTGTCTTGTTTTGAAGTTCCAGCCTTTCGTAAGTTACAGAAATTTGCTATATTTGTTTATTCCCAACTGGCAGCAGAACTTAGGAATATTTAAATTGCTGAAGCACTTGGATAAACACTGTTTGAATTGATTGATATGTGTCTAGTTGGATGTTGTGAACTCTAATCATGTGCAGGACACATGGCAGGAGCAGCAGGGCCTTTTATGCTGTCATGAGTGTGTTTACTAATATGAATAATTTGATGTTTCTTCAGCAAAGGTAATTAAGCCTAATAACCTATAAATACAGAGTAATTGTTATCAATTGTGTTCATTTGTGTATATGGCATAATTTGATGAGTGTTTCTGATTGATATTCCTGTGGCATCCTCCCTGTGCTGTGATTAGACTGGGATTTTCATATCTGTGCTGTTTCATTTATTGCTAACTAGTAATTTACCTCTAATAGCCTTTTTTTTCCTGTTCTCTCTCTCTTTTTTTTTTAATTAGAGGAGATCTTGAAGACTCACATTGCTCATTGGTGGTCTCCTGATGGTACCAGGTTGGCATATGCAACAATTAATGCCTCCAGAGTCCCCACCATGGAGATCCCGATATATACAGGCATCATTTACCCTACTGTTAAAACATATCATTATCCAAAGGTAAGGGAAAATAAAACAATCAGTCCTGCTATTCTATCAGAAATAAATGATTGTTTCTTTCCTGTAGACTCAGACAGGAGACTAATAATGCACGCTCACAGGCAATGAAAATAAGCATATCTAAGGGAAGATCAGCTGTTTCCCCAGTGAATGTGGTCTCCTTTACTCTTTAGCTGCATTTGTAAAGTTGCAGTTTTGTGGTTCTATGAGAATTAGTAATTCTATATACAATGAAAATAAAATTTAAAAATCCTTCTTTTTTATGCACACAAAAGCAATTGTGCTTCCATACTGGAATGGAGGGAAGTTGGATGGTGTCTGAGGGTTTGTCTCCAGCATAGGGTTGTTGGTGCCTGAGGGTTTGGAATTTCTATATTTCTATTTGAATATGTTTCTATATTTAGATATGTTTCTATATTTAGATACGTTTCTATATTTAGATTTTACATTGATAAATACATACGTACGTACACACATACATACACACATATATTCTATATTTAGATATATTCCCTTTTGTATAGAAGGAAAACGTAGCATTTGGGCTTCCTTAGAATATCCAGGATGGCCTTACGTCAGCGGAGACACTGGTTTTAGAGATTTGCCGTGCCTGAAAGACAGAAAATGCTTAGGAGCCCCTCTCCCCTTGGCTGCAGAGACCTGCAGCGGGTGCACAGCACCGACACAGCTCTCCAGCAGCACAGACTCACTGCTGCTCTTATTGCTGTAATCTCCTGCTCTAAAGCAGTACAGGGGTGTCTGTTGCAGTCATTCCTTCTGGGTTTCTTGCTTTAAGCACTGATTGCCTAAGGCCCCACATGCTGGTCCAAATTGAACCATAATTTAACAGGAGAGACACCCACATATATGCAGGTTTTGTGGAAATCACAGTGGTTCAGCAGGGGAGGCCCTTCCCTGCAGTACAAAATGAATCAGTATTTTACTACATCAACCATCATCCTGTTAGACAACCTTTTGTCAAAAGGTGCAGGAAATAGCAAAATTTCTTCTTGCCAGGAAAAGTAGAATTTTTTACTAAGGTTAGAATTGTCCTGAGTAAAGTTGCCCCTTGTTTGTGCCTACCAACCTCTCCACACCTCCCCAGATTTGCAGTCTCCCTGTGAAAGACCACAGCAGTGCAATCCATATCCCCTTCAATGGGAATGCTTTTTACAATCCATGGGGATATAATAATTCAAAACTGTTCTGTGTTGTATATGATACGGTAATTCACTCTTTTTTAAAATCCAGGCTGGAATGGAAAATCCAACTATTTCTTTGCATGTGATTGGTCTGAATGGACCCACTCATGACCTGGAGATGACTCCCCCGGATGATCAGAGAATGAGGTAGGTGCTTTCTCACCCTGGGATGCTGGCCCCAGTTCCCTTGGTGTTTTAGATCAGAGTCTGACTTTTTTCAAGATGATTTTACAGTTTTTAACACTGGACCTTTCTCTGCTGCTATCAGAAAGTTTCATTTTGTGTAAATCTGCTTAATTATTTTTTTCAAATTATTTGTCTTTTTACCTGTATTTTATAGAACATTCTATTAAAACGGGTTTACACTGAATAACTTTAAAATAACCCAAACCCCTTTATGCAAAAGAAGATGTATGACCTGTGGCCAAACCAAATGGGCATTTGCCTTTCGAAAATACAACTTCAGACCTGTGTACAGCAGGTGGGAATCCAGGATCACAGTATTCCCATCACAGTATCAGAATGGTGGCTCCTGAAAAATATCACTTCTCTTTTGGTAGCATTCTCTTTAAACAGAGAGACTCAGAAAGGTTTAAATTACAGCAATAACTTCTGACTGCAGGATCCAAGCATTGTTAATAAATTTGTTCTATATGGTTACAGGTGGCCATAATTTATTTGGTTGCAATCAATATTGCAAAATGATGCAAAATACATCATAATTAATTAGTGCCTGTATATTTCATCAAAACCACGGCCATTGCCATCTCTAGGGACGATAGAAGTAGTGCTGCCAGAGCAATAGGGGTGCATTTTCATTATGCATATGTTTTCTGAAATGAGAGGATCCGTGTGATAAAATTTCATTAAAATAGGCAAGAGGGATGTACTGTACATTCAGTTACAGAAGGGGGTTTCAAGAAAGCAGGGGAAGCTGGTGATAAGGATCTTCCAGCAGACACATCCTATCTGAAGTATTTCAGTGTGCTCAGTACAGATGATATATGGACAGAGTGGTATTTCGTGTTCTTTTTATCTGGAGCAAAGTGATTTAGTACAATTAATAAAGCTGATAATAAAGTGGAGATACGCCATGGCCTTTTTTCTTTCAAAATTGAAAGAAGCCAGAAATTTTCCACAGAAATTAGATATTTTTCAGTTAAAAAAAACCAAAAAACAAAATGAACAAAACAAAGCTGATGATGGGAAAATATATTTTAGGGTGAAATGTACGATATTGATCACTTGTCATTTTAAAATATCTTTCATTCTGAACATATTTTTCAAGTTTTCTCCAATGCCACGCTTTTCTGTGCGAAAAAGAAAGTGAAGGGAAGGGGTTGAAATTGAAGGGGGGAAAAGTAGTATTATAACATTTAATGCCCCACAAGAATTTTTTATTTTGGTGAGAATCACTGGATTCAAGAGTTTCATCAGCGGATGGTCAGAACTGGATCTTGACTCAGCTTATTTCTCACATCATATTTGCATCTCAGGTGGAAAACTGAGGAATAGTATTATCTCCCTTGAGTGCAGAAATCATCACTGACCCTTGCATGGGCAAGGAACAAATAAATAATGGAAAAACTCAGACAACTCCAGTCTGGATCTGAGGCAGGAGCTGTCTGTGCCCCAGGGACCATGGGCTGGGCTGCTGCCTGTCCCTTGGCCTGTAATAAATCACTGCCTGTTCTTTGTGGTGTTTGTGGCTTTATTCCCATGGTCATACTGTAGGTATTCATATTGTAGAGTCCTACCTCATGTTGGGCATTCCTGCCTCCAGGGAGCAGCCATGGAAACCTGGGGCATGGACTAGGGTGCTGCACAATAACCAGTCTCAGATGATTGCAAACCAAACCAACATCTTTACTGCGATGGGGAAATCCACTGCAGACTCAGGATGGCTTCACCCTTCCTGACAGGGTTCAGACAAGGTGTCCCTTTCCTTTTGCTCTGATGTGGATGTCTATAAATGCAGTGGTCAAGTGTCTGTGGGTACAGATTTTGTTTTATGGAAGAAACAGGTTCTCCTTTAAATCAGCTCCATATAAAATGTGGGACAGATCAGGCAGAGGGGCTTGGGGAACGCACTGACTTCCCATTTCTCTCCACTGCCTGCTCAACCAATGCAGCTGCAGGAGCAGCAGATGTTTAAAATTAGCTGAGATGAATCACACCTTCTTGTCTCATTTTCCTCTGCAAAATGGGAACCATAAGACTTGGTTGTCCTATAGAAGAGATGTGAAGGGAAGCAAATGAAATTAAAGACTCCACACTACTCAGAAACTGGAATAACGACTGCACAAGTACCTGCAGTTATCTGTGGGCTGGGAGAGGCTTCAGAGAGAAATTGAGACTCCATGCCCTTCTCTGGGGTGGTAGGGAACACCCTGATTCACCTAAAATAATAATTAAAACTTCTTGAGAAATAACTGTAGCTCCTGTGTTCAAACAGCAAGAGGGGTGTAAAAATTGAATATATGTCCTTGAAACTTTAAATTGGATTTATGGAAAAAATGCTCCAAGCCACAATAAGTACTAAAATCACATTCCTTTTCTGGGGAGACTGAATGTGCTCAGTTCATTTTGGAGAGAAAGAAGAGGCAGTTATACAGTTTAATTTTGCTGTGCTGTTTTGTTCCTCTTAGGGCCTATGCTGTTGCTGATAAACAGTAAAATTACAATTTTATTTCAGGCTCTAAATTTTCAGAGTGTTGTTGTCTCACCTGGGCATATCCTTCCCCCCAGTGCAGTGCATGCAAGCATTGAGGCCTTTTGTTCCTTTCTCCCCCAGCCAATTTCAGGCACTAAATATTACTGAAAAGCACAAAATCAATTTCCAACTTGTTATATTTCTAGACAAACAGACCTTTGTGCTTTTGCCCTTTCTCTTCAGTACATGCAGGAGCCTTTGCCAGAACACGAAGGACTCTGCAGCCACACAACGCGTTATTTCCATGGAGAGCAACAATTCCTTATACATATTTTATAACAAACAAATGAACTAATAATTTTTTTATAGACTGTATGCTGTAAAAAGTTATATTATACTTTAAGGATGTCTTGACCCACATAGCCCAGCAGTATATTACAACATCACCAGCTTTGACGGTTCAGCTGGAGTTGTGCCCTACAAATGAAGTGGTGGAGCCCTGAATTGCTGCAGAGGTGGATGTCTGGTAGCACCATGGCCTGGCTCTGAGAAGGCAACCATCAGTGACTTTATTCCTGTATTTTCCAGCTCAGCCTAAGTGGTTGTATTCCTCACTATTGTACAGGACTTTTCCTGAAAATATCGATTACAGGGCTGTGCAGCCCACAGCCACCATTTACTCCAAGCATCATCACAACTTGAATATGTCCAGCAATAAGATGGTGCAGGGAGAGTGGGAGGGTGGTTTTGCTGATGCAAACTGTCTCTGCTGATGTCTTTATGGCAACCAGCTGCATCTGCTTTACAGAAACCCTGTGTCACTCCAAACTCTATACTTCTTACTATTTGTCTTTTAATGAAACACTCCTGGATACTTTGGTGTGTAGTTGGAATACTCAGACGCCATCAACTTTTCATAAGCATAAAGAACCCAACCATTGGTAGTGATGTGTCTGAGTCAGCTCAGGTTAGTGTGCTCAGAATGGAAATGGTTTACAATTTCTTTTCCACCTGTGCATAAATTTGTAGCTCCAGGCAGTTCAGTCCTCTCAGAAGACAGAATAGCTTGAAAGACTCTTTATCTCTGTATTCGTCTCTTCTTTGAAAATAACTTCTAGAAGTGGCAGATAAAACACCTGCACAGCCCTAAAAATGTCACTTATAGGGGTTGAAATCCATGCATAAAGCAGCCTAGAGACATCAGGACACAATGTTCTTTCAAACCGCAGCTCTCTCCTGGACTGTTTGCTTGCTGCGTGGCAGTTCATTAGGATGGCAGCGTCGTGATCTGGTTTGTGCATGTCTGTGTTTGCAGGGACTACTACATCACCATGGTGAAATGGGCCACCAGCACCAAGGTGGCAGTGAACTGGCTGAACAGGGCCCAGAACGTGTCCATCCTGACGCTCTGCGACGCCACCACGGGGGTTTGCACCAAGGTAGGAGAGATTTGCACAGCAGTCACTTGCCATCAGTGTTCATCAGCCATGAAAGGAGAAAATATTTAAGTTATTTTACATGCTGAAAAGTCAGCTGGCACACATTAATTTAGGCAGACAGAATATAAACAGTGTTCACAATTTTTAATTCTTTTTCAACACCTACAAATCCAAAAACATTCTGTGTGTGTTGTCCCTCACTCTGTGAGGGAGAGTGATTACCTGTCTTGAAATAACTGTATCCTCACACAAGCTCACACACCTCAACAGTTTGCAACCTAAATATCTTTGCAACATTCTAGCTGCATTATATATACTTAATGGCATTAAAACCAGCTTGTGCTTATATACACATGCCTTAATTGTAGTTAATTAATCCCTTCTATAAATGCACTAATGCAAATGGTGCATTGATACAAGATCTGGATTAGCAGATTCCATCATTTAAACTGGCATGTGTTTCCGCTGTATAAAATTGTTCTGATACACCCATCCCTTGAAAAAAAATGATGCAATTCTGTGCACAGAGCATGGTGAGAAGGTTTTTCTTGATAACTTTCATTTCAACCTTCATTTATTCCTTAAGAAGCTTTATTTCTTTGGGGAATAATATATCTTGTGGATTTATGTGTTTTGCCTGTATGAGTAAAATGCTTTCTTGATCTAGCAAATGCTTATCCATCAGGGAGGAAAGTCAAGGAAAGCAGCCACTGGATTCCACTCCAGAAACACATATTTAAGCAGTTTCTTTGTATTTCTGAACAACCTTTCAACTGCAATCTGACAGCTTCCTGCATTGATAGACAAAACATAATGTGTGACAAGTATGGCATTAATGACCTTTTTGTGTTTTAGAAACACGAAGATGAGAGCGATGCCTGGCTGCACAGACAGGTAAGAGTGATCTTCTCCTTGAGGTCAAGGTTTTGGTAGGGTTATTGTTTCATTGAGTTTTTCCCCAAAGAGAAAAACTGATTTCTGGTCCTGAGAGACATACTTGGAAGATGGCATCTACTCTGGCAGGTCCCAAAGTTCTCAGCCTGCAATTTACTTGTATTTAAAAGAGATGAAGAGCTGATGTTGGTAGAAAATCACTCGCTGGCAGTATCTGTATAGGACTCATCAGCCCCAGAGGCAATCCATACCCTGCCCTGACACTGACGATGATGATTTAAATCCTGTGGTGGTTGTCTTCCGGTCATTTTATTAGAGGATCTGTGTCCATTCAGAGACAAAATCATGCAGATAGACTGTTAAGTCACTTAAATATCATATATAACACTTGCCCAGGAGTCAGTTTGTGAGGGGACCTCAGATTAGATTAAGCTGTTCTTGAGAGAGAAGCTGTGATCTCAATTCAGCCACAACACTGAACTGTTTCTCAAGCCTCGTGTGAACGCCAGACAGGGAGCAGGATGTCCCATACTATCTTGTACTATATATTTTTCCAAGTCCAGGTTTAAAACATCTCAAATTTTTGTCACAGCTTGTTCAGAGGAGCCAAGAACCTGCAGAAATGACACTACATCAGTTCACAGCAAGAACAATGCTCTCCTCTCTTTCAGTGGCTGTCCTGCAGCAATGGGCTATGTGTGATCCAGATGAAAATTGATTGTATGGGGAAACAGATTTTGTGCTCCAAGCATTTCAAATAATCTTTTGCTGATATAGAGTAAAATTGATGCTGAAATATTCTGTACATTCATAAGGACCGTATTGGCTTGAGTAGGAAACAAAAGCTTAAAAGACAAGCCAAATCAAGGGAAAATTAAATTGTCCAGACATTGTATATTTTAAAAAATAATAAAAAAAGAACTTAACAGGATTTATTTATTTTATAAGTTTGAGGGCAATAACAGTAAAGTAATCCTTTCATTGCTATTTACTGCAGTATAGTAGAAGTTGTGCTTTATAATATTAATACAGTATAGTGGAAATTGTGTTTTTACACTGCTGTGGTTATTTAGTCACCTACCACGTGGACAGGCATTAAAAGATGGTGCTTTATCCTCAATATCTGAAGTAAATGATCTGTCAGTCCCTAATGGGCCTGCTCCAGGGAAATACATTTTGTTTTACTACGTCTCCAAAAAGCATATACTTATTTTGAGAGCACACTCTTAACTTGATGTTAGAGAAGGATGTTCATTACAGCCAAATGAGTCAGACATCTCAGTGCTAAACTAAAATAACATTTTCTATGGACTTTGGAGACGTTTGATAGCACCCTTCAAAAGCTTTTGTAGGAGTCTGAAGAATTATATAGCTCTTTTGCCTGTATTTCTGACAACAAAATGACTTAAAATTCTAGTTTTGACTGAGTATGATTACTGGGATAATTGTATTTTCTATATTTGCCTTTTATTCTATGACACATTAATCAAGATAACTGGAAAGGTATTTTCATGGCACGTGTGTCTGGCTATGAGGATGATGTGAAAATTTAAATGCTGGTTTGGGTCCACTAACCTCTTCCAGAAGGAGATGAATTGCACATCAGGCAACAGCTGCTGAAGGAGCTCAGGAGTGTGGCTCAGCTCGGGATGACGACTCCTTAGTTGAGACATTTTAATATAAGTATTTGCAAATGAGCCAGGTCCTCTGTCCCCTCTGGAGACAGCTGGGGTGGTGGCAGTGGGGTCACACAGTCAAGAGACCCTGGGCAGGGTTCAGCCCACCCCAAAGACTTTCTTTGAGAATTGTCCCAATTTTAAATCAGTAGCACCAAGGAATCCAACTGCTTGCCTCATTCTTTAAAATACTCCTTCAAAATTCTCCACATGCATGGTTTGAAAAGCACACACATGTTTCACCTTTGCCCCGAGAATTTAAGTGTGTCCTGGAATAAGGACAAACTTCACAGTCGGCTGGGGGCAGGAGACAAGGAGAAGATACTCACCAGGGATGTGAGGAAGTCTCCAAGGATGGCTTTTTTTCAGCTTTCTGAAATCCTGGGAGTTCTGAGATAAAGCCTACAAGCCATGAATTTGAATTTTGTTGTTGTAGTAGTTTGGTGACTCAGTGGCACTTAACAGTCTGTCTACAGAAGGTCGTAGTAAACAATCTCATGTTTCCTTCTGGGCTTAAGTTCATGAATACATTTTATGCAAGTCCAAAATCTTTAGAGCCTCTCTCTAACACAGGCAAAGAGAAATAATGCAGCCACTCCCTGTGCAGCTAAAAGATAGGATGAACTACTTAAAGTATAATGAGAAATACACAGTATTTACGCAGGATTTGCTAGAAAGTATCTGTCACTCTTTGTCAGATGAGGTGGCACATGTTCACCAAAATTGTCTAGGGACTCTGGAAGTTTGTACTTCTTTTATTTATATATTTGTTTGGGCACTTCCGAGCACAAGAGCCAGACTGAATTTCACTCATACTTTTGCTTAAATACACAAATTGTTTGAAACACTAACTATAGCTGTAAGCAATTTTGTTTCAATTTTTGTGAAGAAGCCATTTTCCAATTGTACTGGGGAATGGTCATACGCAGGCAATGAGTCAGCAAGGGAGAAATCAGGCAATTTCTGAGCACCTGCTGAAGATAAACTTTATTGGCATTTTAATTGGTTTATTTATTTAATTGTGAATGTGGCCTGAAAAAAATTTAATTATAAACCAGGGTGCAATTGCAACTCCACTGAAAGCTGCAGTCTTTGACATTGATGTTGGCAGGACCAGGAGATTACCATAAAAATGTTTAGAGACCTATAACCTCCAAAACTGCCTGTGTGGGCTGGCTGCCCTCCCCTGATAACAGTTTCTTTGGGTTGCATTTTTCTTTCCAGTCCTATTTCCCCAGTGTTTCAGATGACCTCAGTCTGAAACTAAAGACTCGCTCTCTTAAAAGGCTGAGATGTTGAAAACCTTGCACCATTTTTCTTTTACTATTCCCTTGCTTTAATCCTGCATGATAACCCAGAAGTGATTCTTACATGTAGTTAATAGGAGGTATGAAAAGAGATTTTTAAAATAAAAACAGAGTTTAGTGGAGCTTACAAACAGAACCCACTTTTTCACTCTGTAAAACCCTGTTGCCATGTAATTACTCCATAAGGGACCTAATTTTGGCCTAAAGACAAAGGATGCAGCAGAAATAGGATCCAGAGACCCAAATTCATCTGCTAGAGCTAAAAAAGTAGCTCCTGGCTACAAACAACATTTTTGGTGCTTAAATGAAGACTTCCCATTTCATCCATGGGAGGGGATCAGTACCCAGAGACATGGGACCCTCTTGACCCTGATTTTGGTGCAGCTGCCCTGGCTTCAGAGATGGCCACAGGTGTGGTGCACCCAGGCTCAGATGAGCACGGGGACAGGGATGGAGGACAAAGCTCAGCATTGCCCCAGGGGCTGAGTGTGTCAGGAGATGGAAAGAGATCTTCCCCCTGTGCCCTAAAGAGGGGACTGCACTGTCCCATTAGAGTCAATGCACACTGGGTATTTTCTTTGTTGGATTTAAACAAAGTGTTTATCAATATGCAAGGGGTTAAAAGGATTCATATCACACCTATCTGTTTATCAGAGCTACAGGCCTATGACATGGAAAGTATTGGAACATTTCACTGAAAGAATAAATGCCCACACAGCAAAATCATTAATTCGGGAGTCTGGGCAAAGGTGGATCAGACAGAGAGGGCAGGAGACTGCTGAAGAAGGGAAAATGCATCAGGCAATCAATTGGAAAGGATTCAGTTATTCATATTAATTTGTTTTCTTTTTAAAACCTGAGGATGAACCGTAAAATCATAATTCTTATGGAAGTATAACTCTCAGTCAGTAATAAAACCAGTATGCAAAGAATTTGCTTTACCGCTGATTTCTGTGAGGAAATGTGTGGAGCCCAGCCAAGAACACGTGAGGCACTGTAGAAGAACAGGGGGCAGGGAGTGTGTTGAGCACAGACAAACCAGTTTGGAGCTGCAATGTGTGGTGCTGAAATGTGATGGTTTTTGACCCATGATAATGTGTGGGTGATTTTGGTGGAGCTGTACTTCTGTGCCCATGAATCTTTCATGCATTCCAACTCACCAAAAATCAGATAATTTCTCTTTCAAACATTTGTCCTGGTGAATGTTTGATCATGCAAATCCTCAAGGTCGGAGACACTTGTGCACTCCCCACCATCCTGTATGCACCTCACCTTCCCTTGTTTTACCAGAGGAGTCTTCCTCAGGTGGCTGCAGAGCCAGTGACGCTCAAACACAATTGAATACACGCTTCCTTTTTTTTTTTTTTTTTCATTTTTTTAATTGTTATTCTTTACTCCAGGACTTTGTACTCCTCTCTAAGACCTACAGAAACTCAAATTGCATTTAGCATTGTCTCCTCACCCATCCCGATTCTGCCAAACTTGAGATAAGCCACAGAGGCACTCCTTGTTTTCTTCTCCTGACCATTTGCAGATACACTGACTTGAGTTGTGCAGCTCTGAGCTCCAGCACTGAACCCTCCAGGAGGTTCAGAGTCCTCCAGCAGCCTCCCATTGCCTTATCATTTCCAATAAAGATGAAGTGGCATAATTTTCTCATATTTCACCACCATCTACAAAAAAAAGACTACAGACATTTGAGACTATATCCATATCCTTTAAGATGTATTAATGAAACATGAATTTGTTCAATCCCTTTTTGCACCTACTGATACATGCTATGTCCATGAACCTCCTGTGGCAAAAAGTTCCAAACATTCCGTACCTGCTGCATAGTAAAAGTATTTTCTTTTACTAGCACTAAACTGATTATTTTCAAGGAGGGCTGTTCTGTTTTAGTATTGTGGGATTCAGTCCATAATGGTCAACCAAAGGCTCGGACAGTTCATATAACATGCAGAACATTTTAATTATGTGCCCAGTGTAGCTCCCTAAATTATAAAATCCTGTCCCAAGAGACTGTCCCTCTGTCCCCCTGTTTACCACCTGGGGTAAGTCATCATCTCTGTTTCTGATTGCATTTATGTGTTGCCTTTCCAGCAACAGGAACATGCAAAGAGGATGTCTTGTAACATCAGCCCCTTGCTCAAACCTCACATCTGTCACCTGTGCCATGAACCTCCTTCCCCTGTAGCTCTGAATGAACCTCAAACTCATCAGCACAATGCCTGCTCTCGCTGGCAGAGACATATTGCTGGAATATATAATGCAGGAGGCACAGATATAGAAATGGAGGGTGAACTCATTGCTACCTACCTCAGGAAAGGAAAACCTGTCGAGCAGAAGGTTTGCCTGAGCTATCACAGTCATTATTCAATGAGGTTTCTCCTGTCATGAAAGACATTTGGAAATAATACAGAGTTTCATGTTTCAGGTTCCAGAACAATGTCAGAAACAAATGAAACCATTACTTCATAGAGTTGCAACAAGCTGCAAATGGGCACATTTTAAAATATACTGAAAACCTAAGCAGGGGAAAATAAAAGGAAAAAAGAACAGTTTGAACACCTAATAGAGCATTGACAAATCTGATAAATAGTGGAAAAGAATTAATCAGTAAGGAACAAAGGAGCAAAGGAACACAGAGTAAGAATAATGTGTTAGCTTATGGGAAATAAAAATGTTTATTCCTCTGCTGTGCCGTAAGTCTCCCCATACAATCAGGTTCCTGCTGGTTCAGTGTGGTATCTTGGCATGTGCCAAGCAGATAATCAAGGTGTTTGACTAACACTGAACTGCAGAGGACCCATAAGAGGCTGGCAACAGTGTCCTTGTTGATTGCACTGGAGGAAGAAGGGTCCACAAAGCCCAGCCAAGAAAGGCAGGGCTCATCCAGCCACAGAAAATCCTGACACCACAGGAGAGCTTCAACAGAGGTTCATCTTTTTATTTACTCCCAGCTAGTCGAGATTCAGAGTAAATTTCATGTAGCCAGTTCTCTTGGTACAGTGCTCCTTTGTCCCACCAAATGGACCATCCTTCTGCCTTCGCCTGTGATCTGCTGTTCAACCATCTCATGCAGTGGAGACTTCTCATGTGCCTCAGGGTTCTTGTACAAAAAGAAGTCTCCCTTCCAGGAGATGCTTGCTTGCCACATGTGGTGTTTGATTTTCCTTCTGCTGAATCTCTTCTGTCTCTGGGTGAAAGTTCCAGTCACCCAATACAAGTCAATCACTGCTGTTCACCTGGGAGCTCTGTGTCAAAGAGAGCTCTGCAGGAGATCCTCTCCTTCATAAATAATTCAGTGAGAGAAGCGTTTGTAAGACAGGAGACAAAGACAGCAGTTAGATGCTGTTCAGTTGTGTTTCCTCCAGGACAGGAACAGAGAGGTTCTTCCAGCAGGGTAAACAGGGTTTGTCACACCAGTTCCAAGGGCTGTGTTCCAAGTGCCCCGAGCACTCAGCTGTATGTGTGTACTTTTGGCTTTGCAAATGGGAATTGACTTTATAGCCGAGGAACTTGTCTTGCTGCCTGTCTTCCCACAGCTGAAAGCTGTCTGCTTTCCCAAGAGCAAGAAGCAATAATCCTCAAAACTTTCTCCAGTTTTCAGCGGGCTCTTTGTTTGCCTCAGGTTGCTGTCAAAGAGCAAAAACTTTCTGTTTTGCTGTGAATTAATTTCACAGGGCATTGAGCAATTCTAAATACGAACAATTAACGCTAATACACCCCTTAATTTTGCTGCTTATACAGAATGAAGAGCCTGTTTTCTCCAAGGATGGTCGGAAGTTTTTCTTCGTCCGGGCCATTCTCCAGGGAGGACGTGGGCATTTCTACCACATCGCCATGTCATCATCACAGGTGACTCACTCACTGCTGCTGCTCTGGGTCTCACCTGAGGCAGACAGCAATAAAAAGTGGTGTCTGTGCTTGTAGCAGCGAGACAGGGAGGTGCAGATGTACAAAGGTCTTGTGCATAAAAGAAAACCTCCAGTGATGCTTTACTGGGCATAAGATAACATGAATTTCCAAATGAAATACTTAGAAGAAAAAGGTCAATCAACTGTCTCTTTCCAAATATTATCATTGTTTTGGTTTGGTTTTTTAATGTCACCTCAGTCGTAGATAAACAAATCCCCACCCTGCCATAATGGATTAAATAGATGCATGTGGGCACGCTGGATTAGAGGAAGGGGTTTGAAATTGCTCTGTGCTGAATTCACCTCATTATCTTCAGCGGAGTCATGGTTAAGATGATTCTGACTCTCTGTTATTTCTATGCCTGCAGATTCACAGAAACAGCAGGTGTAGTGATGGAAATTGCAGATGTATGGTTTATTTTTCATGGACAATGGAGCCAGAAGAGCTCCCTTTTTCAGAAGTTTTAACAATAAAGAAATCTACTTCTCTTTTCTTTCTGGCAGCCCAACAGTAGCAATGACGACTTACAGACTATTACATCTGGAGATTGGGATGTGACGAAGATACTGGCGTATGATGAAAAGAGGCAGAAAATGTAAGTAAACTTTGGCCTGACAAATGAGAATTCCTTTGTTTAGCCCTGGGCTCTGGGTCATTTACAAAGGTGTTGTGTATACACTGAAACCTGTGAGCATAAGGAGGTGGGGATAAGAAAGCCGGAGAAGCTGTCTCCATTTTAGCTTAACCTCTCATACCATTACATACATCTTGTGTTATTTTGATTAATCTGTACAGTTCAAACCTCTCTTTCTGTGACTGTTAAATAAATTTGTGCAGAGGAGTAATTTCTCCTGCTGCAACTTCTGATACTAGCTTCTGTAGGAAAGAAGCCTGTTTTCATCAGCTACCTAGATAGTCAGTTTTGGAAAGAATCCTTTGTTGACCTGCAAGAGTACCAATGCAGTGGGGGAAAAAAGTATTCTGTTAGAATTAAAAAAAAAAGAAAAAAAAAGAAAAACAAACGCACCCTTCTTCACACTTGCTCTTTATGCTTGTAAAATAACTTCTTTACAGAAGCCTTTACATTCACTTTTTCAAATACACTTCAAGAAATTACATAAGAAAATATTTAGACAGCTTTCTGGAATCAAATAACAGATTCCTTTCCAGACAAATTTTTGGATGTATACAAGGTTCTCACCACTCAGTTACTTAAGGTCACTGAACAGTTGAGTAAATAGTCTCTGGAATATAATAAACTTTGAGTGATCATTAAGAGCACAGTGCTTCTTCAAGATTTTGAATGCTCTCAATTACCAATAACTTGAGAACAATATAAAATCATAGAAACATAGAATCACAGAATGGCTTGTGCTGGAAGGGAAAAATCACCCAGTTCCAGCTCCCTGTCATGGGCAGGGACACCAGGTTGCCCATCAAACCTGGCCTTGAACACTTCCAGGGGTGGTCTAAGTAGCAAACTATTAACGAGGTGTTATTGGCATTTTAACTGGGCAGTCCAGCAGAAAATACCACACACAATTTGTGCAATCAAGATGCGTGTCCGGGCAAGTGCAGCTTGTTGGAAGCAGATCAGTGGGGATGAATATCCTTCCTGACACTGTTCACCCCATGGATGCTGTATTTGCTCCTGTGCCCTTTCATTATCCACACGAAATGCATCTGGGGGATTAATTCAGACCCCAGAGGTGGGGCTGAGGTTGGCCACCTCCTGCAGCATCTCTCCTTTACCTGCAGAAGCTGCCACTGCCCAACAGAGCTCGTGTTGTTTATCCAGAAAGGAGCTCACCACAGTGTCAGCACAAAAGAAGGACAATGAAGTGGTCTTCAGCTCCATGCTCTGCCCTCCCATCAAACCCTGGTCAGCT
Organism: Gymnorhina tibicen; assembly: GCA_013399875.1. Lineage (NCBI taxonomy): Eukaryota > Metazoa > Chordata > Aves > Passeriformes > Artamidae > Gymnorhina > Gymnorhina tibicen. The sequence continues at coordinate 359,405 of VXAZ01007730.1, forward strand.
GTCTATCTGGGCAAAGAATAAAATGTGGCCAGAGAAATAAAAACTTTCTCTAGAAAAAAAAGAAAGGTCTTTAAAAGAAATTCTGAGCCATGAATCTTGGGGTAAAATGGTGGATGTCTTCCACCTAATCACTTGATCCTTTTGGATCCACTGACATGACCAGTGTAGGACCCAAAGTTTTCCATGCTTGTTTTAGTTGCAGTGCAGTCTACAATGTACTTCCTTGAGCCTCTAAGTGATGTGTCCCTCTGTATCTTTTTCTAATTCAGTTTAAACTTTCCTTTCTTTCACAAGATCATGAAAATGGCAATATGAGTGAAGATGTTGCTGCATGAGATACTTCTAAACACCCTTCTAATGGCACAATTCACTTTTATTTTTCCCCTCCAGTTATTTCCACAGCACAGAAGATTCGCCAAGAAGGAGACATTTATACAGGTATGTGCTTTACTAGCTTCATATACAGAATTTCCCATTCCTTCAATTTTGCACGAATCATAAGCAATTGCAGTAGAAGCAGTTTCTTAAGTTTTTTTCTTTAATGACATTGCAAGATCTTTCAATGTGTTACTGGAAAAGACAGAACCAACTTAACCATTGTGAACAAAATGCTTGACACTTGGAAATGTTTTACATTTAGCAATTTTCCCATATTAATGCAAATTTTAAATTGGTTTCAAGATTGACTGTCACAAAACTTTCCAACAGAACTGCTTAGCACTTGAAAGAATTCAAAACTACATAAACTAATGGTATAAACTGTTTTTATACTTTCCAATAGAGGTTTTGAGAAATTTGATAGTAGCTCACCTCTTCATGAAACTGAAAAGGATTAACAATATTTTATGTTTAGAAACCTTTTTCTGCAGTTCCAGAAGAGTTTGGCATCATCCCTAAGTGTATGATGAGTAAAAGGCTGGTTTTACAGCAAGCTATTGGTAGTGTTGCTATTGTGAAATATTGTGGAAGCAGATTACAAAGGGGAGGAAACACAAACTTTTAAATAAACATTTCTGAATCATTATTCAATTTGCCCTATTTTTCTTCTCAGTGACTCTGCTGCCATCACAACATCTGCGATGAATGGCAGAGTTGGTGATGGCATCAAATGATGAGGGACAGTCAGTACATATTCCTTCTCTCACATGACATCATACCTTTTTTTTCCTCAGTGGAAAGGAAACTAGAGCAAACTAAATTACCTCTTGTTGAATCATTTTTTTCCTTTTGAGACCTATATGCCTGTTCACTGCACTCCACAGTTTTTTGAGAGTGTTTATTTCCTTGAAGAAAATTTTTTAAATTACATTAACTCTTCATTTCTATTGAAATGAAAAAAAACCCTCACTTTAAAACCTCACAGGCACAGCTGTTCAAGAACTGCTGGAGTGAGTCAAAGTGCTGCTCCCCATCCCTCCTTGCCTTGGCATCCATCTCACCCCGGTGCCTCATCAGCCTCATCACTGTACACAGACAACAGAGAAAGAGCAGATGAATATCTGTTTAGGGCTTTTTTCCTCTTTTTTTGTGTTTGATTTAGTAGATTTAATTAGGATTAAAGTCAGAGATAAAATCTGAGCCTAAACAAGAACCCGTGATCTGCTTATTTCAGTCTCTGTGGTCCTAAAGAGGTTGCTCAGCCTCATCTCTTGAAATGGTAGCAAAAACCACTCATCTGCTTTACAGTAATACTGGAAAGATCTCTTGGTTAATATTCTTGAAGTTTCAAAATGCTATAGTGGTGCAAAATGTTATCTCTTAATATTTGCTAATAATCTGTAGCTCATTCCTTAACATTCAGTGGACTCTTAGCAGCACTTGTGAGCGAATGGACAGGACACATTACTTTCTTTAACAGCGGATCCCTAAATACAATCTTTCCTTTCTGCTTGGGGGTTATAAGAGAAGCTATTTAAACCTGTAAAAAGAGCTTTGGCCTCTGAGGCAGCAGCTAGCAAATCAGACCAGTGATGCAACCAGTAAGAAACTCAGAGAAAGCAATTCCAGCTCTTTATTGTCTGTTATAATATAAATAAGTGTTGAAATATTGCTCCTTTGTTTCATACCTTCATCCAGAAAATTATGACTTCCTCTTGTGGAATTGCAACCATTATTTTCTTTTAAAAACTATACCTTTCTTCATAACCACCTGACCTTGCAAAATGACATCAGTATCCATTTATGTATTCTCTATTCAAGCAGGAGGGGAAAAAAATCCATTACTGCTATTTAAACTCAACCAAATGGAAATACTTTGTCTCTTACTAATGTTGGACACATTCGATTTATATTCTTGTTCTAAAGTAAGGTTCAAGTAATGTTGCTTTCAAATAACATTTGCTCAGTGACCTTCATGGAATTGTATTAACTTTTTCAGTGCAAGCACAAATGGGAACTTCAACAGGAGGTGCCTGTCCTGTGATCTGATTGAAAACTGTACTTATTTCAGTGCATCCTTCAGCCACAACCTGGAATACTTCCTCCTGACGTGTGAAGGTATGCTGGGTCCTGTTATTGCAGTTGTTGTGCCTCAGGGGCAGGGTTTAGAGCCAGCACTGACATCTTTCAACGTCCTGCGTACCTGTGGGCAGCTTTGAAAGACTGGCCATGAATATCTGGGTCACATTGCTTTTAAAGCTTTACTCTTGGCATTCTTCTTTTCTTCTGTATTTTTACATGTAGCTAGAATGCAGATATTTGCAGCCTTTTTCTGTGCACACATGCACAGAAGGTAGAGGTAGATTCCTCCAGCCACCACAAGCATCCTCAAAGGAAAGTAACAGCAAAACCTGGAGGATATAAAACATCAGAAAGTTTATGAGAGAGAAGCGAGCAAGGTGGGGTTGACTGTGGGTGACTGGGACTGAGTCAACCAGTACTGTGAACAAAGGGATTTAAAGTCACAACGAGAAGACAGTTTGCCAAGAAAAGGCAGCTTACAGAAATGTGCCTAATGGACAATGTGAGTACAGAATATCTGGTGCTTCCCCACTCATTCATCATAGCTCTACTTTAACTTGACAAAATCTGCAGGTCCAACAGGGATTTCCTGTTTTGAAAATGCCTGAGAGTATCCAAGAGGCCAAGGATAGAGGACATTGCAGGAGAAGAGTCATTGAAGTTTTCTCCAGCTCTGTTAAGACAAAATGCAGAACTCCACGAAACTTAATCCTATGTAATTTAATTCTGCTTAATTATCCAAAATTGGACACACAATGCGTGCACACCAGTCATCTGCTCCTAGGATTGAAGCTTCTCAAATGGCGGCATGTCCTCTGAAAAAAGACTTGAAAAGCAGGAAGCAAACAAGGAATTCCTTATTTTCAACAGCTCAGGAGAGAAGTGAGTAGGTTTCGAAAGGATATTAGGAAAGAATTCTTTACTGTGAGGGTGATGATGCCTTGGAACATGTTGCCCAGAAAAGTTATGGATGCCCCATCCCTGGAAGTGTTCAAGGCCAGGCTGGATGGGGCTCTGAGCAACCTGGGATATTGGTGCCCATGGCTGGGGGATGTCAGGGGTCTCTGTGGTGATGCAGGGGCTGCCCCTTCTCTGACTGGCAAATACCCATTGCTGCCAGTAGCTGTTTGTGGTGAACACCAAGAGTAAAGAAGGAATATTTGAGATGGTAAAATGGGAAATAATTAAGATAAAGTGGAGAAGTAGAATGGTTACCATACTATAAAGTAAAACAGCTGGACTAGGACAATTGTAAAAACATGTTTTTCCCCTGGAAGGGAATGATAGGCTGCATGTTGGAGGCATTTAGAGATATTAAAAAAATATCTGGCAAACACAGTACAGGAAAATAGCATTAACAGGGCATTGCATTAATTAACTTAATGGAGTTACCTGTAAATATGAATTTATAGCTATGGCAGACATATGCAGAGAAGTGTCATTTGTCAATAAACATTCAGGTTTGTAGTAAATATTATATTTGCGAAGTTCCTCTCTTTAAAAGAAAAACCTTGTTTATTTTTCTTCTTGTTTTTGTTTCAAGAACAGCTGTCAGGAGCTACCAGAGACAGTGTCCATTTCCTTTGCACCAAGATAATTGTTTAACCATAATTAGAAGCATTCGTGAATAACAAGATTAAGGTTTCCAAGGGGCCTTATCAACAGTTATGAGGTGATATGTTTTTGATTATGTTCTATCTCATCCACAAAAACCTGCAGCGATACCTGAAGAGGTTAATGAGTTTTATTAGTGTGTACATTATTCCAGCACACAAGATAATGATTTTGCATAATAAACCATGGGCCTGATTCTCAGCTGCTGTAAACAATAACTCATTTATAGGGTCATTAGGGTTAGATAGGTTTACATCTGCTGAATATATCTTTGTCTGAATTTTCATTATTCAGGACTAAATCCTCAAACTGCAATCTCACTGTAGCACAAATACAGTGCAGCTTCATCTGTGGAGCTCATCTCAGTGTCTCCATTTAGATACCTTTAAAAAATTATGTATACATGAGAAAATACAGAACTCTTGGTAGAATTTCCATTTTCAGTGATTTTATAAAAATACCAGTCCATTGCATTTGGTGAAGTTATTCCTTATTTATGTGACTGAAAGTGGGAGGCCTTTCAACCTATTTGCTTTCAAGCAGTTTACAGGAAACACTTTTTTTTGGGCACTTTTCATGTTGGGTCCATCTAACTTCAGATGTGTGCTATGGGTGCACTTGCAGCTGGGACAGCTCCCTTTGGTTCCTGTTGCAGCTGATGTGAGTCAGGTCAGTGGAAACCTCTGTTCTGGATGAAATGCAGACTTCTGGATAAAAATATCATGCTGTCAGGCTTTGGTCATATACATAGGTGTTGTGGTTTGATGGAGAATCACCCGGATCCACTATTAGGAGAATTCCTGTTCCACAGCTCCTCAGACTGCTGAGCCAGAGCTTGGCCATGCCTCAGTTCCTCAGGGTGTTGGGCTATTGCTCACAAGCACTCATGCTCTAGTATAGTTTTGATTAGCAGGAAATCTTATTTATTCATGTGTACGTATAACACATAAACGGAAAAACTCCTTGATGAGGATATATCAAGGGACCCTGTTTATCCTGCAGCTGATCAAGCAGACAGAGCAAGCCCACCAGGGTGAACAGGAGTTTGTCTTACAGTGTCTGCTCCCCAAGGGCTTCTGCCAGGAGTACCCATCTCTGCTTCCCAAAAAAACCCCACGGTTGGAGCTGATGTTCAATACCAGACAGTGTCAGACAGTACCTGTGGCTGTTTGGTGCTTTCTTCTCCATAATATGTCTAACATGCATAAATTTGTATATAAATATGTATAAAATGCATAAATCTCCATAATATGTATAAAATGCATCAATATGTATAAAAGCGCCCAGAGCTCAGGTCTTGCTGTGTACTCAGTGACTGTGACATGAAAATGCGTGTTCGTAGTGACCACTGGTGTACCCCACGTCAGCCCCATGTGTGTCTTTGAAGGTAGCTAAATTAAATTATTTTTCTCTAATCAAGCCTGTAGTAGCTTAAAAAATTGTATTTTCTCAGCTGTCCACAGGACAAATGCATGGGCAAATATTTATGTCTTGAAAACAATTTCTGTAATGACAGAGAATGACCTCCACCATACCTCAGTTTCACTCTGTCCCTTCCTTTGTGACCTTGTGTTGCAAATTTCACTGAGTTTAGACAGGACTGTGGCTCAGCTGAACTTCTCTACAATGGATGGCAAGGTTTGTAAGATTTGATCAATCAATCAGTGCTTATAAAATACTCCGTGATACTTAAATGAAAGGTAAGGGAAAGGGAAAATATCTATCCTAAAAGAACCCCAAAAAACCAAGAAAGGTCTGGCATTGCTCGTTTGATCCCAAAGGTCAAGAGCTGGTCAAGAAGTTTTCTTCTCACTCTTTTGGTACTTTAAAGGCAACATGAAATTGCCTTAAAAGATTTTTTTCAGTCCTGCAGAACACATTTAACAGCATTGCTCCTTGGCACAGGCTGAAATGAGAGCAGCATGCTCTAATAAAAAGTAACCTCTCTTGGAAGAAGACAGTGTAATGCTTACTGTCAGGAGGCAACATTTATTGCAATCAGTCAGTCCCAGAAGGCTAGTTACCTTATTTTTCATCTAATTTTGTATGCTCACGATTGAATTACCGTAGCAGGATCTAAGGAAACATGATGCTTTGCAGACTGCTGTTGGATTATCTCCTCCAGACATGGTTGAAAAAGCAATATCTGCTTGACCAAGGTCACTCCTACAGTCATTTTCACCATAAAATATGGGTTTACACTTCTGCCTCCTCTCATAAACCAGCACAGGCACCTTGACTGAGTCCCTCTAAGACAAAAAGAAATAAAATCTGGATGGAAGTGGTTTGCTATTTTATACATAAATTTAATTGAGGATGGATTTTTCTCATCTGAAGTGGGATGTAAATTTCAGTTGCATCGAGAAAATGATAGGAAATTGCAAATTTTGGCTATGAGAAGAAGTTTATTCCTGTTTCTTTAGCGGGACTCAGACACATAGGGTGCAAGGCTGTATGGCACGAGCCAATAAAACACTGAAGCCCATTTTTAGGTGATAGATAATTCTCCTCTGAAGGATGAAGCCTTATCAATTACTACCACTGTAATCAACTGTGCAGTGTTTTAGTATTTCCACTGTACATAGTTACGCTTTGTCTTCAGGGACTCCTTCCCTCTGTCCCCAGTTTAACCAACCATTAAAACTCAACTCCTAATGAGGTTGTTCACAGGGAAAGCAAGGGAAGCAGCCCTTCCTGTTGCAGGATAATACAATAGTTGTTTCCCAGGTGCTTTGGCTGCAGTGTCTTCACTCTCATAAAAAAATCTGTGAAATCACAGAGTTCCAGTTGGACTCACAGAACTGGCAGAGGTTTCCTGGAACCTGGAGTTCAAGTCCCTGATGTTGCAGACAGTGGTGTTGTAGCATCCTTTACATAACTTGGTCCTTCTCCATCAACTGACCTCAGCCAAAAAGCTGATCCTGGCCAGCTCAACATCCCTGGAGAGGTGTGAGGTTCCCCAAAAAGGGTTAATGCCTTCTGGCTCTGAGGCAAGAGGAACAGAGAGGAAGAACCCTGGCCTGTGCATACAACTCTGCAATTAATGATATTTAATACACAATGAAAATGATGGGGGGAGGGCAGTGTTGTTCATGGGATGCCCACCAGCCTGCTAATTAAAGTTCTCCATAATCATGCATTATCAGGAAGGGATTAATAATTTTTAGGGATGTCACAAAGAAAACTGGAGGGGAAAGGACTGTAACAAGGGATAAGGGAAGAGTTGTCTCATGCTTAGCATGGTTGCTGGTGATAGAGAAGTGCCTTGGCCACTACACTGTATGTTATTTTTCATTCAGTGACCAGTCAGGGAAGAAACAGCTTTCATTTTGAGGAGGGACAACAGTGCAACTGAACAGGGAACTATCTTCTTCTATAGCCCTTGCTCCTCTTCCAGAAACAGTACGATTGCTTTGTTTCAAAATGCCATAAAACCACTATTGTTTATCCCATCTCTTTGAAGATTATCTCTGTTGGAAGCTGAGTCTGTGGCTGACTGGTAGCCTTTATTGTCAGTCTTGTGCAGGTCAAATGACTTTAAAGCTGTCTCTCTCTTTGGAGAAAAGAAAACAGACTCTTGAAAGAAAAATGTTAAAATATTGTCACCTGATTTGGCTGTCCTCTCTAGCACTGTGGTTCTCAGTAGCTTAGCCTAGATGCTGTAGATCATTAATGACAGGTAACAGAAATGAAGTCACTTCTGCCTTTCCTAGCAGGCAACTCTGTAGCTGTAGAGCAAAATTTTATGTTGTAACTGAGCTGTGCTTGATAAAATACCTAAAGAACCGATACAAAAGGAATTTATCTGGGTGTATCTGCTTTTCCCCACGTGTGTCCTCTGAGCCAGCGATGACAACAACTCTGCAGCTGCTCTCCTGGCCCTGAGGCACTGAGGGGTGCCTATAGGCCTGGGAAATCTTTAAAAATAGGATTTATTGCTCTTACATCCTGCCAGAAAAAATCGTGTTTCAATCCCATTCACAGATAACGAGTGGTACAAAAGCACTGATTAGGAAAAACTTCACAATTTAAGGATCTCCTTTGAGAGGGATTCTACTAATGAAGGAGCAGCACAACCAAATTAGCCATGATCTGAGTCAAGTTCCTCATGCCACTGGATGTTCATTAATCCATTCCGTCTGTGGTTCTATGAGTTTTAAAGACAAGTGCTGCAAGTTTTGCCTCTACAGAGGCAGCACGTAGCTATAGACTTCTCAGCTCCTAGCTAAACTGTTTCTTGAGAATTTAATTATCTTCTTTCCTCTCCCTTGGTGGAACTTGGAAACACCATCTGGAGATGGGAACACTTAGGAGCATCACTTGCTGCTTTTGCTTAATAGGTTTATGCTGAGCCTTAAAAAATCATTTTGTTATTCCACATTTGTTTTATTTTCTAGAATTTTGCTGGAGTCAGTAAAGATTTTCACTACCAAGTTTCATCAAATGATCTGGCTCTGCTTTGTGGCAGGTTGTCTTGACTTTGCTTTTAAACACATTTTTACACCTTAGAGCCTGGAGCATGATTTAACAAGGTTCAGCCTTGCACAGTGGAGAGTTCTAAACCTTTGGAATCCTTTAGGTATCCAGGTTGTTCTGCCCACTGATGTGGACACAGCACAAGCTCCTGCCCACACGGATGACAGAAGTCTGAAATGTTTGGTAATTCTGGAGTTTACCGTAGACAGGGAAATTTTTAGTGTGAGTGAGTCGAAGTCACAAAAGGCATTGAGTGAAATCATTGCTTTATGATGAGGGCTGCTTTAGGAGAAGCATTTATGCTTGTTGGGACCAGGATCCAAACCCAGGCTTGTGTCCCTGACCAGTGCCATCTCTCCAAACCCAGCCAGTGATTGCTCACTACTGTTTCTCCTGCTTTCTCTTAATAACATGGGCAGGGCGTTTTACTAAAAATCACAATCCAGCACTCCTGCACAAGGGAACTTTTAATGGAGGCTGGAGGTGGTCAGAAGAGTGGGAAAACTGGGTCATTAATGCTGCCTCAAGTGCTGCATATCCCATAAAGAGCGTGAGATAAGCTCAGACAGCAGCTGGGTGGGTGGGAAAAACCTTTGAAGCACCAGCATCCAACACCAGCACCAGCACCATTGGCATAGCTCAGCTCAAGATTTAAACCCCAGGATTTTTATTTTTTTCTTGAACTTAAAATTCTGAGCATTGTTTCTAGCATTGTGGCTATACTTAATGTAACTTCTGCATAAAGACATTGACCTTTTTTGAAGAGATATATATTATGGAAAATCTCCTAGTATTTTGTTCTCTCATGGAAGTACCAACTGATTTGGAAAGGCTTGAATGCATTCCATAGAAAAGCTTAATTAAAACCAATAAATCACATGGATTTGTTGATGAATTTCCCTAACAAAGCAACATTTTGTTTTGTTTCGCCCATCTACTTATGGGTTCAGTCTGTTTCATCTGCGCTTTTTGTAAGTGGCTTTGGGGAACTTTTTCCCTGAAAATCACTTAAAATACCACTCCTGTGAAAATTTTGTCTGTAACATTCATCAAAAAACCAGGGGTTCTACTGATAAAGACTTACTTTGTGGATAAAAGTGTCTGAATCCTTTCTACCTCAGGACAGAAGATCGTGACATTTGTCTTTCACTGTGAATGAATCAAATCACATTTTTCTTCAGTGTCTCCATCAAAATGAGGGGGCCATGTCACAGAGATATTTTTGGCAGCACTTTTTACATTTATGACTCCTTGAACAGAAAGAGCTTAATATTATTTAATATCTCAGGAAAATCCTGTACTGATATTTATCAGGGTACAGGAAGAGGGAGTAGAAGTTTTATTGTTGGCAAAACAAATACTGCACTAAGTTTTTAATTTGAATTATGGAAAGGTATGAAAATTCTTTTGCAACCTTTTCTCCAGATGATCATTTTCATGCTTTTACCAAGTGGGGAGCAGAGGTACAGCAAGAATAAGTGGTTTGCTTATGGACACATCTGGAGTCAAGTATCATGACCCCCATTTCATTCCTCATATTGCAAGACAGTACTCCAAGGAAAAGCAGCACTGACTCCTGGAACAGACCAGAAATGTGTGTCCTTCTGCAGCCTGTCTCCATTGTGAATGGTGGATAATTAACCCTCTTCAGGATTTTTGCAATAATGTACCCATCACGGATGTGTCTGCCCAGCTCCTGCAATAAGAGGTTGGCTCATGCCTTCAGGCAGGAGAATAATGAACCTCTTTCTACATCTTCCTCCGTTCCTTCATTTAATCAGACCTTTTAACCTGTGCCATTTGGGCCAGACCTACCATTCCAGGAAAGCAATGGAAAATCTGGAGACAAGGATATTTTTACTAACTATGGACAAGCAGATGTAAATCAATGATTCACAAAGCACAAATTTATAAGGCAGTGTTTTAAACCTCTCTACATTGCCCATATATTTCCTTAAATATCACGTAGAAATGCTGCATGTCACAGTCTCATCAATAATGTTCCTGGAACCAGATTGTAATTAGCAGTTTTTATGCTCAGGTAAACATCAGTGCAAGCCATAATGGAAGTATACAGCTTAGCTCTTCCCTGAATATACTGGGCTATTTATGAACTATAAAACAGCTCCATATTTAAGCAAATATATCTGCAAAAAGCAGGTGGATTGCTTTCTTTGTTCCCCTTTCTATTACAAAATAATCATGGTTTTTGTATAATGTTGTTGGATTCTCTGAATCCTGAGTTGGATGTGGACACCTATGATACATACACTTACAAACAGGTGTTTTTTTACAATAGTTGTTTTAATTTGTTGACCCACATCCAGACACGAAGAATTCCAAGACACATTTGGTAACGGTGGTCTGGGAAGTCCTAACCAGCTGCCAAATGCTGGTCAGGACACACGGGTTTTGTTGTTTTCTGCTGTCACGAGCTCCTTTAGGGAACTGAAGCAGGTCTTGTAATTCCAGCTTCCTGGAGGTGTTGTGAAAATAAAGTCCATTACTGGCTGCGGTGCTCAGATGTGCAGTGACAATAAGGGGCATAGAGGCTCCTAGACGGATACACTTCCAGAGTGGTTCTGAAAGCTTCGGTGAATCTTCAGTCTGTTCACTGCAGAGAAACCTTCCTAGCGCAGAAACCCAGCCATTAGTATGCAGGAGAGCACTCCTGTGACAGAACCAGCATGTAAAGTGATTAAATGGTACCGGAGTGAGGAGTTAACGAGGCATGGCCGCAGACGTTTGCTGGTAGCGCAGCTCCACGCGATGCCTCGTCTCAACAGCAATCCAATAACGAGCCTGTAATTACACCACGGGCCTTAATAAGTGCAGGGCCAGTCCTCCCAGGTGCTGGATGCTTCTAAGTCCCTCCAGCCGCAGCTGGAGGCACCCACAGCAGCAGAGGAGCCCTCGGTGTGTTGCAGGATGGGGCTCCAGCAAGCCCAGCCTCCCGTGCCCCCACAGCATCGCTCAGTGCCTTTAGAGACAGGCAGGGATCTCTTGAACAAGGGATTGGAATTTGAGTTATAGCAGCACTAAAGCAGTTATGAAAAATATAATAACGCATTTTGGCTTAAAGCACGTCATTATGTGTTATGTGTCTTCACAGCACTGTGAGTGTGTCAGGGTCTGGGAGACCCAGTACAGCTGCAAGGGGAAATATCTTCCTGTGGCTTTTTTTTTGCTTGGAGAGTCCTCAGATATGTATGTGTGTGCTATTTGCTTCTTGTGGGTGATCTGGAAGTACTGAGCTTCTAAGAAGGATTTGAACAGAGGAAAAAGTTTACTTGTCAAATGCTACTGGGACGATGCTTCATTATGAGTGCTTTCTGTTCATAATGCCCAAGTTAAAATAATAGAAACTCTCTTTCTTGCTTTTGAGAGATGAAGAAGCTGAAGCTCCTATTTCACGTCCCCAGGTAACCACTTCATTGTGACCTGGAGTATCTCTGGCAGATATCCAGGGAAACCTTTTGGTTGTAGGTAGAAATACCTCGCTCCAGGGCCTGAAAACAATATTAAAGGCACAGGGAGGAAATACCCACATTTAATCCCTACTTAAATTTAGTTAGATAGAAAGCCTGCTGCCTGGCAAGATTTCTGAAGCATATGGGTTTAGTGTCAACTCAAAATGTCATAAAACTGCCCATCATGGTAAAGGCAAAGCATCTTAGAGAGTCTCACATCCTACTGGAATTCAAGTAAATGCTTCTAAGTGCAGCTGGTTCTGCTAAGAGGGCCAGAGCTTGGCAGTTCAGGTGACCTTTGGTGAATATCATGATAAATTAAGTTGCTGAGGTCTAAAGAGACTTAATTGGATGCTGAAATAACTACTAGCAATGAAAATGGGTTTTATTAACCAAGTCAAGAATCTATGGATACAAAAGTGCAGTAGGCTCACTTCGGTTTAAAGAAATGTGAAACGCTGATTCCTGGATTTTACTACTGGGATATGCACCAGCTGGAGGCTGCAGCTCCATGTAGCCACATCAGTAGCTCTGAAGACCTCAGGCAAGGCTGAGAGCCAGCTTTAAATACTTTCTTTACTGCTGACACCATAAGCAGTAGCTCCCAGGTGCTGACTGGGAGGGGGAAGCTGAGGGGGAGGTTGTTTCTACCTGCTGTCCCGTGCCCCACCTCGCCTTACTGTGAAATGCAATAACCCCCTATGAAGCTCCTTATTTTATTTTTCATCAGTACACCTCAGAGGAACACAGCACTGCCTGTCCACAAGGACTGGAAGATGAAGTCAGTGCAGATCCACCCTCTGTCCACCTCAGGGGCTTTTTCACCCATCTACTGCCTGTGCCACAAACAGGCTCATTCTAAACTGGGCCCAGGAACTGAACTGAATGAAAATTAAATAGAATTTTTTTTTTCTGCTGGTATCAATTCTAGAAGCTGTTCTGCTGCTTTACTGGATGATTTTACAAACATTTCTGATCTTGCAAGGGAGTGGGATATGCTGGGAGGGGACCAAGTGGCTGAGGTAGGGATGGGAATAGACAATACTAAATTCAGTGTCTTGGGGAAACTTGAGTGAGGATTTAGTCATCATAGAAACATAGAATACCCTGAGCTGGAAGGGACCCGCAAGGATCATTGACGTCAACCCCTGTCCCTGCACAGGACCACCCCAAGAATCATTTGAAGTTTTTTATGGGCCACCTGATGGCTGTAGCCTATTACTGCTGCACTCCAGAGCAGATTGGTATCTATATTCTATATCATTCAAAAATAAAATATGGTTTTCATCAGTTCACCCAGATTTAATGTTATTTTAATTCCCACCAAGTGCTATAATATACTCCAATATACATTTTTTCTACTTGGTCCTTGATGTGCAGCTCTTGGGGGTTTGGGTTTTCTGAACTATCTGAGCTGTCCTTGGCTTGGTTCTGGGTCTACAGCAAGGGGCAGGAAGCCAATATTTAACACTGTGTGCTCTGGGGGTCTGAACACGGGGGTGTCTGTCTGGGTAGAGCAGAGCAGGCAACCCCCAAGAGGTTTTATCCTTGTTTTACCACACAGGACAGGTTTCCTGGCCAAAATACCCAAAAATACCTGTCTAACAAACCCCAGGATCCACCAGAAGCACAGAGATAGTGCTCAAGCCCAGCTGAATGTCCTGCAGTGTGCTCAGGGCCTCCAGGAACCAGGCGTGCCCCAGCCGTGTGCCCGCAGGTTCCCACCCAGCTGGATGCTAAACGGGCACAGCAGTGTGCTGGGGCCTGGGAGGCCTTTCCGGGGCTTGCTCACATCCCAGGTCACTGGCTGAGTGTTATCTGTTGTGACCAGAGTGGTTTCCCACACAAGGATGATTACCACAACCTCGGGTCCTTGTGTACCCGGTAGCGGGAGGCTGTAATTAGCGCTTCCAGGCAAACTGTGACCTTTTGGAACTTTTCCTGAGGCTTATGAAGCCTAAATTAGTTTCTGCTGTTTGAAAGCATGCACAGACCTAATCTCTGGGCCCTATTTATATTGTAATTACTATATAATTCACATTTGCATTCACTTGACTCCTTTTCTTGCTTAACAGCCGAGGTTGGCTCTGGCTTCTCGAGCCCTTTGTGCGCAGTTCATGGGGCACAAACCCCGTGGGTGGAGGCAGGGTGGGGGATGCTCATTCTCGCTCCCTCACACGCTGTACAACTGCAAAACAGCAGGCTGGCATGAAAACCCCCTTTTGCACAAACAGAAGGTACCACCAGAGCTTTTTCTGCAGGAAAAGAGAGGATGGTATTCTTGGTTTGGGAGCGGGATGAGAACTTCTTTTCTATCTGCTGTTAGCAACACAGTTATGACTATAGTTTGAGATTAATTAAAATGGTGACTTTTGTGGATATTCCAGAACATCTTTTCTTCCTTTAAGCAGACCACTCATTTATGTTATAAAGTATTTCACTCTATTCTTATACATCTTTAATGTGTTGTAAACTCCCCATATATACTCAGTGACATAAAAATAGGTGGAAAAATGCCCCACACTAGTATGCATGAATATTTAACAATAAAATTAATAGAAAATGTCTGTAATTTTCAGTGCATGAAAAAATATTGTGGAATTAAAGTGAAACACCTCTCCTCTTTGAAACGGCCCCATTCTGCAAAGCACTATGTGTTCCTTGCTTTTACATGTTTTGATCCTGTTTTCATTTTGATTCTGGCTTGTAAATATGAGCTGCCTGGCATTGCCCAGAGGAAGGTGATCTATCATCTGCTTCCAGCCAGGGTTCTTGTCACTTGGTCATTCTGTACATACAAAATTTTATCTGAGCTCCACTCGCAGGAGATAAATGACCATGACAACAGGCTTCCTCTGATGCTTCAAATAATGAAGCTTCACAAATCAGGCAGAAGCCTCCTGCATGTCGAGACCAGGGTGCATGTGCGTTATTTCCAGCTATATGAGCAACCTTGGATGACCTCATTATTCTGCAGTGGGTAGTACAGATGTTACCATCTCGCAAGATCTAAAGCTTCCTCTGAGGAAAACTGCTTCTTTCACCTTGTTTGCCAGCTGGACCAGCTGTAAGGTTTATTGCTGGCTTTTGTTTTCTGTTTGCATGGTACTGGTTAAGCCCTTTATTAATACAGTCAGTACATTAAGGGTATATTAAAACCTGAGAACTCATGAGAGGAGAACAGCTTAATAACCAGACAATGGGAAACAATGTTATTTATGGGTTGGTGGTGGTGTTTTTAAGTTAATATCCAGCACCAGTTATTACTTAATTAGCTAGGAAATCATTATTTTGTTGCAAGAGAATTTTACTTATGGAAAAGAATAAATTAAGGTTATCTAAATCAATTTATACTAGGTTTTTAGTGGAATAACCAGAAAATATGCAATGGGGTTTTATTCAGTCTGTTAATGAGGTGTAAATGGCACTGCGAGAGAGTATTTTCTTTCGTGCTGCAATTATAAGGAATTATCCTTTTTGCTTGAATATCACAGAATCATGGAATGGTGTGGGTTGGAAGGGACCTTAAAGCTCATCTTGTTCCACCCCCTGCCATGGGCAGGGAATCCTTGCACTAGACCAGGGTGCTCAGAGCCCCACCCAGCCTGGCCTTGAACACTTCCAGGGATGGGGCAGCCACAACTTCTCTGGGAAACTTCTTCCAGTACTTCACCACTGTATTGTGATACTTTTTAAATACTAAATCACAAAATCATGGGAGAATTCAGGTTGAGAGGAGCCTTAGGAGGTCTCTAGTGGAACCTTCTGCTCCCAGGAGAGTCAGAGAGGATATCAGACCTGGCTGCTCAGGGCTCTGTCTAGTCTTGCTTTTGAAGCCTCCAAGAATGGGGAGTGCACAACCTCCTTGGACATGCTGAGCTAGCCAGTGACTTTCCAAAGTAGTCAGGGAATATAGAAAACACCAGACATAGTCCCCCACACATGGTATTTCTTTTAGGATTAGCATGTGCTAATCCAATAAGAAACTTTCACTTTAAAAATAGGGAAAAACGTTAACTTTTGGTTTCATCTCTTCAAAGTTTGCAGAAAGCCTGGATGAAAATTGGATTGAAGGAGGTTAAATTGAGGTATTCTAATAGAACAGAACCTGGAAAAAAGAGGGAGTTGAGTATGGGGATTTTTCTGTTCAGATTCCATACACTGGACCTGCATATTAGAACGAACCCTGGGCTTTTGGGAAGTCAGTTACGCCCATGTGAACTGGAGCTGTTCCCTCCTGCCTCTGGTACTTGCAGCTCCAGGGGTGCATTATCAGGTTCATGAACTCTGCAAGCAAATTCTCCTAATCTACCTCCTTTTCACAGTTGATGTTATCACTACAGTGGTTATACACCTGCTCCATGCCCCGGAGTTTGTATGTTTTCCACGTTCCTCTTCGGATCCGTCCACATGCATTATTGCATTATGGCTTTTTAAAACCTTAAGCAAAGCCTCGTGAAAGGGAGGAAACAGCCCACTCCACCTCATTGGCTGATATTAATTAAGAAGGAGAAGAGGGAGATTAGTGAAAGAATTGTGAGCGAAGGTTAAGTACCAGCAAAACGAACAGGAAGTAGATTATGATGAAGAGGAATAAAAGGCTAATTGGAGATCCAGCAGGGTTCACTAGGAGCTGGTCTGGGGAATGACCCTACTCAGATTGTTCCCTGGCAGCCTGGGAACCCGAAGCTGGATGAAGCTGGTGGAATTTGTTAAGACACAAAGCTGATAAGCATCATCAGAAGGCAGAGATAAATACTGGAGAATCCGGATGTCTTGCAGGGCTGGACTGGGAGAAATTAATAGTACAAAGAGCAAAATTAAGCACATGGCGATTCAGGGCAAGAATTTGTCTTGTATGCTTGAAGCTCAAAATTTACAAATGCCTCGGCAGAGCAGATGGGTGCCTGGGCATGCAAAACTGACCTCTGGATGTCTGCAAACTGCCTACCTGCTGTGGTCATGGAATAGGTGAATGCTCTTTTAGGATGCATCAGGCACAGAATTTTCCATGGAACTGGGCAAGTAGCAGTTTCAGTGTAAGAACCAATTAGGACATACTCAACAGCAGGGGTAGAGTTCTGGTCTTTTCTGTTCAGGAACGAGGAACTGAATGTAAAACACTCTTGCATCAAAGAATAAGAAGAAACTTTGTCCTACAAAAGGGAATTAAAATAATCTTGTTTATCTGACTGGATGAGAGCTTTTGAGGACACGACTGCGGTGACTGTGATGGAGATACTCAGGCTTAGTAGAAAACAGATTGTTGGAACAACCCCAGAAAGGTGTAAATTGGAGTGACAGCCAGTACAGTTTCAAGCTGGAAGGCAGCTCCTGCCAGAAGAACGAGACACCAGTAGGAGTTACATCAGCAAACCCAATTATATTTAGAGGGAGTTTGTCAATACTTCAGTAACACACAATTTCTTGAAGCAGCAAGGGAGGATCTTCTCGGACCCAAAGGCCCCATGTCCTTCAGTGGCCAAAGGACAGAGAGTGGGATGAGCTGGTCAGTGCCAGCCCAGCTTCCCACACTGCTCTTTGCAGGCACCTCTCAAAATCCCATGGAATAGACTGAGGACCTGACCACACTTACTCATTCCAGCAACCTTTTGAAGAACCCACCAGGCCTGTTTTGTGTAGTGGAATTAAGACCAAATCTCTTGTTCGTTTGCCCTCTAGTCACTGCTAACTGATGCTGCCTCAGAGCAACCAGATTTATTTCTGCTCCACATAAAGTAAGCATGAAATTTATTACCAGTATCACACGGGGCAGAAACAAGCAGTACCATCAGAGTGCTTGCCTGAGAACAAGCCAGGATTGATTATTTTACAAGACAAGCTACATTTGAGGAAGTAAAGATTTGATTAAAAAATTAAATGCCTTGGGGAGGGTGAATAGCAGCATAAATCTGTTTGATGTTCATGTCAACAAGGTTGCCAAAGCAAACAGCAAGAACATCTGTCCATAGCGTCGGCTGGAAAATGCTGCAAATGGGGAAATATTTTAATTGTGAGCACTGGTTCACAGAACTCCCCATGTCTTTATTTATTAGGCTGATAATATCACCCCAACATATGAACTTTATGCAGCACATATAAATAATTCATGGATTAGCAAATAAAGAGATCTGGAATCTGTACACAGAGATGGCTGTTGCCAATTATCTCACTTGTGCAGAGCCAGACCCTTTCAGCTCCCATCGCTTGCAGCTGCTCTTTTAAATCATTCATCAGTGCTTAAGAGATACGCTGGTGGCACTGGCAGAGAGTATTTGAATTTTCATTGTTTACACACTGTGAATTTAGCTTCTGGTCTGAAATTATCTGCAACGTTGAAGCCTTTGAGAATATAGATGAGAAGAATAAGACAATTCCTCTTTTTATCCTTTTTAAACACTTCTATAATTTTGATTAACTTTTCTTCAATTTTACTTCATATTCTTTTTATAATCACTACTTTCATTTTAAAGTTATAATAACTGATATAATTCCCTAAGCTGTTAGATCATGAAAACATCAAGAACACTCTGGAGTATAAAAAGTATTACAAAACAAATGTCTGGTACATATTTTCTTCAAGGTTGTAAAATGATTTTCCATTTTTATTCTAAAAATCTATGCCTTATCACCTAAAAATCTAGAGTTGCTTCTTTCCGATCGTGTTTAAGCAGAACCCTCTAGGAAATAATAATAAAAGCTGCTTAAAAAATGATGACAAACCATGGCCAGTGCTTTTCCTTGTCAAATTACTGAGGCACTGAGTTTCTGTGCCCATTCAGATCACGATGGGTAGCACTTCCTCAGTGATAAATTCTCCTGTTGTCATTAGAGTGATATAGCTCAATTTACTTCTTGCATGGATAATTACAGTAATGGTTTTAAAGTCAAAGGCCTTATGATAAAGCCAGACTTTCAGCTGTATTAATTGAAAATCTAATTCATGTAAATAGAGTTTTGTGCAGCATTATTAACCGTGCATCTATCTGGGATGCACAGAGTGTCTATACACAGAAGTTCTGTCAACAGTTTTACTCCTTTCTCTTAAACTATAAATAACACAACAACTTTCAAACTTCTGTCAGGATGCTGGAGTTGGCTGGTGCAGTGCTGGAGGCAGGAGAGGGGAGTGGAGCCTGCAGTGGCATTCAAGCACATCCCATCTCACTCCTGACACAGGGATGCAGAGAGGGATAACAGGGGCCTGTATGGTGCTACCCCTAAAAATTTTGGGGAGGTGACAGGGAGCAGTAGTGCCAGGTCCCACACCTTGGGGAGTCACAGCCCTGCTTGTACCTACCCCTTCGGGGCAAGAAATCCAACAGCATCATCTTCACCATGTCATGCAGAGAGTGGCCTGCCCGTGATTTTGGGAACAGTCACGGGGTTATAAGGTATGAGCTGGGTCTCTCTTACCTTTGCAAATCAGGGCAAAGCAGCTCAGTGTCTGCTTTACTTTCTTAAAGCGGAGCACTTTGTGTTTTATCCTTCAAGGAGCACAAGTGAGTTTTATCCTTCAAGGATCCCAATGCTCCCATGCTCTCAGGACCTCTGTGAGCAAGAGGCAGAGCACTCACGAGGTTTCTGAGGGGGGCAGGTAGGCACAGGGGGATCATCAGTGCTGATTAAAGAACAGAAGCAGCAGAATGTGCCTGAGAATGTGGGGGCTCAGGAGTCCCCATCAAAGCCCGTTTGGATGGGCTCTGGAGGAAGGAAACACGGAGCAGAGGATGTCCTCGCTCTGCTTCTGTCAGCTCCCAGCAGCTCATTGAACAAATTAGGTTTCCCTCTCAGATCCACACATGACAGCGGATGGCATTTAGCAGATGGCATGTGTAATGGGACTGTCACACCACCACAGGTTTAAAAATAAAGCTGGGGAGGCAGTTAATGAATATACACTTTTCATTTCAAGGAATTCTTTCTGTCCCTGTCAGGCATTAGGCACTCAGCTTGTGAGTGTTGAAAGACTTCTGATGTGTGTGCATTAAAAGACATGGTCTAGCATGTAACTGGGTTGTTTTACTTTAAAAACTGACATTGAAATAAGCAATTTATGTCATTCCCTAAAAAGTGACTTTTTCTTCTTGGTAACTTTCAACCTGCTCACAAGTGAAATGCGTTCTTTAACCGGAATATTGTCATTGAGAATATTTAATATTAAGAGTAATACTTCTCACAGAGATGATTCTACTCTGTAGTTTTCTGTCTTTACCATTTTTCCTTGTTTGTTAAAAAATAAAAATTAAGCAAGTCAAGAATCTAATTTTTCAGGGATACTTACTCATTTTAAATTATTTTTTAATTTCGTATTACGTCAAACTAAATATCTTTATGTAGAACTTCACTTTAAAACATTGATTCAGGGAGATGACAGTAGCAGTAGTTAGTAGTGACAGACTAAGGAAACACAATATATAATACATGTAATTTTCTAAACTACACACTAGAATTTTTCTTTATTTATTAGTTTCTCACAGCTTTTTCAATGCCAAAAAAAAAAAAAAGGAAAAATGAATTAGAAAATAAAAGGATTTTATGCATTGTAGTTCTCTCTTTATCCCTTTCTTTTTGTTGGCATTTTGGTGTTAATTAAAGGACTGCTCTAGCTCCAGCTGAAGTCATTTGGGAGGATTCCTTTTATTTTCAGTGATGATTTTATCATGCCCATGTTTGTTAGGTTTGTTGCTTTTCCAGCAGTCTGGCTTCTGGGACTGCAGGGAAAAAGCAGGGCAGATTTATAAATAAATATGGTCAGCATATCAATGTATATCGGTAGGAAAAAGGTAAATCCAGTTAAATCCTGGTGAGTAAACCTGTTTTCCTTTGTGCATTATAATCCACCTTCCCGCATCCTAAAAAAATGGTGCTAACAAAAGAATTGGATTGCCAGGGGAGAAGATTCTCAATTACAAGGCAACGAAAGTCAGGCTGCCATATTAGTCAGCTTAATTATAAATAAAATCGTTTTCTGCCTTTTCTCTGTACAGGTAAGGTCTGGATGAAACACTCTCGACTGCCTGCAGTGGGATGTGGGCCCTTGGCAGCACGGGGAAAACTGCTGACACAATTATAGCACCTTAAAGCTTTTCCTGCTCTCAAGAGCTTATTTCATGCACCAAACCAGTATGAATGGCTCACAGGAACCTGCTTTTGCTGCCATTTGTGTGCACACTCTCAGTTACAGCATTTCATGGGAATTTTTTCAGCCAGCCCTACACAAATTGCTGATGCACAAGTGGTGATCCCACAGGATTTGTTTGTAGGTTGAAGGACTTAAGAAGGCACGTTAAAGGGGTTGGAATCTCAGTGAATATCAGTCTCTTAAAGCTGTCTTACTTTTGAAGTTTAAAAGAACATTGGGTCTTATGATATTCAGTGTTCAGTTTTGGGTCCCTCATGACAAGAAAGACATTGAGGTGCTGGAACATGTCCAGGGAAGGGCAACAGAGCTGGGGAAGGGTCTGGAGCACAAGTTCATGAGGAACAGCCGAGGGAGCT
The DNA here is from genome assembly GCA_013399875.1 of Gymnorhina tibicen. Lineage (NCBI taxonomy): Eukaryota > Metazoa > Chordata > Aves > Passeriformes > Artamidae > Gymnorhina > Gymnorhina tibicen. Next base: position 380,926 of record VXAZ01007730.1, read on the forward strand.
GGGGGTGTTCAGCCTGGAGAAGAATAAACTCAGGGGAGACCTTATCACTCTCTACAACCTCCTGGAAGGAGGGTGCAGCCAGGTGGGAGTCGGTCTCTCCTCCCAAGGAACAAGTGATAAGGCAAGAGGAAATGGCCTCATGTTTCACCAGGGGATGTTTCGATTGGATATTAGGAAAAATTTCTTCTCCAAAAGGTTTGCCAAGCTTTGGAACAGACTGTCCAGGGAAGTGATGGAGTCACCACCCCTGGAGTTATTTAAAAGACAAATAAATGTGGCCCTGAGGGACATGGTTTAGTGGTGGGCTTGGGAGTGCTGGGTTAACGGTTGGACTCAATCATCTTAGAGGTGTTTTCCAACCTAGATGATTTCATGGGCCCGTGATTCTGGGATCTTCCCACACACATGGCGTGGGAGCCTCCTGGCCCTGCTATTGGGATCTTTGCTGGGCACACAGATTTCTCCAGCTGCTCACACTCGCTGCTGTTGTACCACATTACATGATGGGGAAAGGGAAGGAAAGTAAGATAACCACTGTCTCTGAGGTGAAGAATTCAACATTTCATCACTGCAGGGCTACTTCCACCTTCCTGAGCTGTACTGTCAGGCTTAAGGAAAAATCTACAAATAGGTATGAGAGCAACATGTGAGTGGCTGTCCTGGGTCAGCCCACCTGGGGCCAGTGTCCTGTCTCCAAGAGCAGTCACCAGATGACAACTGGAAAACAGGGAGAAGGAAGCTGACAACCACAACATGAACTTGATCTCATGTACCATCCCATTTTTCTATCAATCAGCCACTTGATGACTTTCTGAACAAGAGGATGAACCCAGATCACTGTGCTAAGGACAAAAGCACCCTACAGCATCCTCTGGTGAAGACTGTGGCATCCTGGATGCTGCAGCATCCCGTGGCAGTGAATTGTGTGGTTCACTCATGCACACTGCATAGTAATGATAATCTTCTTTGTATAACTCTGACTGATTTCAATGCCCAAATGTTGCATTTTAAGACAGAATATGTGGGGTTTTTTAGTGTGAGAGCCAAGCTGGTGTTTAATTCATTAAGAAAAAAATAATTTGCAAAACAGCAACATTTATCCATAGCATACAAAATGCAAATGCTTTGTGCTGTGATGTTTGGGTGTCATTAGAATAATTTTAAAGGCGAGTGATTTAATTGTGTTTGTGCTAATTATAATGTTTACAAATTAGGGAAAGATGCATTTAGTGGTCTGTTGGGAAAGGGCTTTGAAACCTCACATGTCTTTGAGTCTACAGTACTGTCATTTAGTCATAAACTCTTTCTAACACCAGGGTGATTTGCTTTTTAGATTACTCTTGCATGAAAAGCGAGTCTCAAGAGCCTTGAGCTCCACGGAATTCAAAACCAGGTTCACGTGTGTCTGTGTGTGCTTTGACAGAAATTTAACCAAGTTCTTTTCTTCTCCTTTTCAAGGTCCCCGTGTCCCGATGGTGACTGTTCACAACACAACGGATGCACAGAGTAAGAATGGGCTCGAGCTTTGCAATTCTTCAGAGAAAAGTAGCCAGGCAGGACAGTGAGATGTAGCTGCTCTTTGCTAAACTTACATTCCTGGGGAGCCCAGACTCTGCCTAAATGCAAGTTTTCTGCCAGGCAAAGGGACTTGCAGAGCTGTTGTGCTGCCATCACAACAGCTGCTGCTCGGGGTAAAAACACATGGGTTGGGGCATGATGTTTGTTATCCTCTTTCTCAAAAAAATGCACAGTTCAAGTCCCTCTCTCTCCTTTTGTTAGTCTTCCACTGATTTTGTTTTGGCCCCCATATATAAGAAATAAGATAATACGATAATATAAATATAAGAAATATTTAGTTTAATCTGTGGTTTTAATAAAATCACTCTGATATGAATCATCAGAGATAATGCAGAGGAGTGAGCCCCACAAGTGGTGCCTCTGTCTGGTTCCCTGATCTGTCCACAGAGATTGTAGCACTTATTGTTTGGTAAAGCTTTTTCATGCTAATGATTTGCATCTACATCAGTGCAAAGCTGGAATTATTCCAAAAATAGGTTTCTTCCCTCAAAATATTTTGCACTCTCTATAGCCATTACCAGACTGGCAATGTAGAGTCCAGAAAGCCATGGAATTTCTGGGGTTCCACTCTGGCAGAGTGTGGCACTGAGTCTTGTGTGAAACCAAGATTTATCTTCTCCCACCATTTTAGTGGGAAAACATCATCTTTCATTTTAACAAAGAGTTCAGCCCAGCCTTATCTGCAGTTAAGGACTTCAGGCACCGATGTGACCCAAATATTAAGCAACACCTTTATTCTATATCTATCTGCTTTGTACATGGTCAATACCAGTTTGTCAAGTATCAGTTTCACTTACCTGGATTTACAGCAACTCACTGCTCTTATCTCAAAAGAAAAAAAAAGAGAGTGAGCAAACCAAGAAATCTGGCACTCAAACTAAAGGTTCACTGTGAAATGCTGAGCTGCTTCATTTCCCACTGAAGGTAGTAAGTGCCACAGAAAAGACTCTCTGCACAAGGGAGTGTCAGCTCCTTCTTCCCAGCAGCTCTTCCCAGCAGAGCCTGAGCTTGGCAGTGCCCTCCCCAAGTATAACCCCAGAGCAGCCCAGCTGATGCCCACAAGGCCCTTCAGCCAGGAGAGTTCCTTCACCCTGACCTGCAGCTCCAAAGTCACTTTCTTTCTCCTGCACTTTAAATAAAACACCTTAATTTTACCACAGACATGGAGATGTCTGACTGGCTGTATCAGCATGGGATAGTGCTCTCGTGAGTGGTGTTATACCTGTATAGTTTTATAAAATACTTTTAGGTGAATAAAATGACAGACAATATAAAACAGAAACAGTGAATGAAGGGCTTTAAAAAGTAGAACAAAACACACCAGTTTTACTTGCACAGATGCATATGGGTAGCATCTATTACACAGAGAACTCAATCTATTCATGTGCAGAACACATTCTCTACTGAAATTCATGATCTTCCACATACGATTACCATTTCCCCTGGTTCTTTTCTTTTTTCTCCCCTCATTCTTTTGCTTTTGAATAAAGGGCAACTGACAGTTGCATGTTACTGAATTTACTTATTTAATATGAGCCCATTACTCTACAAAAGGGAGTCTGCCTCTGTATTCTGCAATAATCTGATAAAAGTGAGTTGCACTGAATATTAGAGAGTGCTTACATTTAATTAAGCAATGACCATTTGTACTCCACAGACTCAAGCTCCCTGTGGTCCTAAAGCTAAAAGGAAAGTCCTTTAGGAGATATGCCAATCTTTTTTATTTCCTTCACAGTCTTCCTGGCTTTCTGTGAATGCAATTATATGAACAAATAAAATGGCTTGACTAAATTCCCCTACGTGGCAAGCCCCTTTCTGCTGATAAAGCTACTTGTGTGTGCCATAATTAAATGAGAATCTTAATATTTAACTAAACGTAATAGGCTGTTGCTTTGGCACTTTTGTGGGGGTTGTGGTTTTGATAAAGAGCCAGGCTTTGCAGAAGCAGGGTGAAAAATCACTGAACCAGTATACTACCACTGAAAGATCTCTGAAATGTATTAACTGGGAAGGGCAAGTTTTTGTCTGTCCATCTAGCAGAGACGGGCAGTGAGAGCAGGATAACCAGGTACCAGAAGTGTTATTTGGGGAGCTGGGGTTACATATCTATTTATCAGTGTGTCTCGAAAGGGAAGTTAGAGTCAGTGAAACATAATGTGATGTGAAATCTCACACCCTCCTTGGGTTCACGTGGCAGAGTTAATGCCCTGGGTCCCCCTGGTTCACCCCCAGACTGATGCCATGGGGATGAGCACTGCAACAGACCAGGATTCACTTGCCCCAGCCCTTAAATCCCTCCTCCATGGGGCTCAGGATCTTTGCCATCACATGGAGACATTTCCCACGATGTAAGACCTACAGCCTGAAGTGTCTCCTAAAGATGGGCCCTTTCCCTACCAGCTGGGAAGGACTTATACTTTCTGGTGCTGGAGGTGGCTGCTTTTTCTAGAAGAGCCTCAGCAGGTAGAGCACATGGCCAGGATGAGAGGATAAAGGTTAAATCCTAGGAAGGAGGAAGGAATCCTCTATTTCTGACCCAGAGAGTCCTTGGGTAATACACACAGGCAAAATGAAAAATTTTTTAAACACTCTGAAAGTCAAGACTGCTCCAAAACCTGACATTGCAGGTTTGTATGAGCTTTGTCCACTCTCCTTCCCCCATGGCTTTCCTTTCCATGGATTTTATCTTGCACAGCAGCATAACCTTGGCCTGAACCCCTCCATAGTCTCCTGCCCTTCCTATTTATTATATGTAATTTGAACACAGACTTAAGGACCTCTTCATTTGAGATCTAGCACGGCAGGTGGATGTCTGACTGGGACCTATGATAGTGTCCCAACACAGCAGGTCACATTCCCACCTCCTGCAAAGCGGCTGAATGCCACTGATTTCAGGAATATAGCTTTTTGCCAATGCAGAACTTGGAAGGGGTTTCAAAGACTTAACTGAATTAGACATCTGTGAGGACTAGAAGGAAATCTGTTTGTAAGGAAACTTGTGTTGTATATATCAAGGTGACTATAAAATGTTAAAATGCATTTTCAAAAGCTGTGCCAAAAGTTTTTGTGACCTTGTCCTTCTTCTTTCAGAAATTTTTGAGCTGGAGGTAAATGAAAATGTGCAGCTGGCTGTCAATGACAGGCAAATGCCTAAGGTAGAATACACGGAAATCAAGATAGATGATTACAGTAAGTAGCACATTTCTTCTCACTTATTTTTCTCTTTCACTGCTATAGCTGTGAAATGATACAGTCATCCTGGGTAGACTGACAGGAGGAAAAATGACTTTGACTCTCAATAAGCTCACACAGTTTGCAAAGCATTCTCCCAGAATGTGCTACATAAGGTTATTATAGAGGCAGAATTTGATGAAAATTCAGCTGAAGAAAGGCAAAATGATAGGGTTGGGGTTTTTTTCCCTCTTAAAACTTTCTTTGTGGAGAAAAAGCCACTCTGGGAAATGACACGGTGGGGTACCCCCATTCTTGGAGGTATTTGCCCTGTGTGTGTGTGTGTCATTTGAAATGAGTTTGGAGTGGTATAATGTGTGTTCTTGCAGGCTACAAATGTGTTTGCCTCTCAGTGCACAATCTGAGCTGCAGTGAATGAAGATGACTCTCCAATGACTGCCCAGTGGATTCACTCAGGATTCTTTGAGAAAGCCATATGATTTGGGAGGGTTGAAAAAAACAAAAGCTTTATGAGGAAAAACAAAGGAGATTTCACCTGGAGTAAAGAAAGCAGACACTTGGAGCAGTTAGCACCTGCAGCTGGTGTGTTATTTCTACCACTCGTAAAATCATTCCCCACATAGATATATATATATATTTGCCAAAGAAAGAGAGAAAAGCCTGGTGGCAAACAGACAAAGTGTAAGCCTGTCTCTGTAGTTGTACCTGAAAGAACCTAAAAAACATCTCCTTTGGCTGCAAGCAGATAACTTACTTATATGGGGAAAATCCACATACACAGAGATGCACAATGGCTCCCCAAAATCCCAGCCTGCATGTATGGTGGCAGCTCTAGAAAAAAACCCCAAAGGTCCTGGGTTCAAATGGGGCCCATAATGTTTTCCATACCAGGAAGGAGCGTATTTCTCAGGTCAGAGGCAGTGAAGTGAAAGCAGCGAGCTGTGCTGGGGGCAGGTTACTGATTTCAGGCATTTCCAGATGTTATAAAATGTGAAGCAAAGGCTGAGAGATGGTTGCCATTTGAAAAGGATAACAATGGCCCTAAAATGTTCTGTTTGCCACACGGGCATAAGGAACATAAACCAGTGCATAAAATAACAGGAACAGACGTGTGCTTCCAGGTTTTATGAACAGGAAAGGATGGGTAAAGAGCCTATATTTCTCCCCATGAGCCAGCTCGTGGGAGACTGGCAGTTTATTAGGGGTAACTCAGTTTGATACTAAATTTTTTAACTGGAGGTCCCATTGCAATTCTGCCCATTTAACCAAAAATATACGTGTGTGCAATAAATACAAACTGGCCACAGCCACGTGGCCGTTCTGCTGTGCCCTCCCTATGTTTCCAAAGCTTTGGGCTGAGCAGCCTTGGGAATGCTGCAGGTACCACTTAGTAATATTTAAAGCCAAGCAATGGCCTTTTTGGCTGTCCCTGGGCCATTTATCCAATTTGCAGCTATTAGCATTCAGATGGAATAACTAATTAGGCAGAGTGTCAGGCAACGATTGCAAAGCAAACCACTTAAACCGTGCTGCTAATCTGTGTATTAATCTACTGAAAATGCTCCTAATACCAATTTAATTGCTGGGCCTTTGCTAATCTAGATTGGACATAGCATTTTAAAAATAAACGTGCTGTCCTTAATGCAGAGAGTGTTTGTATGGAGGCAGTTTTGGCTGCTGATACAAAGCCATAGAAATGACATTCAGCTAAAAGAAGCCTTAGTGGTCACGTCCCTCCTTTACATTGGTTCTGTACCAGTATAACAACGTGGGCTTCAGCACCTTTGCCTCCTGTTTACAGCAAAATGTAGCCCTTTAGAAGTTAGGATTGAAATACTTGTTTCTCCCTCTGTCTTCACACCATTATAGCAAAATAATTCTATTTCTCTCCCCCAGCCACCATACTTAATTGGGTTTTAAATTACCATTTTCATTGCCAATTTTCCTCCTTCTCTGCTGCCCTGAAATATTGATTTCTGTCTGCGTCACACATCCAGCTGCCAAAAAAGGAAATTATAGCTATTGACAGGTGTTAATTGAATGCTGTAAAAGTGATGCATGACTGAGCAGCTCACACTGTACTCCCCATTTACATTTCTTGTCACCTCGGCTATCACAATATGGGTCTTTTTTTTTGACAACATCTGTGTTTCTAAGGTGTTATTTGCCACTGTCTCTGAAGAAATGCCATTTTGCTCCTACTCATCTATGGCCAAAACACCAGAAAAATCTATTGGAGTCATGTCAGTATTCCCACATTGAAAACATGTTGTTATTTGTTTTTTTTTTACTTAGGATTGCCAATGCAGATCTTAAAGCCAGCAACCTTTTCGGACACGGCGCACTACCCCTTGCTTTTGGTTGTGTAAGTTCCCGCTTGTCCTTTCTTTCTGTCCACATTATCAGGGCAGCATGGAAACCTTGCCCATGATCAGGAACTTTCAAGATATGTTTTGTACAAGGAATGCCAGAGTCCAGCACTTTGGTCCCCACCCGGTCTCACTTCACAGCTGGGAGAGGCCAGATGTACATCCCTTCTTTCCCACACTTGAGCCAAGGTTTTTAGCTCCCAGGAGGGCATCCCTCTGAAATCCTGCAGAGTGAATTGCGGATTTTGTGAAGGTGCTCCATGTACACTTCAATCATTTGTGGGGCAGAAACGGCAGGAGGAGGAATACAAGATGTGTTTTGACTTTCTGTCCCAGTGCTTAGGGCACCCACCTTGCAATTAACAGGTAATTTTAGAGTGGAATTCAGTCAGCCTTACTAGAGCTTAAATTTTAGGTGCCCTCATGCAGAAATCATTCCCTTGTAAGTGCTGGTGTTCCCTGAAGTGACAGTAAAGGGAGAGCTGGAAACCTTTGAAGATCTCTACAAAGTTAGCATTTATATTAGGTAGGTAGGTTTTCCTCCTGGCGGGCAGAGCAGATGGGTATTTCTTTATGCAACGTTTAGTAATAATAATACACATTACCGAGGGCTTTTTTGGGAATTTGGAAAGAAACTGCGGGAGGGAATTCACTGACCTTGGAAGAACCTGTTTGGCCCTGGCTGCATCCCAGTGCGTCGCTTGCTGCCTGCCAGGGAACACCCCACAAGAGAAAAGCCTCATGCAGGAGCCACGAATGCCTGGTGAATGCCTGCACCATCCTGCACAGCCCTCCATGAAGGACAAAGCCACTGCAGTGAGCGTGTTGTTACATCACAAAATTACTGCAGAGAAAATGTGCTTCATTATGGAAGTGCTCGAGGAAGATTGGTTCTCATCAAGTGCACGGCACTTGATTAGGCTGCCTCTGGATCTGCATGGGCCGGGGTCTCACTTGGGTAAATGCAAATGCCTGGAGTCACATGCATATTAAAATCCTGCAGTGAAGTGCCTGATGTCTCTGAGAACCCCAAAAATGACAAAAAGTGGATAAAAGTGCCAGTGGCTCTAGAGTAACCCCAGTCCTAAATTATTGCTTAAAGTCATCATCATCATCATCATCCCTTGTTTTTTCCGAGCTGCCTGGCTGAAACAGGGTCTGTATTTCTCAAGACAGTTCCCCTGTACAGGGTCAGACCCAAAGCAGAAGGGTGAGGAGGGGGTCTTGCCTACCCCTTACCCCTTCCCACCACTTTTGGGCCAAACTGGGCATTATTAAGCCATTTTTTATCACTTTGGAAGAGTCCTTTCCCTCTGTACTTGTGTGAAGAAGTGATAACAGAACAACTTCAGCAGAAAACAAAAAAGAGCCTTGGGGAATGTAGAAAATAGATACGAATTAGAGCAGGTATAAAAAGGGAAAACTCAGCTGATGCCTGTGTCACTGCCCTGGTTACTCACGGGAGGAATCCTGACCAGTTAGGGGTGTGCTTTCTGGCATGGTTCAAAGCTCAGCTTAGGGGCTGCTGTGCACAGAGGGAGGCAGAAACCAACCTGCAGCTTCCACCCAGCCCCAAAACCCATCCCACACCATCAGACTCCTGCATGCCATCCTTGCAGAGATTGGTGTCCCCTTCCAGAAACCTGTCCTGCCTTACTCTGCACGATGGGGCTGTGGGTCCCCATCCCACGGCAATCCCACAGCCCTGGGGAGGGCGTTTGGTGCCGTTGCCTTTGCTTGATGCCCGTTTCTGTTTCAGAGATGGGACACCCGGCAGCCAGATCGTCACGGAGAGGTTCGAGGTGACGTGGGAGAGCGTCATGGTCAGCTCCCACAACGCCATCGTGCTCAAGTTCGACGGCCGCGGCAGCGGCTTCCAGGGCGCCAAGTTACTGCACGAGGTCAAGAGGAGGCTGGGCTTTTTGGAAGAGAAGGACCAGCTGGAAGCTGTCCGGTGAATGGCGCTGTTACTGAAGAAATTAATTCATTACGATAATTAACCCAAGACTGTCATCAGTCCTGTGATGTGTAGGGTAGAGCAGGGAGATGAGAGGGACAATGTAGTCATGCAATTGCAACTGCGTGTGAGAGGGAGCTCATGTCAGTCAGTGCAGAAGGAGAAAAACAAGCCCTAAACAGAGCTAAATTAGAGCACACTTATCTGCATCACGTGTTCAAAGCCTATTTATTTTTAGCTCTGTACAGTCATACAGCTACAAACAAGTAAGCTTGAATGTCTGTTCCTACATTAATCTTTTGCTTGCCTGGTAGTTGTAAAAAATCCATTATTAAATCCTTAAACTTTTTAAACAGAATAGCCAGGGCAAAACCCTAAATGTCAAGTCCTGTCATATTGTTAGATTTATTCTGCACAAAATCACGTTAAAACCGCTATCAGAGTATTGCAATAGCTTTGCAATAGCTTATTATGGCTTCCAGAGGTAGTGCAGGTTATTTGTTGCTGTTGCTTGGTCAAATCCAACACATGAGGTTGCGAGATTAAATCAGACAGATTCATGTGAACGCAGCTTGGACCAGCGTGATTTAGATTGTCTGCAGCAAGGGGAAAGGGCTTTAAACTGAAAAAAGGCAGGTTTAGTTTGGATATTAGGAAGAAATTCTTAACTGTGAGGGTGTGAGACCTGGCACAGGTTGCCCAGAGAAGCTGTGGATGCCCCATCCCTGCAAGTGTCCAAGGCCAGGCTGGATGGGGCTTGGAGCACCCTGGTCTAGTGGAAGGTGTCCATGCCTGTGGCAGAGAGGTTAGAACTGGATGATCTTTAAGGTCCCTTTCAACTCAAGCCATTCTATGAATTTTTCTGGGGCCAGTTTAATTTAAAGCTGATTAAAATCACACTGGTTTTGCTATTGAAGGGAAAAGTATTTTTAACCCATTTCTCTTCCTCTCTCATGTTCTAGGAGAATGCTGCAGGAGCATTTCATTGATAAAACGAGAGTTGGTGTGTTTGGGAAGGTAATGTTTTGCCATTGCTCCTCTGTGCTGTTCCAGTTGGCCGATATGGCTGAACAGCTGAGTTAAACCCTGATTTACTGAGTATGTCAGTGGTGAATTCTTTATTTTTATTTGTTTTAGAGATAAACTGCACCTTGGTCAGTGATGCTAAAGGTGGAAGCTTTCATTTCACCAGTGTATTCATCAATGACTTTTTTTAAATTAACTTCTAAGTCCAAAAAGTGACTATTGCTCAGAAAAACATTGTCGGATAATTGGGGTTTTTTCCCCTTGAAAACTTTTGTTTCATTGTCACCTTGTCTCTTAAAGCCTGTGGGAACGTGGGTACATCTAACTCACATGTACAACAGCGCTGTGGATTTCTGAGGCTGATTTGTCATATGTGCCTGGCTGGGAAAGAGCAGCTGTAAAGTACTCACAGTTTGAGATGAGAGTGGGACTGCGAGTGGAAATTGTTTATTGTGGGAGACAGGGGCTTGGAGTGGGCGAAGAGAGTTGCACATGGAGCAGCATCTCTGCAGGGAATTGTTAACAGGCTGGCAGCAGATGCTGAAATTGTGATGCTCATTTTAAATAGAGAAAGACTGTGGTAAACATTTTGGAGAGGTAACATATCTGGTTAGAGCTATAGCCATAAAGTGGGGTGAAAAAGGCCAGCTCTTGGGCACACAACCCTCCTGCCTTCAGGAGAGTGCCAGCCACAGGGCCAGGAAGATGTCCCTTGTTTCGTGTTTCTCCAGGGCAAGGTGTTAAATGTTCTGTAATGGCCAAGCATTTGCTGCAAGGTCTCAGCTGCCCTGTTTCTGTACCCAAAAGCAGCAGTGCCTCCCAGCAGGAACACTGACACCCCTGTCCCCTTTCTGTTCCAGGATTATGGTGGCTACCTGAGCACTTACATGCTTCCAGCTGGTGAAGACAACCAAGTGTTCGCCTGTGGAGCTGCTCTTTCCCCAGTGACAGACTTCAGACTATATGGTAAACCCCATCCCTGAGCCCACAGGCCCTCCTGCTGATCACAAATGATGTTTCTTCCCTACCCTTTCCCAGTTGCTGTCTTTCTTTCCCTATGTCCTTCTTGGTTTATGTTCTATGTCTTTTTAGGACTAGCTGTAAACCCTTTTTCCCCACTCAAGCAATTTTGCTGGCACCACTGGGACCAGTCACGGTGGTCAGAGTAATCAAATCACTTTACTACCCCTTCTAAATAAAGGAGAATTGTCTTTAAACCCAGCCTTTGCCACCAGGCAGCCCCACTGCCTTGAACGTGCTTCCTTCTTGCCTGAACCTCCCCTCCATGCAAGCTGTGGTCCAGTCTGCCTGGCCCATCCTGGCTCTGACCGCAGCACTACACTGCCCATGGTGGTCCTTTCTCTCAAGGATGGCAGTTCCCTTTGCACTTAGTGCCAGTGAAAATCGGGGAACTGCCATGGAAGCCAGTGGTGTTCAGCCAGACTTCAGGAGCTGTACAGTTATCCCTGAGACCAAAGGGAACTTGCTGCTGATGGAGAAGGCCCCAAGTGAAAGGAGAAAGGGACACGACATGACAGTGCCCTTCTTTCTCAGTTGCATGAACAAAGAAAAAAAAAGACTTACCTGTGAATTTTTTAGAGACCAGAAGTAAATGGTGACAATGACAGACCGTGGTATCACACATACCCTTAGTGCATTTTCAACCACTTAGAAATGCATCTTCTATAATTAAGGCCCTGTTAGAAAACAAGGTGTTTTTTAGCATTTGCAATATTTGACTCAGAAGCACCAGTGTACTCACTTATGACCGAAAGTGATATTTTCATTTTTTCTCTTCAAGCTTCAGCCTTTTCTGAAAGATACTTGGGCTTGCACGGGATTGATAACAGAGCATACGAGGTAACTGCATGGACACTGCATTTCCCTGATAAAGCATGAACTGGGTCTTAACTCTCCCTCCATGTGTTCTCCTTTGGGAAGGAAGCAAGGTTATGCAAGGGGGGCTCACTAGTGGAGCTCTGAAGGTGTCCTTCAACCTGCTTACTGCTTTTCTTGTCTTAATAGTAATCATGGATAAAGTTTTTATTGATTAGCCCTTGTGTCCGCCTCTCTAAATTGGGTAAATACAGTTTTAGAGATTGAAAGAGCTGAGTGACTCAGATGTGCCCAAGAGGACACGGTGTCATGACCTCCTTAAAGTTCCTGCCAAGGTCTTGCCACTTTGATTCTCTCTGAGATAAACAAACTCAAGTGAAGCTCAGCTTGATTTTCTCAAACTTCGTGATATTTCAGATAGGCAGAACTCTGTGCCAGAACTGATCAGGACATGGGAAAGGAGACACAGCATCAGTTACCAAAGACATTGTTTAGTACATGTGCTGGGATCAGTTGGATCCTGTGCTGCAACTACTTGGAGGCAAAACCTTATAAAGAATAGTCACACAAACGAAATTTGTTACAGAGAAAACCTTGTTCACCTTCTAATCCTTGTCTCCAGCCAGAAGACATGAAGGCAGCAAAGGTCTGACACTGTTCTCACAGAGAAAGCAGGTATCACCCTGTGTCTTCACAAGGGTAGATTTATCCTGGTTACCTAACTCTGAGTTCATTGTCTCTCAAATTTTGCACTCATAGTCTCTACATTAGTGCAAACTCTTTTTGTCCTTTTACAAATCGTTTGTATTTATTTTCCCCTGTGCATCTGAAAGACAGCTGGGGGCAAAGGCCTTCTCAGAAGTGGACACTTGAATTTCATATCAGATCCTCCCCCAAGCTATCAAAACTCATTGAGGTTGGCTTTCAAACCACACCAAAGTCACTCCAGATCCATGAAGAGTTCTTAGGCACAGGCAACTGGGCACACTTTTTTATTCACTGGAAATTCACTTTGATCTTTTCCACAATCTGCAGTTCAGGCTTTTAGTGAACATTATCAGAACAGATGAGGTCTCTGACATCTTCCTGCTGCTGACTCTGCCCTGCCAGCACAAGGGTGGGGGGTCTATTTTACCTCTAGATTTATATAAGTAGCCAGGAGGATATGTTGTGCTGGCGTCTGCTTGTTATCCCTGTGATAAAGTATTAAATGGAAATAACTGCTTCTATTGCCTCCATATAAACAGCTAATTTCTAGCAAGTTTTTTAATCTTATTGCAACCTTTACCTTTACAGATCAGCAGATTATCAAACAGAGTCTCGTTACTAAAGGAACAGACATTTTTGATCATTCATGCTACTGCTGATGGTAAGTTAGCCCATCATTTGAGCTCATTATATGTTTGTGATAGCTTTGATTTTTGTTAATTAAATTTGCCTCTTTAATGATTGCAATCTGTTTTTACAGAAAAAATCCATTTTCAGCATACTACTGAACTTATCACAAGCCTAATTAAGGCAAAGGCTAATTACAGCTTGCAGGTACAGTATATGTTTCTTTTTTTCCTATTTAAACAGTTACTTTCCAGTTTGAACTCAAACTGCTGTTAAGAAACAAGCTTTAAAAAGCCACTAGCAAACTCAGCCTGGCAGTAGAAGTAGCACCAGAACATAACATGTTCCTATTAGTCCTAAGCATATGTGATATCACTATTTTGGTCTGGACAGTTGTAGAACAATTATTGAATTACAGTAAATGAGGTTGTGAGAGACATATCCCTAAGGAATTTATTCCTGTTGACTTTCTTTGGGAACAACAGAACAAATTCAGGAGGAATTTCAGGGGAAACAGGGTTCTAAATTAAATCAGCCAGAAAAGTTACAAAGATAAATGTCACTTAAATCTGATATCCCACTATGAATGGCATACTCTGGTCTAGAAAGCCCCACTTTCCACCAAATTATATCTCTGTTTTGCTGAATGGTCCATGTCCAAGACATTAAATCTTTCAAAATGACCCCACCCTAGCATCCCTGCCTAGACAACCCATTATGATCCTCTTGCATTTCTTCAAGTTACCTGCTCCATTTAAATGAAAAGTTGGGTTTAAAGTATTTCATTTCTAGCTTCCCATTTTTTTTTCAATTTAATTACTTCTCCAGCAAGATTTTTTTTTTTTTTCTTACTGACATTTTTGCTTTAAAGCCCTCATATTAGTCAGTATAACCTAATGCCATTTCTCTCCAGAACTGCGTGGCTTTTTGGTTTTCACAAGGAAAGTGTGGGCTGGTTCTTCTTAGACTGAACCTGTTCAGAATGGAATTAAATGGAAAATCCTCGCCTCCCAAAAGGGTTCCTAGTGCAGGAAGATGCAAGTCTGCAGTCAGAGCACTGTGGTGCCCAAATTACCCTGGGCCTGATGTGCATCCATGGGAAGCCCAATGATGCTGGGGAGATGCGATGGGTTTGCAGCTCAAGCTGCAGCTGTGGGTGGTCAGTCCTGAGACTTTCAGCTCTAAAAGGTGTGTATATTTACCTGTTTTTTGCAGATTTACCCTGATCAAAGCCATTACTTCAGCAATGCAGCATTTGAGCAGCACTTGTACCAATCCATTGTCAACTTCTTTGTGGAGTGTTTCCAAGTTCCGGACAAACTGCCGCTGGCCCCACTGAAAGAGGAGGAGGACGATGATTAACCCTACTTGTCCGTGCTAAGCACAAGGCAGATCTCTCTGACAATATGCAGCTGGATCATTTTCCTAAAGAAAGAGATGTTGTTAGCATGTATTAAAAAAAAAAAACAAAACAAAAACTGAAAGCAGCTCCTCTGCTTTACGTGACAGCAACTCCTTCCTAAATGGAAGAACATTAAGCATGGTGAACTCAGCAGAAACTGCTGTCTGAAATAAATCCATCACAACCAACATCTTCTTTTTCTTTGGTTGTTTTGGGTTTTTTTCACTTTTTTTTTCCTTTCTTTTTTTTTTTGTTTGCCACAAAATGACTTCTAGAGTGAAAGTGATAAGACATTGAACTTGAAGGAACACCCCAAGAAACCACTCTGAGGACTGGAAGATTTAATGTCTCTTTGCATTCAAGCAGTCAAGCGGTAGCAGTGAAATCCATCATCCACATTAAGGTTACTATAGTTAGCATCACACTGTGTCAGAAAAAAAAAATCTAACCTAATACATGGAGGAGATTATAGCACAATTATTTTAAAGGATACAGATTCGTACACTTGCCTGCTCTTTTCCATCTTCGGGAGGTTTGTCATTGCTACAGGATACACAAATTCAATTGTGCGAATTATCACTGGAGTTACACCGATCTTTACCTTCCTGTAATTACTTTGTTAATTTTCTATGGCTTTTACTTCTGTTGTTCATTGGGCCTCATGCTTACCTTATTAGCTTCTCAGCTTGTTCTGGATGGGGAAAAAACATGCAAGGAATTAACCAACTCACTTTAGACCTCAGGGGTCTAATGAGGCAGTGGGACTTAAGCTACCCAGATATTAAAAAATCTATTGGAATAAAGCAAAGAAAAACTCACTCTTGAGTTCCCAAAATAGCTCTTGTCAGCAAGATTGAGTATTTTCTTTGGCAGCCTTGAAAAATATGCACATAAATAAGCTAAATCAGCTTACATTGAGATATTTTTTATTGCGATGTAGAAAAATATGCAACAGCCATGATTATTCTTTCTCTTCCTTTAGTGTTGGAAAAAATGGTTGGCAACCTGTTGGGGAACAGCTAGGTGAAGCTGTGGTACAGGAATTTGTACCAGAGACCTCTCAGATCATCTTGTAAAGCCATTTAAACAGAGACAATGTGCAGAGATTTATTGCACATGCTGTCTGTGGCTTAGTTTCATTCCAGGTCAGTGATTAGCATATTCTCATTTAATTATCTCTTCTGTTCACACCAGTTTTGACAACCATAAAATTAAAAAAAAAGAAAGGAGGATTTTTTTGCTTTAAAAGGTCTAACTGTTCATTTTAGCAGTGGAAAGCAACTTTTAAAACTTCTTGTGAAAGCATTCAGCTCTCAGAAAGGAATCCAACCTCCATCCACTTCCACATACTGCGTCATAAGAATTTTGACAGTGTCGCTCCTTGTAAAATATTCTGACCAAATGTACAGCCAGTATTAATACTGTATATTTCATTTTGTTGTATATAAAGGAATGTAAGTCAGCTCTTCGTCAGATTCCCAATCCAATATTAGTCTTGTGTTCGACATGCATGCGGTAACACTTCTTTGCTGATCAGGACTCCTTAGAAGTACTAGCTTGGAAATATAACAATTAATGTAATTTCTTTTCTTGTTTTAACAGCTTGAATGTCAATGCCGGTTTCTACTTTTTACATAGTACTGTGGGTAAACTCACATCCTGACAGCAATGACGATGTTTCCATTGTGTTCTTTAGTGTGTCTTTTTTCTTACCTTTATTTTAAGCTTTGAATGTTGGTTGTACTTTGACCATCATGAAAAAATATATTGATAAACCACAGAAATTACCTAGTTTGGTTGGGATTATCTCCTTTAATTTACAGTGCATCGACATTGTGTGAACAAGAACTACGGTGTAAATCTGCTTTATCTGGCAAAATGCCAAATAGACCACGAGAATGCTGCGCGTCCAGATTTTGCTACGCTGAACAGGCTCAAGGGCCTGAAATGAACTTGAACTGAGAAATGTAAAAATCTGCTCTGTCCACAATCTTTTGTAGAAAGAACTTTAGGATGTGGCATGGTAGTGTTTGTTCATTCATGGAATAAAACATTATTTTACCACCCTGGGTGCTACTGCTGTTATTTTGTGTTAAGATATTAAACAAGCATCAAGTTGCTGGAAGTGCTATTTCTGGTTGAATTGAGCCCAAACTGGCACCTGCTGGCTTGCTGCACTTTGTCAGTGCCAGGGTGTTGTCCTGTCAGCTGACACCCATTTGACCAAACCAGATTCAGAGGAAGAGAAATTTAATACTTCAAAGCAAAACCGAGAAATGCTTGAGGACACTTGCTCCAGTCTTTGTTCCCAGCAGATCAGGAAACAAAAAAACAGAGCACTGGGATGGGGAAGAGCAGATTGCATCAGTACAAAATGGCTTTGCTGTTATTTTGCTTAATTACCTAAATGCAGCTAGTATTTTTTTTATTGTCCAAACAAATCAAGCTTATAGTCTCAGCTAACTGGCATATCTGGTTGCCATAATGTTCAACTGTGGCATCCCAAAGAGGAAGAGAACTAATGAGCAGTGCCCTACTAATTCAGAAGGAAACCACAGAGGGAAAATGAGGTATTGCTGGTAGCTAATCAACAAAGCCAGGCAGCCAGCCATGTTTGTAATTGTCTGTGGGTTCAGGCATAGAGCTTATAAACCCATCCAAGCTCTGCTTACAAGCTCAAGCCAAACAAATGGTGCATCTTTGAAGGGTGGGAAGGAAAAAAATCGAGTGAACGAGAAAGGGTATGTGGGATGTTCCCATGGGAAGACCAGTGGAGTCTGCTGTTTGCAACAGGGACAAATGTTTAGTGGAGGAGGCCAAAGGTGTGGGGCCAGTGCTGGTACCTGGGAGGTGCTCCTGCATTTTCTGACATGCTCATGTTGTCCCAAAGCTCACTCAGGTTGTTTTAACTTTGTGTGTTGGGTCTCAGGGCACATCTGCCCCGCTGTCCTTTGTGGGGCTGGCACAGAGCTGCCAGACCTGTCTGGCTGAGGGCTGGGCTGAGGACAACTTTCTTCTTTGACCTGAGTAAATGCTGGCTCCCTGTGGTGCTCATTCATCTCTGGACTCCTTACCTGCTTCCCATTTGCAAAAGAAGAGTAAATGGCAAAAATGGAAAAGATAACAGAAAAAGCTCAAGATCTCAGTTGTCAATTCCTTTATCGTGGTGCCTTACTGAGCCCGATGTTTGCTTATTTTTATTCTGCTCTCTAAAGTAAAGCTCCCAGCTGGAGGCTCAGAGTGGAGTTTAGGGCACTTGCTAAGATCTGTCTCCTCTTCCCACTTCTTTCCATTCTCTTCCCATTCAGCATGGTTACAGTCTGAAAGCAAACCCACCACCCCCTTGGAAACTAGGAAGAGACAAATATAAGAACAGCATGGTGAGCCCTCCCAGTAAGCCATAACCAAAATAAATTGTTTATTCTAATAGTTAATTCGTGATGATTTTTTTTTCTTTTTGCTTTGAGACATTCGTGAAAAGACTCCGATTAAATGATGCTACATTCTGCCTCCTCACTGGAAGAACAGCTTTACTCAAAATGTCCATTTCCATGATTGAGAACAAAGAAGAGTAAAATGCAAATACAGGTGGAACGAGGCCCCAGCAAAGCACAAAAGTAAACCATGCTCCAGGATTCCTGTGGAATAGCAAAGTTGCCTCCAGGCTGGTTTTTTTTCCTTCCTTCACTTTAAATTTACCTTTTGGGTCAATTTAAAGCAAGAAACAACTCTCTTGAGCTGATGTGAATGCTCTCATCCTTGCTGGAAAAGGAATCCTTACGGTGTCTTTGCAACAGCTGTTGTCAATGTCCTGAATTGCAGTTTGTGCTGAGCAGTTCCAGTAACCCGAACTGACACGTAATTTCCAGTGAGTATTTGGAACCTGCCTGCAGAAGATCCTGAGCACCTGCTCCCCACCACCTTGTCTGGGAGCACCTTGAATTGAGGCTTAGTTCTTCACCCAGAAAACCAAACCCAGCGCAAAGCATGAACAAGGCAAATCCTCTGCTCCACGTTCTGCTCTGAAACACCACAGGAGAAGAGTGCAGAGAGTCAGGAGCCCAGAGTGTGGCTGTGACAGTTCCTGGTTCACTTTTGTTCCCTGTAAATTCCCATTTGGATGGGCAGAGAGCAGGGAATTCAGGATGTTGTTTTGCCTGTACTCAGCTCCTTCAACATCAGAGCAATGCAGCCATCACAAGAGCCATGGCACACACAAGGAAATGTGGCCATCACAGGAGTCTGGCATGTGATGCCAGAAGTTTGTCACCTATTAAAAAGTGTCACAGAGAAAGGGGGAAATGAGACCCCAGAGGAGGCACAGCCCGTCCTGAGACACAATCCCTCCCTTGATGTGGTTAGGGTCATGCCTGTGAGAAACACAGAGACTCTCCAGATGTTTTCAGTCTGTGCACTTAGACAGGTGCCAAAAGGCAGATGAGAAAAGCAAGACTAACATAGTGCTTAAATTTCCCAGCTATCAAACCTCTGTGGGAAATCTGTAGGAGTCTAGAAATCAGTGTGAGCTGAACACAGCTGAGATCTGGCTCCCAGCTCTTCCCCTAAAGCAGAGACTTGGGGCTGCTTATCAGAGCCAGCACCCTCGGAGCTGCCAGGAGCAAGAAACACATGCACCCATAACGATGCTGAGAGTGCTGGGGGGAAACAGAAAGGGGCACATTCTCACCCAAAAGCCACCAGCCATGCCTGCAATTTTATCCTGCATCTTGTGCTCATGGAAGTTAATGGGCACTGAGGAAATCAGGGGTGGAATGTGAGCAGTAAGCACATGTCAGCAGGTGTGCTGGAACACAGAGAGGGTCTGCTGCCATGGCGGGAGCAGAAATCACTGCTGCAGGACTATCACTACCAGAGCTGGTGATAAGGTGTTTGCCAGATGATGATGATGAAGGTGTTGTAAGGGACAGGAGCAAACAATGTCCCAGCTCTCAGTGGAAACCAAAGCCAGAGCTACGGAATCATTTTTAATCCTTATCATCTCTGCACAGTGGGCTGAAGTTCTTCTTGAAGAGGCATTTTTTGAAAGTAGAAGCCCTGGAAACAAACCTCATGTCTCTGTGATCCAGTAGACTTTTGTTTTCACTGTGATGATTCTGATGATTGTATCATTTACAAGGAAATTGGGATAGGAGAAACTTTTTTCACTTGTCTCTGGAGGCAGGCTGTAAACAATTTCTCTTGCAACATAGCAACCAGCAGCCAGAAACTCAGCCCAAACTTCCTTTAAAAAATCTGCAATTCTGCCTCAACCAATAACAGTTGAAAAAGTACAGCCTTTTCCTACATCAGGATTTTAAAGAGAAATTATCTTTCATCCCCTCACTCAGTATCTTCGGGAAAGAAAGTAAAGAAGAGGAATTAATCTCCAGTTCACTGGATGCAAAGACTTCCCCTACCTGCAGTGGCCCTGGGTTACCTCTTCTGGGAACTCCTGCAGGAAGATGCTTTTAGGAAAAGTTACAGTGCCACAGTTTTTTCTGGACAGACATCAGCTAGTTTCGTGGAGGGAGGTAGTAAAGTGCAGATGTCCACATGGAACATCCCTGCAGCTGAGACAGCCATTCTAGACTTTATAACTTTTTGTGCAGACTAATACACACTTTATGTCACAATTTCATAGAATCATGGTTTGGGTTGTAAGGGACCTTAAAGGTCACCTAGTTCCGATGCTGATTCCAACCTCAATTTATCCAGCCAGCTCCTTATGCCCACTTTAAGAGGGCACACTCTGCGGGCTGCAGGGACCAGGCTGATCTGGGTGAGCAGACCAGGTGCAGATATCTCTTTTCAGCCCAGAAAACAGGGACAACAAACAGAGGAAGTACTGCATTTGTAAAGGAATGATTCCTAACCCCTCAGTTTTCTACCAAGTTGCTGAGTGCAGCTATGAGCAGAGCACAGGCACTTGCTGTTATATATTTATCACACTTTCCAGCGCTGGGAAGCTTTTGAGTGGTAGGATGCCATCTGCTGCTCCAAAGGGTTATTTACTCCCTCCTTATCCCTTCCCAGCGGGCAGCTCCCACTGATGGGGAGAAACTTGGAATGTATTCAGGACATTTGTGAAGTGAAAATCTTTTCATCCATGAAAAAATACCTTCTCAGATAATAGAAAATGAAGAGTTTAATCTCACAAGTGCTGGCTCAGTTCTGAAGAAAAGTTTGTGCAATGAACGAGGCATCCTAGAGAAGACATACAATATTTACCCACAGACCAGCTTGCCAAGAAGATTGGATTGTGTATAATTCCCACTTTAATGCCAGGAATTGCTGCTAATTCTGCCAGCACCCAGCCCCATTACCACAGAAACAATCACCTCCACATCTGTGAGCCAATGCGATGGCCTGTGACCCTGAGATATGGTCCCAGCACGTCTTTCTAAAGCCTGTAGAGTGAAGAACAAATTAAAACACCCCATAAGCTCTCAGGGACTGGAACTTAAACCTGCAAGCAAGCTCTATTAAGTCCAGTAATAGACACCAGTCATACTCAGCCACACAATGGAAGTAAAAGGGGATGAATAGCACTCCGTCGGCTCTGGCACTCCAGAAGTAATAAGCATCATGCTGGGCTCACTGCACTGACTAATCCATAATTTATTTGGCTTCATAAATATCAAAACATACCACAGCTGTTAGTACTTCAGTGCAAACCCTGCAAATATTGCTTCAATTATTCAAGAGCTCGTCGCAGGAGCCAGTCGACTGCTTCGAAGGTGCAATTATAGAAGATATCTATTGCTTGGGAGTTTCAGCAGAGCAGTTGCCACCCAGGCCCCTGAGGCAGTTGGTACAGGGAGTGCTGGGAGCACCAACAATAAGAGGACAAAATTGCCTTTCCCTCAGAAATAGCCTAAAGCCTTGAGCCCCACACAGGAAGGGATGCAGGCAGCTTGGTGGCAGCGCTCAGAGGGGTTGTGTGTGGTCCCCAAGAGCCTGCAGAGACATCTATGCTTCAGCATCTCCCTCTGAGGGGCTGCCCAAATGGTCATTAAATCAACCATCCCAAAGCCTGCACTCCTAAATTTACCCTCCATGCAGGACAGACCCATTCTTGCTTGAACGATCAAGTCCAGCAGTCCCAGTCATGTCTCCACCAAGGAATCCCCACCTGAAGCCACCTTAGGCTTTTCGTCCTGAAGACACCTCCCTCCCCCAGTGACATTTGGGTGCTAGAGACAAGACCAGAGGCTGTGTCCAGTTGCTGGTTGGTTGGAGGTCAGGGTTACAGTGACCAGATGAGACAGTGACAAATGCACAGGCAACAGGTCCCACCCACATCACCTCTGTCCATGCTCATCCTGCAGCTTCCCTCTCCACTGGGGTTCATACATCAAGTCCCCTCTGTTTAAATACAGGTTTCCAGGTTGGAACATGTGGAAGTTGCTGATTGTGTTTTATGGGCCAATACATTTCTCCACTGAAAAGAAAAAATAAAATATAAGTTTAATTTTTATTTCTTTCCTCCTGCAAAGAAATGGGGAAAAGGAAGCAACCATCGGGGCTTAGCCCATCACAGAGCAGCACCCAGCCTGGATGCTTGGATGGGTTTGGGATCCCCACATCATTCATGAAACAACACAAAGAATATTGTCTGGAATACATTTTAGGTAGCCTGGTCAATGCTTGCAATACTTTTTGTTAAGAAAGCAGGACAAAGTCAAAATGCAAGTGTGACCAGACCTACAGCAAATCCCATTTGAGGATATGAAGCCTGACTTCATAAAATAAACTCAAATTTATGTTCATGTCCAGGCACTAGAGACCTGCTGACCCAGTTTGGTCTGCCCCTTTGCTCCAGAACTGGGGAGCTGTTTTCCTGCATATCCAAAGTTTTTAAAAGGTAGGGGTTTTTTGATCTTTAACGGGACCAGAGCAAACTTCTGATGTTTCAACATGGCCAGAGCTGTCTAAAAGCCACCCAGGACTCCAAAGTCCATACCGCACAAGCTTGACAGACAACTTCCTGGTCCCACGACTTTTTCAAAACAAGAGCAACTACAATAAAACCCCCTTTGCATTCAGTATTTCTATTAAAGGGTTTGCTGGAGCACAGAAGGACCTTTTCCTGCAGTGAGGGGAAGGGCAGCGCAGCAGGGAAGGGCTCCTGCAAGTGAACAGCATGAAATTTTCATGCAAATTTCCCACTGGGGCCTCTGGAATAAAGCTCCAGATTTCCCAGCCCTTAATGAATAAATCACTCAGCTCGTTAGCGGGGTCTCCGGCAAGAGGGCAGCAAGCATCACCTTTGCCGCTGCGCTGACCAAAGAATTGACATGACCAAGGATAAATATTGCTCTTAAACTGGTGCTGATGAAGCCATGAAAACTGTGTTAGCTCATAATCTCACACACAGAGAAGCAATGTGCAGATAATTGAGATATAAGTGCTGCTCAGGCACCAACTTCAGAGATGTTTTTTCCTCCCTTAGTAGGCAAACAAGCCATTTCCAAGGCACTGAAGCTCTTTAGTGTATGTCTGGAGGGGGCTTTTGCACAGCAGCAAAAACAAAGGGGCTCTGAAAAGGGTCCCTTTATATAAATATAAATATACATATGTATATCTCAGTTGCTGGGGCAGATGTGCTGCAGGAGAGGTGGTTTGGTCGGTGTCCTGTGCACAGAGGTGTCCTGGGGCATTGTGCTCGGTCAGTAGCTCAAGCATTTTCCGTAACACACATCCCATGAATGCCACGCAGCCCAGGCCTGCAGGAGCCTGGCTGAGTCAGGGCCATGCTTCAGGAGGCTCCACAAACAGGGCCAGTGATGCTGCCCAGAGCAAGAGTGCATCACTGCAAGGGGGATTCTCTCATCCCCTCTGTTGCCCGACAGAGGCAGCTCCCCGATTACATCTGGCTCTCCCCCCAGCTCTGCCTTCTCCCTCCTTCCTCATTAGTAAAATAAAAAGTAAATTTTCTGGAGTTCACCCCCATTACAGAGCACCTGGGTCTCTTATTTTCCTAATCAGGCACTTTGGATGTGGCAGCAAGAGTTCCAGCTCCAAATCCAGCCTTGGCTCCACACATGTCAAGTGAGCTCAGTCCTTGCAGGGGTCTGGTAAGTAAAGGGAGGAGCAGCATCAGTGGTGCTGGTTCAAGAGCAGAGCTGTGGTGTTCCTGGATATGAATGTCTCTGGTTTTCCTGAAGAGTGGGAAGACATTTGAGGTGTCCAAGAGATCATCCAGCATATTCCCAGGCAACAAGGAAGTGCCAGTGTTGAAGCAAAAGGCTTCTTGTGCAGCCTTCCCTTCCTCACACACCTCAGGGAAAGGCAGGTCAGCCCTCCAGCATTTCATTTGCACAGGACACTGGCCTGCTTTAAGGCATGGGCATTGCCAGGGAAATCCTTGCTGGGATTTCAGATCCTCCAAATGAAGCTCTCTGTCACTCAGAGGACAGCTTTACATTTTCTCATATTTTCTGCACTGAGCACTGCCAGGCTAAAAGGCCTCACGGCTTGGTGTCCACAGAAGCCACGAGGCAGGGTCTTGCTGTATTTGTGCTGTAGGTTATTTAACTTACCAGTAATAATGCTCTTGGAAAACATGGAAAAACAGCCCCACCTGCCTGTGCCTCCACCCTTGCTCACACTTCCAGAAGGACATTCACTGGCACCTGCCACGCTGTCTCTGCCACACACTTCAAACCCCGCAAATTTGAGCCAGAGGTTCTCAGCACCTTTACCGCACAAGCTTGGTAAATCCAATGCATATCCATGGTGTCTAGCTGCTGTCAAGGAAAATATAAATGTGGAAAGCCTGCTACAAGAAATATAGACTGGCAGTTTCCAGGTTTTCAGTCAGTACATGAACTTACGGCAGTTGTCTGCTTTTTAAACTTCATAACTCTCTCAGTCCGCAGAGTGGCATAAACAGGCACTTTCCTGTGTACACCTCTGGCAGCTGTAACTTCAACAGGGCATGGAGGGGAAAGAGGCTGATCCCTGACTGCTGGATTGTACTTGTTTCACAGTTCAGCTCCTGTGGGTATCTGGGGATGTGTTCCTGCGCTGGGACAAGCCTTGTTCAGCACTCCCAGTCCCACGGTGCTGCTGCAGTTTGTGCTGCTAACACCCTGCTTTCCAACATTTCCCAGCAATGCTTTCTTCAAGATAGGAACATTTGGAGTTAGGAAATAATCCCCAAAATAATACAGATTCAGGAACTGTTTCTGCTTTTGCAAAAGCAGCACACTAACTTACCTCATCGTGCCACGGTGCAGAAGCTCATGACTCAGACTGGAAAAAGTTGAGTCATATGAGTACAGTCTCTCAAAGGGCTAATAGAGCCCTCAGGAGCTGCTGAAGAGGAACACTGGATATTTAGATGGACACTGAGTTTATTTAGAAGGCAGGAGAAGGACAGACCTCAGCTCCTTCTGCTTTCATGTCGTTTCACCTCTAGAATTTCTTCCTCCAGGACCTTCCTGGGGAAGCTTGTGCCTCCATCCCTACTAATGGTAGAACCTCAAAACCTTGCACACAGAGATCTGGCTCTGCCAGGGAAAAGAAGGAATGCTAAAGCTGTCTCCATGCTGCACTTTCCCCGCTCCGCACCTCCACCAGCCCGCAGAGGTGGCACACAGAGATGTGGCCCATGAGGGCTTGGGGACATCTGCGTGGGGACAGAAGCCAGGCCCAGCTCAGTTTGCAGTGGGAGATGGTGCTCTGGCTTCAGGCCATGCTCTGCTCCTAGCAAAACAACTTCACCTTGGTTTCCATGAGAGGAATTGAATGAGATGTTCATCCAGAAGCTAAAGAACATTTTACAGCTGTGAATCATGATTGTGTGAGACAGATAATTAGGCAATTAGAACAATTAGGTGTTATAAAGACACCGTGTCTAGAAATGAGGGTGAAGAACAAGGAAAGACAGGAAAATTCTTGCTGGATGTTTTTCAAACGGCAATGATGCAGGAGCAAGGTGCTGGAGAGAGGAGAAGGGAAGAAGGCAGAGGGCAAGGTAAGTTGTCTTGACCAAGGCATACAAAAATTAATATTTGCCCCTGTGAATTCGTGGGATTTCTGAGGTGGTTGTATTTGCTTATCAGAATCAACAATCAAAAACCTACAGAGGACACCAGTTATGCATTATTTGGGCTTTGGAGCCATTAAGACTTCTTGCAGCCTTTACATTTTGATGCTATGGTAAGCCAGAGGCACCACTTGGAGAACAGTCCTGCCTCCAGGCATCTCCCTGGAGAGCCACGTTCCCTATCAGGCTGAAACAGCCTGTTCTTCTTCTGGGGATTGCAATTTGCTTTGTCTGCCTGGGACTTTGGAGTCTCTCTTGTCTCACACAGGACTGACCAGAATGTGGTCTTGCCAGAATCAGGTAAAACTGATTGCAGAGTCATTTCAGGTCTTTGCTTTTTCCAGGCTGTCAGTTTGGTCATTTGTTCAGGATCTTCAAGGTGAACCTTGGCCTGGAACAAGGCTCAGAGCCCCAGCTGTCCCCAGCTCTGGACACTGTTTGTGTGGCTGTGGCTGTAGCTGGGTGTGCTGGTGGAGACCTCAGAGAGGCCCCTCAGGAAACAAGAAAAAATCCCTCCTTACTCAGGGAGAAGTCAATGTCTTGGGTGCACCAGCCAAGAGAAAGGGCATTTGCAGGACTAAAGAACTCATGAAGATTAACACAGCAAACCCCACACAGCTTTTCCCCTGCTCTGCCAGGAGCTTCTCTGCTTCTCATCACAGGAAGCAGATCAGGGTGGAGAAGGGACTGTGGTTCCAGACTGGGACTGGGACTTTGAGAGGTGCTCAAAGACTGCCCCATTTCTCTGCTTGGGAAAAGGGTTTGTCTGACTCTCTGTCTGAAAAGCTCCAAAAAAAGTAGAGCAAAAAGTTGGGTTTGGTTTTTTTTGGACTGTAATTCAGGTAACCAGGTGAAGCTTATAGCTCTGCTCCTGAATTTCTGGGGCTCCATGACCCCTTTCTGGCTCGTCCAGGCACTGCTGCCCACGGATGTGGAGAGCAGTACTGATTCTCCTTGTCAAAGCCCACTTGTAAAACCACTTTGGCACAGGTAGACTTTACTGTCTTCTCATAGCAACAGCACAGGAAAGCTCAAATTGTTGATGATGACACTCAAGGGTTTTTTCAGCATTTATCCTTGCCTTACACAGGGCTCTCCAGCCTCCCATCACCCAGCACAGAATCTGGGCCCCTCCCCAGCCTCCTCACACCTCCTGCACCACATCCCCCCTGCCCCTGCCTCCCCACCCTCAGCTCACCTCTGCCCTCTCCCCTTCACTTGCTGAACCAGCCTTCCCCAGCTCTTTGTACTGGTCTCAACAGAAGGCAAAAAAAGCACAACTTTTAAGTGCAAAAGGAATTTTCTGGATTTCACCGGCTGTGTTTTGCCCTGATGTTTGGGAAGGGGCTGGGTGCAGCCTATCCCTGCCAAAGGGATGGGGGTACAAAGTGCCATGGCATTTTTCTGTCCTGCCACCACACCAGCATCCGTGCTCAGCTAAAACAATCCTTCCTGGACCCAGCAGGCAGCTGGAAAATAATTATGAAGATTTTCTTCCCACTTTCTGCACATGCCTGCAGGGCAAAGGGGACACACAGTGTGACTCTTGCTCCTCTCTCCCCCTGTGCCTGCTTCACAGCCCCTCCTGCAACTGACATTGTTTTATATTTTACTCACCCTCCTTGCGTTTGTTTTGTATTTCACCTTCACCCTCTTGCATTTATCCCAGCCAAAAATCACTTTTACCTCTGATTTCCAAAAATTCCTCAATGTCTTTTTGTCCGTGCTTGCCAGCATTTCAGGGCAGTAGCATCTTCCTGGGCACATCTGTTCATCTCTTTAGGGCAGTAGTATCTTCCTGGGCACATCTGTTCATCTCTTTTTCTGCCTCTCATGATCCTGTCCAAATCTCACCACACAGGATTAGACACACACCCCTGTTCAACATATGCCCTTTTACTGTTGTTGCTGTGCATGAGTGCCAGATATGTTCAAGTTTTTTAGGGGGTTTGTTGCCACAATCAGGTTTCACAATGAAGTTACACTTTCTCACAAGCCCACTGACACTCTTCTTTAAGTGCCTGAGGTACCTGTGCTTTGAAACACTTTAAAAAACAACTTTATCTATTTAAATGAAGCATGTAATGGCATTAAAAAGGAAAAAAGAGTGGATTAAATATCAAGCTTATTGAAGCAAATGATGTTTCTGACGTCAGCCAAGCTGGGGTTCACCCAGAATCTCAGAGAGGACAGATGAGCAGATAATAGAAACGAGCCAGCTGTGAAAGCTGGATCTGCAGTCTCAGCCTGAACTTCGTGCCCCACACAAGGGTTACAGCATGGCTCTGCCTCTAATTGCGGTAGGAATTGCCATCCCATTGCATTTTCTGCTATTCCATCACTGAAAGAAGGACACTTCTGATACAAATGACAGGGAAAGAAAAAATAAAAGCAAAGCACCAAAACCCATAGGTATTATCCTGCCTTATGCACTTATGAAATGAGAAGGTTATTACCACAGAGAGGAATTAAGCTACAGTGCTGATGCTCTGTCTCGCTGAGGGTTTACAGAGTGGTAATTAAGAGAAGCACTTTCTGCATAAGAGAGCCCTTCTGCTGCAGAGGAATAAAAAACATTTCTGCTCGTTTTAATCAGGCATTGATGGATGGTGTTAATCAGCTACGATAACGTGTCAGCACCTCCCTCGTCCTCTGCAGAGCTCCTGGAGATGCTGGATACCCCCAGCATGCTCCCTTCCTGGCTGGACCACAGCCCACATCGCTGGGGAAGCACACAGAGGCTGGATCTAGTAGGACAGGGAAAACACCAACCCCGCTGTTCATTTGTTTCAACATTTCCAGCATTGTTTTGGAACCCCTGCAGCTTCACAGACACCAAACCCTGAAATCCCCGTGCCTACGTGAATGAAAAACCCCTTTCCCCAGGTCAGGCTGCTGCTGCCCATAGGCATAAATCACTGGAATGAGTTTCAGAGCCAGTGACACAAGATGGACACATCTCTGCGGCAGAGGTGGACTCAAAGGACTTTATGTGGTGAGTGCTCCTTTCCCAGGTGGTCCTCACTCACCCCCATGAGCAGCCTGGTTTGGGAGGCTGCAGGAGGACATCAGGAGCCCTGTGGTACTTTGAAGGTCTTTTTGCACTGGGAGCTGTCATCCCTGGGAGGCTAGGGAATTCCCTGTTGTGGGCAGGGAAGCAGCGTGGCAAGGTTACAGCCCCCTGCACTATGTTCAAAGCCAGGAATACAGGTTGCACTAAGTTGAGCCGACCTGGGAAGTTTGGGGTGAGCAGGTTACTCACCACACAACAGCAGGACCATGTTCAAAACAGTCTCCAGTGCTACAGCCCACAATGGGCACCAGGGTGTGGCAGGACATGTCTACCCCCTCTCTCTACCACAGATGGCTGGTGCATATACAAGAGGTAACTCGGGCAGGGCACAGGCCCAGCACGGGCTATCTCTGGCGCCAAAAGGGCTCAGGCACCCAGCTAAGAATCAACATCTTAGTCTGGAAAGCAAATGTGGGGAGAGATGAAAAAAATATTCTTGACTAAAAGACACAGTTCTTATGTCTATAAAAGCCCACACAATTATCACAGAGGCAGAAGTGTCTTACACACTCCGTGGAAATGTGTGAGAAAATTTCTCCCTGCAGCTGGATGCAACTCCAGGTCCCTTTCCCCGGGAATTGAGAGAGAGGATTTCTCAATGTGTACTCCATCAAGGTTGGATGGTAAGAAACACTGAATCCTAAGTTATACTATTTCTTAGCTAGCTGTAAATTTGATGGTACCTTTAACTCCACGTGTAATACCAGTATGCCTTTTTATCTTATCCCTCTGTAGTAATAGTCTGGTTTAAGTCTTATGTCTGTTAGTCTGTCTGTTAATAAATAATTCATTTTGTAATAGACCGAATCAGCCATTATCAAAGAATTTGCGAATGGTAGTGGATTTTGGGGTGCTGGCCACCTCAATAACATGACTGCCTGCTGCCAGAGGTCTGGGCACAAGGCAGGGACAGATTTAAACCCACATCATCCATTCACAACACAGGGCTCAACCCAAAACCTGCTCAAGGTCACTGAATCCTTCAGAGCTTTCCATCTGCTTGGCAGCTTTTGAGACCGGGTGAAAAAAGAAGTGCAGAAGGCACATAAATGTGGCTGATGGGAATGATCTCCACTGTGCTGGAGTGCAAGTGGTGAGAGAGGGGAGAGAACAGAACAAATGCAGGGGCCTGAAACCCAGACACCCAGTTCTGCACCTCTGTTTACCCACAGCACTGTCCTTGCCAGGTTTGAGGGGTTTTGATCCAAGGGAAGCTGTGAAGATGAGCAGACTGTGACAGACAGCTGAGCCCCCTCCTCAGAAAATGCTTCTTTTGCATCTTCTGCCTCTGGAAAAGTTGGAAACAATTTTTCTTGTCCTCCTGCTTGTGCAAAATCAGCAGGGGACTTTCTCCAGCATCTGTCTCCTTGGAACATCACGGGCAGCTTTCATTTTATTTTCAAGCACATCTTTAAAGTGCAGAGAGAGAGAACAGCCCCTGGATGTGCCTCAGCAGAGGGTCAAGCTGGGTGCCAGAGGCAGAGCATCGGGTTTGGTGCCAGTGGGTGCAAACACTCGTGCCCTGTGGTCCTGCTCATTCCTGCAGCTGCCAGAGCTCAGAGCCACAGCTGCGGGGGAGCAAAAGAAGATAAAATGGAATTTCTTTGAGTGAAAAAGAGCCTTCCAAGGACACAGCTGTTATTTTGAAGAGCAGGGCAGGAAAAACCATGGGGGTCTTGCTTTAGTGTGCTGCTCATTGCCAAAGGCACCGTCTGAAGGAAGAGAAAGGACCATTGGGAAGCACGGGTAGGGCAGCCCTGGCTCCAGGTGAGTGCCACGAGCATCTCTGTGTTGTCTCTCTAGGAGAGACAAAGTCTTGATCATGAGTTAAGGGAGTGCATAAATGCCTGGGCAGCTCGTAGAGCAATCCATATTCCTGCTGCTGCAGATACAGTGTCCAGCTGTGAGTCCATGGAGGAACTGTGACAATCTCAGGGGCAAAACTTGGAAGCAAGACCCTGGTACTGAGCCCAGCGTGGGATTCCTGTCCCACTGGAGTGAGGGGAAAATTATGGACAGAGACATCCCCCAAATCTCTCTGAACAGAAAGAGGCCTCTCCAGCACATGGTTACAACCATGGCCTCGTCAGAATCGTGATGGTTGCTGGGACTGGAAAAATGCAGATGAAAAGCAGAGCTGGTGTCTCAAAGTGGGTGGATTTGGGATTTCTTGATTAAACTTTCCAAGCAGAAGTCAAGCAGAGAGACACAAGGGTAAGGAAAAATGCCAGTGCTCATGCACATTGGGTTTTGGTTGGTCCAGATCTGCCTTTTATGGGATGGCTTCTAGTTACCATGAAGGAAAAGGGAAAAAAATCACAAACCCCGTTGTGATTTTGGCTTTTAACCAGTTCTTAGTGAAACCAGGGGTCACACCTTCATCATGTCGACTTTTACTTTTACAGACTTTTACAAGGACTTGCAGATGGCTTCTCCCACTGGGCCTCAGGCAGCAGAGGCTGCAGCTCCTGCCTTTTTCCCCAGCCTGGGACAGGAGATCATCCAAAGCCATGGGACAGAGAAGGTTGATGCTCAAAACAAGGACTTTCTGTCCAGCCTCTGTTGTGTGCAAGGGGTGACGAAGGAGCCAGCACTGTCCCCAGCCTGCAGCCGCACAGCAAAATGCAGCTTGTTGGAGGAGGACTGAACTGTCAGGATGAAGTTTCAATACCACTGAACACCTCCTTCCCAGGGACAGGGATGAGAGGAAGAGGGACTCACATTTCCCAGATTTTTAATCATCTGCTGTAAAGTGCTCCAGTGCAAGAGCTCCAGAGACTACAGTCTTGGAGCATGGGAATAACTGAGAGCAGCCTTTGCTGTAAAGTGTAAACAAACAAACAAACAAAAACTTCAAAAAAAAGCAGCAGCAAACAAGTCGAAGGTTACTGGCCTATACATGTGATTTCAAAGGCTGAATTTCTTCTTTTAAAACCAAGGTTGACTCGCTCTCAGAGTTATTGTTTGGATTACAGTCTTGCCCTGAAAGAGGATGAATCTGCCTCTCTGTGCCAGCAACGAAAAATGTTGCTATTCACATCTCACTGGAGGTGCTAGACAAAAGTAAGCACTGACTGTAAATAAGCTGCCTTAATAATTAAT
Source organism: Gymnorhina tibicen (assembly GCA_013399875.1). Lineage (NCBI taxonomy): Eukaryota > Metazoa > Chordata > Aves > Passeriformes > Artamidae > Gymnorhina > Gymnorhina tibicen. Next base: position 412,849 of record VXAZ01007730.1, read on the forward strand.
TGCCAGCACAGACAGCACAATAGAAAAGCTCCAGAAATAAGTTACTGCGAGTACGATTTCAAACTAACAGTGCATGAACAGCTTCTGAAAAAGCCTCCAAAAAGCAGATCCTGAGTTTCAGAGAGAGGTAAAACACTACCTATCAACTTGTCTCCGCTCTCTGAGTAAGAGGCCTCTTATTCCACTTCAGGACAGGCAGCACATAGCCCACAAATGAGCCCCCATCATCAGTCCCTGGCTGCCAAACAGGAAAATAAAAAAGATTTTGAAATAGCAGGGATGAGTAAGCAGTGTCATGGTCGTAGCAAAGAGGGAAGAGGAGGGAGGAAGAAATGGAGAGGGAGGGGAGATGATGGATGGATGGATGGATGGATGGATGGATGGATGGATGGATGGATGTGGTCTGTGAACGTGGTCAATAAGAAAGATCATCATATGGAGAGAGCAGCCACATGACAACCACAGGCATCCTCTGCCGAGGGAAGTTTCATCCAGCAGCAATGGGAAGAAGAGGAGGATGAGGAAGGCAGGACCTCTTTAGGCCCTGTCAGGGAGCACAGACTTTATCTGAGAAATGCAAGGCATGAGGCACATGGAGAGGACAAGCTTTATTGAAACAAGGTACAAAAGGGAAGAATATGAAGTGGTCCATGCCCAAAGCCTGCCAGTGTTTTAGAGGGATAATGCCCTTAATAACATGCTTTNGTCTACCTTACCCTATCTTATCCTATCCTATGATTTAGGACGATTTAAAGCTCACTTTAAGCTATTGTTAGCAAGTAGGGGAGAGATGGCAGTGACAGGAAGGAGGGAGAAGACATTGTAAATAAAAAAAAAAAACCCAACACATCCAAGCAGAATTTATAATTCCCACACAAAGGAAAGAAGTGGTAGTGATGCACGTCAAACCAAGGAAATCATCCTGCAGACTGACTACTGGCTAATTAAATTTCTTACTTTGCATACATTAACTGAGCTGCAACTGGCACTCCCCTGCACTGGCATGAGCCAAACCTCTGTCCCTCAGCAGTGAGAGAAATGCCACAGGAGCAGAGCAAGGCAGCTTTATTTTACACTACACCCACCCTGAAGTGCAGCCAGAGTCAGAGGACAGCCAGGACACGAGGTCAGCTGCCCGTGGGGCTGCGGCTCAGCTCTGAGTGACCCCTGCACAGGATCACAGCCCTGGCACAGAGCTGCAGCACATGCAGCCCTCAGGTAAAAGGCCACAGTCTGCCCATGACAGGGCAGGGGGGTCACACTGATGGCTTTTCAGTGGCTGTGGTTCGGGCGTGCTCTGACTGTGAACCAGGAGAGTGCTCTGATCCAACAACCCTGCTCGTGAGAGCTGGAGCAGAGGGGTCAAATCAGATTTCTTCTGGTACACAGGTCTGTTTTATGGCTGGAGATTCATTATTTAGCAATTTTGCTGAGGACAGGAGGGCTGCACTTGGCACAGTGACTGTGTGCTAATGACACAGCTCTGGGACAACAGATCAATACACCTCTCCCCACCCACGCACTCCCTCACCCTTAAAAGCTGATGGGCTTCAGATGAAAAGTTCAGGTACTTCAAGTTTTAAACAGCTACAAGTGGGTTGTTTTTTTTCTGGAAACACAGTGGCATCACCAGCAGAGCCCAGCAAAGACACCCTAACAGTCTGAGCCAGGAACAGGAAAGTAGGGTAGCCCAAAGATTGGATAGGAAAACTCTCCTGTCACTCTTCCAGGTTTGCATCCAGCAAGTGCAGCCCTGATCTCCCGTACCACTATGGTGAGCCTAAAAGCAAAATGTTGAGTGGAGACACATCTGTGTTTTCACCTTTCCAGGGCATTTCATGGCCTCTGTCACTCAGCATCTCCATGGGCACAACTGAATAGCACCAACCACAGCCTGACACCATCAGATGGCCAAAGGGCCTTCCTAAGGCCTCCAGCGAGCAGCCCCCCAACTGCAATTACTGCTTTTAGAAAGGGATTAGTGGGTAATGGTAGAAAAATGCTCACACAGGAGCTGGCAGCTGCTCTTATGGAAAACTCTCCCCCTTGGTTTGCTTCAGTTTGGTTTCAGGAAGCCTTTGGGAGCAGGATGCTGCCATGATGCTGGAGTTCAGGCTTAGATAAGTGCTGAATCACAGCAAATATTTCACTTAAGAGTGAACTTCATTCTAAATGTAACAGAGAGATTGGATTATTTTTTCTGAATTTTAGTCAGATAATGTGCACATTCCCTTATTAAACAATGTAATTCTTAATCAATACTTAAATCTTTAAATTATGTAAATTTATTGCAATTTTTTTTGCATTTTTTTGCATCCTTTACAGCTAAATGACCAGAAAACTTGGCTGCAAAACTCTCCATCATGCATTCCCCCCTCCCCGCATTAGGATTAAAGATAAAACACTCAGCAAAGTTCAGCTGGGTCTGCAACTCAGTGACAGGGAGGGATCAGTCCATCAGGGTTCAGATGGTGTATCTCCAGAAGAGATGGCAGAAAAGATCCCACCAGGAACCACAGGAAGGGTCATCCCTGTATCCCAGGCATGTTCTTCCATCTGTCTGCCTGCACTGCCTGAAAAAGTCTTTCTTGCCAGAATGATCTCTTGTGTATTATACAATCTTTGCTGAATAATTGACCCAAATCTACTGTGTTTTCTTGGGGGGTAAAACAGTTCCCATCCCTAGCACCCATAAATATCTTTGGGATAAGAAAGGCCGTCAAACTGAAAGGGCCTTGGGTCGAAGCTCTGTGAAGATCATCTGAAGCCTTTCAGAGCAAGAGAATCAGTCACCATTTCCCACAGATTAATGTCCCTCCAATCCCAAACTTCAAGGTCAGTTAAAGTTTTCAAAATGTGCTTGACAAAAGTTGTGCAGAGCCACCTCTCCAGAGCCCGGCTCGAATGGAGAGCGTGTCGTAGCCTTCAGCCTGTCTGGATGTCTGATTCCCTGCTTGGATCCTATTATCATCACTCACTGGGGACACCAGGTATGTTTGAAGGAAGCCAAGCCTTCCAGCTTGTCAGCTCTGAAATATGTTGCCTGAGGCTGCCCAGGCTCTGGTTATTTCTCATTCCGTGTGTGGGCTAAGGGTACCTGCAGCTCTCACCCTTTTTGCTGCACAGATGGATTTATCCTTGGACTGCTGCTGTTTGCAAAGAGGGGACAATTCTCTGCAGCATCAGACGGGAACAGCCTTTGCCCTTATGAAACTTAACATTACCCAGAACTGCAGTGCCCCAAAAGGACAGAGGGTCCAATGCCCAGTGAAACCCAGCAGTGAGGCCAGCCCAGGCTGGCTGCTGGCCTGCAGCTGGAAACGCCTCTCTGATTCCCCTCCAGCTTGTTTACTTTTCACCTTTTATCATCCATGTGCCACTCTCTGCCTATTTCCTCTCACAGCGCACCTCTAAGGAAAGAGGGGTTGCTGTCAGATGGAAGCACCAACCCCCACAGCCTCCCCCTACAGCAGCACCCCCACTCCCGGCGGTGGGGCAGCGGCTCTGGGACTCGGCATCTCTGCCACAGCCCAATTCCTTGCCGGAACACCCAGAACTGCAGCTCCTGGAACATATGTCTGCACCACAGGATGCCTGGGAGCGTGGACGTGTCAGGACTTCAGAGCACCACTCCAAATGCAGCCAGCAGCAGGTCAGGGAGATGCGCAGCGAGGCCTTCCCGGAGCGCGGCCAGGACAGGGCACCCTCCTCCAGAGCCACTGGAATTGGACCCCTCGGAAGGGTAATAAGGGAGAGAGACGCCAGCAGGGACACATCCTGGCACCCTTGGCCAGCAGCGTGGGGCCCTGCAGGGCAGACACGTGCGGTCACTGCTCCCTCAGGTGCGCGTTCGGTGCCAGCGAGGCCGGGAAAGGAGGGAGCGCCTGGCCCAGGGAAGCAGCGCCCCAAACTCCAGCCCTGGGAGCGGGTCTGCTCTCCCACACCCACGTACGCGCCCTGGCTGTGGCCAGGAGCTCTGGGTGCTGCCACCCTCTCCACAAGGTATGGACTCAAGGAGGAGCAGCGTGTGGTCACCCGAGGTCCAGGTTTCCCTGCCCGGGCCCCGTGTGCCACATGGCCCAGGCTTCCCAGGCTGCCCGGGCCGGACGGGGTGCAGAGGGTGAAATCCATTCATGCGTGAACCCACTCCAGCTGAGGCGAGCTCCCAGGTGGTGGTGGGAGGCTGCGGTGAGCACCCAGGTGCCAAAAGTCAAGCCAGACCCAGGGACAATGCTGCACTGCTGTGAGGGTGGTCACAGGAGTGGTGCATCAGGATGGGGGGACCGGCCACTGAGGGGGCAGAGAGAAGGGGACTCCGGACAGGGGTCTCTGGGAAAGTAAGCAGGCTCAGGGACATGGTGTGAGGGTGTCACAGTCCTGTGACACAGGACCACCAGTGCCAGTGGCTGCTCCTCCCTCAGCGGGGCTGCCAGGAGGACGCTTCACTCCAGGTTACAGGAAGAAAGCTGTATTGCCATGCCGTGAAGCAGAGCTCTTCCTCACGTATCTCAGCTGGGAAACTTTCCTTTTCTAAAGAAGTCTTAGGAAAAGGAAACCTTTCATGTTCAGTGGTTGTTTCCCCTGCGAAACCACTTCCAAGCCTTTCCGCGGCTGCTGCGGCTCAGCCATCGCTCCATCTAGTGGGAATCTGCCGTACAGAGCTGTGAGACGCGAGGGGTGGGACACGGGGAAGGCTCCGGGACAGTCACCGCTGCTGCTGGGACCGAAGGGAGCAGCCAAGCCCCGACCTCCTCTTCTGCTGCGATACCCGCCGAGGATCTGGGCAGGAGGGAGGATCTCACCAGAGCTGGCAAAAGCAAAGCAGGGATTCAGATCTTACGACTCACGTGGCCCTGAATGTCTGCACAAACCACTGAACTCGAGGAGTGAGTGCTCCTGGACCACCCTGGTGCAGGCAAACTGTGAACCTCGATGGAGTTCAGGCGAGGATTTGAGTGGAGGATTCACCTTCCACTGCTCCATCCCACTCCTTCCCTCTCCTCCCATGCTGGGCATGCACCTCCCTACTAACTTTATCCCTTAATTTTCAAATTTCCTTTGATTCTTGTTAAAAAACATATTAGATTACATCAAAAAGTAGGTCTTCAAGCCCAGAATCACTGCCTGCTCTATAACTACCCCCAACACAATGACAGTCAAACAAACAGGTTAAAGATCAACTGAGCCAGATCAACAGAACCAGAAAAAATTGCCTATCCCCCTAAAGATAAAAGAGAAATCTGGGAGGTATCACATGAGAAAGAGAAGGACACCAGCATGGGTTGTTACATTTTTAGCTAAGCAAGGCTTATGCAATGTTCTCTGCAGGTGCAGGTGCTAATTTTCCTGCCTGTCCTCTCTCTTCAAGCCCTGAAAGTCCCTATCCACTGCTCAGTGTAAGCAGAGATAACAGGCCCAAAAATACCGAGCTCTGAGTGAAACCAGGTGCCTGCATTGAATGATAACCTTAAATATCCTCATGGAAAGTCTGTGACATTCCTGCATATCTGTGAAGCTGCACAGGATAAAGTCCCCAGAAAGCATGTGGTGTTTGTTCTGCCATTCTAGAATCCATTTCTTTCTCGTGGAGTGTGGAGAGAGATGAGATGAGACTAGCTTTTTTCTGGCTCAGTACCATCACTGCAGTTTTGAATAGGAAGGGAAAGTCAGAGGAGTAAATCAAATTCATGGACACAAATTCCCACTGGCATAGGACTGACATTGCTGCTCTGGTTTGTAAACTCTCCACATTCCAGGCCTCACACAGAACCAAGAGCTGCTGCTTCACAGTCAGAGTAAGCCCAGGATTAGCATAAAAGGCCCAAATTCAGTGACACAGCTCACGTGGCACAAGCACGCTGGCACGAGGCTGGTGCCAGTGTTTCAGAGCAGTTTCTAACCTCGGGATGCCTCAGTGCTGTGGGACAGGAGCTGCGTGGGGACAACAGAAGGGGACTGAGCCTGTCAGAGCTGGCTGCTTTCTGTGACTGCTGCACACAGCACCTCCAGGAGCACGGGGGTGAAGAGAGTCTCACCCCAGCCCACCATAGGAAGCACTGGGAGCTCGGTGTGACTGCCGGGACAACTCACAGAGGGGCACTGGCGGGGGGACATCTTGGCTGGGGTTTGAGCAGGGACGTGCAGAGGAACTGGGATGCGATCAGGTCCCCAGGGTGCAGCCCCACACTCACAGCCTCACAGGCAGCAGCAATCCTGGCAGCTCTCAGAAGGCAGCTCAGCCACCTGAACTCAAGGCTCCTTCTCCCCAAAGCCTTCTGCTTCTCCAGGTGCTGCCCCAACAAAATCCTAAATGGGAACAGCATCAGTCAGTGGAGGCATCGGCAGGACTTTTTTTGCAGCCTTAAAAGTGGCCTGGGCTGTTGTGGTTCATGACAGAGAAACGCCTCAAGCTGCCCAAGTTCCCTTGGGGTGAGCAAAGTGAGGACAAGGTGCCCTTTCTTAAAGGGTGGGTGGGCAGAGATGTCACTCCTGCATGCCATTGGCAGCTCCACACCTCAGTTCTCTCTTGGAAAGGAAATCCGTGGAAATAAACCCCTGGAAGCTGTGGCAGCTTTGGGGCAGGAAAACAGTAATTTTCCTCATATTTAAAAGAGGAAAAATCAAGCATCCTCACTTGTATCAGCAATAGTGTGACCAGCAGGACCAGGGCAGTGATAGTCCCCCCGTATTCATCACTGGTGACAGCACACCTCAAATCCTGTGTTCAGTTTTGGGCCCTTACTACAAGAGGCAATGGAGGGGGTGAAGGGTCTGGAGCACGAGTCTTTTGGGGAGAGGCTGAGGGAGCTGGGGGTGTTCAGCCTGGAGAAAAGGAGCTCAGGGGGGACCTTCTCTCTTTCTACAACCACCTGAAAGGAGTTTGTAGCCAGGTAGGGATCGCTCTCTTCTCGCAAGCAGCAAGCCATGGGACAAGACTAAATGGCCTCAAGCTGTACCAGGGGAAGTTTAGATTGGATATTAGGAAAAATTCCTTCACTGAAAGGGCTGCCAAGCTCTGGAACAGGCTGCCCAGGGCAGTGGTGGCGTCACCATCCCTGGAGGTACTTAAAAGGCGCATAGATGTGTCACGGAGGGACATGGCTGAGTGGTGGGCTGGGGGTAAGGGCTGGACCCGGAGAACCCGAGGGTCTTTTCCAAGCGGAGCGATCCCGGTCGCGCGCGGTGCCCGCAGTGGCGCGGGCCGGGCGGCAGAGGGCGGCAGAGGCCGCGCAGAGAGCGGGGACGGCGGCACGGACACGGACACGGACAGGGACACGGACACGGGCACGGACACGGGCACGGACACGGACACGGACACGGACACGGACACGGACACGGGCACGGACAGGGACAGGGACACGGACACGGACACGGACACGGACACGGACACGGGCACGGACACAGACACCGCGGGAACTCCGGGATCCGCCGTGTCCCTCCCGGCACGAGGTGTCCCCCGCGCTCCGGCCGCCACCGAACAGCTGGCCAGGACCTTGTCACCGCCTGGTTTTTTCCCTTCTCCTCCCGCAGCCGCTGTTTCGGGAGCGGCTGCTGGGGATGCGCGCCCTGGAGGGCACCGGGCGCTGGGAGCCAGGAGCTTGTCGCTGTGACACATCCCGGTTCAAAGCTCCCAGCGGTGACGCGAATCCTGCACTTTCACCTCTCCCTTTCCCGTCACACGTTGTTACGTGTTACAGGAGTACTGCACGGGAATTCCAGGATTCAGGCTCTGGGCTGCTGTGTCCCCCTTGTGCTGGGCTTAGTTCTTCAGGGACCCACAAAGACCCTTCCCTTTCCAGCCCAGATATTTTGATGCTGTGGGTCGCCCTCTGTGAGGGGTCTGGTCCAGGGTTCAGCTCAGTGCTGTGATTTGCTGCCCGTACTGCACAGCATTGACTTTTTGGGACCTGATATCCAAACTAATGTCCTATTTCTGTGACTGTTTCAATCTCCTCTCATAAAATAAAAAGTAGAAACCACATCTCAGTCAAGGGAGAGGGAGCAAACGAAGAGACTTTCACAGGTGTCTGTGATTGAAACTCCAAAGGCAAGGGGGTGCTAAGCACAAATCCGGGTGTCTCCTCCAATGACATTTTCATGGAGGTGATCACACACCTCAGTGACCATTGCAATGAAAAACTGTCGACTTAATAATTCCTTTTACTGTTACCTTTCTTCCCAAGAAGCAGGTTCAAATTACATGTTGGAGTCACTGTTTAATCCAGCTCCATTTGCCTGATCAGTGCTGGTTTTGGAGTGGACCCTTTCCTCCTGTGGGGGATCAGGGAATCACCTCCAGCAGCCTCTGTGCACTTCCTGGCTCAGCAGAGTGATCCCACCTGTACCACATCCAGTATCACAGGCTATACTCTGACTAATAAACAACTACTTCCGTTAATAAGAAACAATTCTGGATGACTCTGAAAACTGAAGAGCCCCTACTCTCTACCAACAGGAGGACTAACAAGGGACAAGATACTTGCAGACAGTATTTTTCATTTTCTTCTTTAGGTTGAATGTGTTCAATCTGCTTTTTAATTCATTTTCATAAGAAGTCAGATGAGCCTGGATTCAGATTGCCAGAAGTTTTGGGGAAGCCAAACTGTCTCTGAATTCCAAATAAAAGCAAACCGTTGCAGTGACCCTGTCCCTTAGAGGTGCAGCCATCATTTAGAGACTCCAGATGTGAAGTGATGCTCTGCAAAGATGTTCCTCATCCTAGACAGGATGAATCCACAACTTTCTGAAGCCACAAGACCAGCTATTTCCACCAGTCCTGGAATGATTCCTTCATCGTGATGCTCATTCTTGTGAAAGTTCATCTTGTTGTTTGAGTAAGCCTAATTCATGGCATTAGCTATAAATCACAACTCTCTTTATAGTCATTTTCTTCTCTCCCATTTTCATTTCATGGATATATTTTGTTAGGAGACGCTGTTCTTGTTGCTCTCAGCATCCTCACAGCTACAAAGCTGCTTCTTGAATAGGAACTCCTTAAAGTTATGAAAACTCAGTTCAAGGAAACCATGATGTGACCGGAAGCATCTTCAGCAGTATCGGTGAAGCATATCAGCAGTACATTTGTATGAGTAAAATTACATATGAATATGTTTTTAATGTTTTATTCATAGCTGCATCGCACTGATAAATTATAGGGTACAAACTGTGTGACAAGACATAATTAGAAGCAGTGTTTATTTTAATTAAGGTGTATTATTAGATATAGTATTCCAGCTCCCCAGAGGTCCAGCAATAGCTCTCTGAAGGGATGCATGCTAAACATCCTCTCATCGTACAAGAAATCTGCTTCACGTGTTGTAATTCCTGTGCAAAACATACTCACAGAGGAGAACAACTACCCCTTGTGAGAGCTTAGGAAATCCTGCTTTGCTGGTGAACATGAGAAACGGCATTTCAAGCAGAGAGTATTGCTGCAACTCAGGAGCTGAACAAGTGGCAGAAGAGACTCTCAGCTTCTGACATAATCCATACTGATGGTGAAAAAGTTTTGCTGCTTGGTGTCGTGGGGGCATCCCTTGCTGGCCGCAGATCTTTTGTCTGGGGTGGCATCAGGCATCCCTTCAAATGCACGTTCCCTGTAGATGGACAAGGGAGTTTTCCAGTGTTTCTTTCCCAGGTTGAGAAGACATGGTCGTATCTGCTCATCTTTTACAGGTGTCAGACAGAACTTCTGCCCGCCACAGGCTGAGCTCAGAGCTGTCACCTGGCGAGGGCAGACACTCTAACTGGTGCTTTTGTTTCCTGTTGTTGAACAGGTAAAGGAAAAACTTTGCACTCCAAAGTCTACCCAGCCACACGCCTGGCTTTCTGCCTGCCCTGGGTGCTGCTCCCTGCATCCTTGGCTGGATTGAAGCAGCATCCCTGGGGTTGGCAGCTGCAGCCCTGCCCTCACCCTGGCCCCAGCTGCCTCCCAGTGCCCAGGCTGCTCCTGGGACAAGGAACCACCCAGCACAAGGCATTTCCTCAAGCAACACCACTTTTGTATGAAATGATACCAGGCCAGCTTAGGTAAAACATCGTTTACAGGGAGAGGGAGTAGCTAAAAATGGAGCAGTGATGCCAAATGCTGAACTGGGATGATCTTTCTCCCCTCAACGCAGATTGCTACATCCATATCTAGAAATCCTAAAGCCACAAAATGGATCTTGGAAGCAGAGATTGAGAGGAGCCTGGCACTGGGCAAACAAGGTGAATCAGGACCCTGACAGGAAGCACCCTCCTGCTGTTTCTGCAGAAGAGCTGGATCTCATCCTGGTTTCTGCCCGTGATCAGTTGACTTTGAGATGTCACATTGGGATGATGAGACTTCTCCTGGAGTGGCCAAGGACTCAGGGGTTTTTAACAGTATTTCAAACAGCCTGTCATTTTAAGCCACTTTGGGAAAGTTGCAGGAGTTAATCACCATTTCCATGAGTGGAAAAATGATGACAAGAACTATCTCTAGAGAAAGTTTCCATCCCTGAAGGCCAGAAACACTGATTCCTGTCTCTTTGCAAGAAACATCAGAAGGAAGGAGATCTCTGAATTTTAATGCATGCTTCTGAATGTGATTAAGCCCCTGTGAGAAGATGGCAGCAATGCTGCTGCCTGTATGGACCACTGGAAATTCGTGTTGGCAGGGGAAGGAGAGGGCAAACAAAGGTCACAGCAACATCCAGGATGTCCTTTACCATATCTGCTTTGCTCCCAGCACTGCCTGAGCTCCACTCTGGGTTATTGCAGCAACACAGCCAGAGCAATCCCACCCCTGCACTGCTGCTCCAGCCCCTTTGCCATGATTTTTGGAGTTGATTTATGAGTGGGGAAGAAGGAGCTGCCAAGAGCAGCCATTGAACCATCATCTTTGTTCCACTCTCATGTCTGGAGTTACTGTTTTCTTACAAATGTGGGCACTGAGGGGCCAGGCTGACCAGCCGAGCGTGAAGGCTCCCCACACCAGACACATGATCTAGTATTATCTTTGCTCCCTTACCTTTAAAAGCTGATCTGATTAATTAGACTCAAAACCCACAGGTGTCTGCCAGGTAGGTGCTGGTGCCTGGGAGGGAGCCTCGGCTGGATGCAGGTCGAGGCAAAGTGATCTGTGGAGTCATTCTTGAGTGAAATAAACAGCAAAAGAGGGCAGATGAGCTGCACTCCAGGTGTGCAGCCACAGCCCAGCCTGGGCAGTGCCTGATTGTGTGAGAGGCTGCAAAGTGTTGGCAACAAACAGCATTAAGGCACAGGCAGATGGGAGCAGGGATTCATCCCTTGGGCCATCTGAAGGTAGGGATTAGGCCTAAAGAAAAGTGTTCTGGTAAGCAGGAATAATTTTCTGTGTTATGCTGATACCACTATTCCAACTTTCAGCTCATTCCACTTTTATTAACACTAAACCAGGGGTAAATATGTGCAAGTGGTTTTCACAAAGTGCCACCAAGAATAGGTCAGAGCAGTAAAGTGTGAACATCTGTCCCTGCTTTTACCCTGAGGGTTTCTCCAGGGCAAGGGGAATCCCACAGATCCATGAGAGGAGCTGCTCCTCAGCTCCCCATCTCCCACACCTCTGGTGGGAGCACGTGGCCTTCCCTGGCTCCATCTCCTCCTCTAACAAAGGGACTAAAATCAATCGTATTGGAAAAGGGAAGTCAAGTGAAGGCAGTCTGTATTAATGTGCTGCTTATGAAACAGAAAGGAAAGGCTTTTCACAGCCACCTACGCAGATGTGCACATCTGCAATTATCTGTATAAATTCTAAATCAAAGCAAATTAGCAGCCTAGCGCCGAGCAATAAACATGATTTGATTAGGTATTCCATAGCCAGGGTACAACAGGATTTTATTTTGTTTTAAGCACTCAATTACCATCATGATCCTGCGTTCTGTGCATTATGAAGAGCTCACTGCCCTGTGTGACAGCTCAGTTCACGGGGGCAGCTTTCAAATCTCTCCTTTTGCCGTGGAACACTGAGTAGATGCTGAGATCACAAGAGCTGGCAGCTCTGCAGCTCACTGTGCCTTAGGTGGCACTGCCACTGCCAGCTCCAGCTCCTGGAGTCTCCAGGGGCAAGGTCCTGTTCCTGAGCCAGAGAAACCCCCAGAACCAATACAGAACCAATGAAGGGACTGAGAGCAGTCCTGCCAAGAAGGACCTGGGGACATGACCTGACAATGTGTGCTGGCAGCCCAGAAAGTCAGCATATCCTGGGCTGCATCACAAGCAGCGTGGCCAGCATTTTGAGGGAGGGGATTCTCCCTCTCTGTTCTGTCCTCATGAGATCCCTCCTGCGTGATGCATCCAGCTCTGGGGCTCTCAGCACAAGATCTGGACCTGTTGAGGCTCTCCTATGAAGAGCTGAAGAAACTTTTTATGCTGAGGGCAGTGAGGCACTGAACAAGTTGTCCAGAGAAGCTGTGGATGCCCCATCCCTGGGAGTGTTGGATGCGGTTTGGAGCAACCTTGTCCCTTCCAACTCAAACCTTTCTATGGTTCTAAAATTCTATGATTTGTAAAATCCTTAGTTCTCCATTTCTTATTTGAAAACATGTTTCTATACCTGTGGCTGATGAGAAAACTTGAAAATATGCTTAAAGCTTAAGCCCTCCAAAATTAGATGGCAAAAATATGTTTTAAATGTCCTAAATCTCAAATCACACTGGATCCCAAGCTGTCTGGGGTGGCAATAACAAGTGGTGGTGCTCACATCACTCAAACAAAACACATAATTTCAGAGGTCCTTGCACAGACAACCCCTCCTCTGTGATGCTGCCAGACCAGCAGAGAGGACAGAGGGTCCAGAGGAACTTTGCTGTGACTTTCTCCATCACTAAGGTCATGGGTTTGTTCTCAAAATCTGTATAGCAGGTGAAGTTAAACACGAGAGACAAGGATGTCTGTTTGAGAGACTCAGCAAACAAATGTCTCAACAGTTCCAATATGCAGCATTAGATAAATGTTTAATGCTCATTAGCATTAAATAAGTATATTCTTACAGAAGGGACACTTGTGTCAAGCAAACATCACACATTTAAAGTTGTTGTGATGGTGGATATATAAACAGTAAATCTGTTACAAACCTGTCTGTAAAGGGCTTGCTTCTCACTGGCTTTTAATTCACTCCAAAAATGATGCAAGAGGTGACCATCAGGAACACAGGGTTCTGCCAGGCTGCAGAGCCCAAGAAAATCAACAAACAGAACAAACCAGCGTTAGCAGACTCATTTCAGCCATGCCAGAGCAATTCCATGACACAACCCAGTCCCTCCAAGCACTTTTTTCCATGATGTCCTAAAGAAAAACCCTCTTGTGCTCAGTGCTGCCTTTAACTGTTTGGTCGCACTTGTGTGTGAGGAGCACCAAGCCAAACAAGGAGCACAGCTGGGAGGAGAGGTGGGGCGTAGGTGACAGATGTGCTGCAATTCCCACCCTCATTCCAGGAGGGAGCATCCTTGCCCTTGCCAGGACCACAAAGCACAAATGATCCCACTTTCCCTATTAGAAGCCACAGGACCCTGAGACTGCAGCCCATTTTGCTGAGAAAGCAGCACTCTGGCGTGCCTGTGACATGAACTTGGTGACACACTCTTGCCTCTGCTTGTTGTCACCTGTTTTTAAAAGGGTCCATTAGTGCCTGTTTGTGCAGGAGGAGCAGCACTTTGAGGAGCTGCAAGTGATGATGGAAACCTCTGCCACGTGTGTTTTAACTGGTACTTTATCCCTCCCAGAAGCTGCAGCTGTGGGGGACAGAGGTGTCCTTTTCAGCCCCCAGGAACGTGTTTGGAAAAGGAACAGGTGGCAAACACTCATTCAGGACTTGCAGAACAGCACATAGCAACAGGCCACACTGATAAGGCTGTTATTTCCTTCATCCTTTCTTCAATACTTCCTTCTATGCAGACACAGTCACTGTCACTGTCACACAGATTCTCTGTCCCATTAAAGCAGTTGCATGTCCTGTGCATTTTACAGGCAGAAGTGGGGCAGCTGTTAATCTTCTTTAAGTTACTAGGGTGAGTTTTCATCCTTGCTGAAACTGGGACTCGCTGCAAACTGGCGGAGCACGGAATTGCAAGAGAAGTCAGCAATGAAACCAGAGGTCTGGCTCTGTGCATTTGCAGCCAAAACCACACATTTTGGAAGAAAATTGCCATGGTGGGTAAAAATTGATGGGGAGTAGTGAGTGGAGTTAGTGCAGGAGGCTGGGAGCCGGTGGCCATGGCTCTGTCCGGGTTGCTCATTGTCAGGCTGTGCCTGGTGCCTGGGTAACCCCGGCTCTGGTGCTTTAGGGTGGGTGTAAGTTTGGTGATAATCACAAGTCAGTACAGCTACTCCTGTGTTTCATGTTAAACACGTGTTTTCATTCTCCAGAGAAAATCCATTCCCTGGACTTTCTTCACTGGATTCAGCAGCTAAAGGGCAAAACCCAGAGAGAGCAACTCAGTTTTTGATGATGTATTAAATTCTCTCCATATGGCACAAAGGGGTATTATTGCTTTCCTAAAAATCCAGGGAGCCATACTCACCACAGCAAAGCAAACCAGACTTTCTGCAGAAAGCAGTAAAGCAAAGCAGCACTGGCGGCAACAGCTCCTTCAACCTCCTTTGTCACATCCAAATTTGAAGAGCAGAGAAACCCAGAAATCATGTTTTTTCCACTATGAAATATAACCCAGTGCCAGCTGGTGTTTCGTAGCATTGTTTCTCAAAGGAGAAGAAATTGATTTAAATCTTTATAGGTAGAAAAAGAGCTGTTTCCACCTTTATATTTCCCATGCTGAGCTTAAAAATTTTATAGGAAGGTGCTATCAAACTTTTAATTTTCCTGACAGTCCTTTGAAGGACGTACATCCCCTTATACTTCTGCCCCTCTTTTTTCTTACCTCTTAGAGATGCTTAGGACAGAAACTTCACCTGTGCTCAGTAAGGGCTCCATGGCTGTTTGCAGCTTGTGTGTGGAGGGAGGGCGATGAATTTCTAGAGGTCTGTGTAACTGAAGGTTAAACAATTAATAACATCAATTAGATCACCTAAATAAATGCCTGAATGACCCTGAAGTGCTGCATGATGTGCTCGTGTTGTTGTTAACAGGTGCTACAAAGGAGGAGGTGGTAAGTTAGCACTTACGCCTACTGTGGTGCTTGAGGAAAAAATAAACTTCAAAAAAATAAACTTCTCTCTCTGTTTGTTCAGAGTTTGGATGAACTGCAAGACTTCTGCAGTGTTTCAGCAGTTACAAATTGTTGCTGCTGCAAAACTGGAAATGAGAATTCCCATTTCAGTTTCCCCACACTGAGCATGTTTGATTATAGTGGTTTTGTTTCTGTTTTGTTTTCTCAATTAGTTTCATATCAGTTACTTTATTATTTGATACTTTAATAATTCATTTTGCCTCCCTAGTCAAAAAGCCCCAAACTAGTTTCATTAAAATCAAGTTTCTTCCAATATACTTCAATTTAAATGGAAAAATTTACTAATTTGTCAGCTCCCAGAGGCTCCTAGCCTTACGAAGTCCACACATACACCCCATTTTTTGGGCAGGGTACATTTTCTTTCATTGCTCATTAGAGGTACTAACATGACGTTTCCACTCTTGCTTGCTATTATCCCTGCATCTCTTTCAAAGCTAGCAAGACCATGCCTGCATGGGATAATGTCCTAGGTTAAAATATAGATGTATTCAAGTATTCTATTACCACCAGCTGTGGGCCATTAGCTGTTATCGCCTGCTAATGACCCACCCCTGATAACAGACAATGGGCCATCAAGAAACCCCCACATGACTCATGGACTTATCTCATCCTACTGTGAGATGCTCCACCCAGGAGGGAGGAGCCAAGCATTCCCACCTGAATATAACCTGCCCTCAGAACTGCCTAACTTAGCCCTGTCTACTGGATTACCAGCGGACAAAGCTACCACTGGACCTTCATCTGGAGACCTTCCGTAGGATCATCACTCCAAGTGAGCTACTTCATCTGGACTGCTACCACCACTCTAACAGGGTGTCAGGTTGTATCTGACTTTGTCAGTGCTTCTCCTTATATTATTTCATTTGTTTCTAATTTTATTTTCCCATTAATTTAGATCCTGACTTGTGATCTCCCACTGGTTTGTTTTCAAACCAACACAGATGTTCCATGGGATGTTCCAGCTGCAGGCTGAGGAGCAGAGACTGAGTTCTTGGGAGCCATCTCAGCACATCCCCTCACATCTCCTGCATTCCCTTGCCCTTGCTATTGAGCTCAACATTTCATTTAGCTCTTATAACTTTGTCGGTTCTCAGAAAGCCCCCCTGTGTCTCATATCCACGTGAGAATGGGGTTTATAATGGCTCTGTAAATAGTTCATCACTTAAAATGATCTGCAGAGAGAGGCACAGCAGCTCCAGCCCCCAGGCAGGGTTTGTTCTCTCACTGTATTGCTGAGTGACTGATGCTCCCAGGGCCTCACACAGCCCCCAGCTTGCCCTGTGCTGCGAGGGATGATGTCACTTGATCAGATGATGTCACCAGATAAAATAGAGGAGTTTCCAATCACAAAACCTTTCCTCCAGGTGCACACATAACTCAGAGCTGGGCCACTTTGATCATCTCTTCTAGGAAGATGTTCTCTCTCCTTGTAAAGCAGTTTACATTCTTTTCTTCTACTAAAATGAAGAGAGATACTTCTTTAATAACTGTACTTTATTATATCATCTGTTCCATGGAAGTAGAAATGCAATTCACAATATAAAACTTCTTGACATGGTAAGAGAGGAAATGAAGCTGTTTCAGTCACTGTGGACCAAGAGGAAAAGGCTCCATAAAACCAACATGTTGAGATATTCATTGCAAAGAAACTCTGGAGAATCTTCTCGTGAGCAAACTGCTCAATTTCCATTCCAGAGCCGTGCCATGACCCCATGTTCACATGAGGAACAGCCAAGTTGAAGAGCACACATGGTGATGAGAGCTGCTGCTCGTGCTGCAGACAGCAGCCTGGAGGGGTTAGAGGCCAAGGACACAATATATATTGCTTTTAATGCCTAAGTAGCCCTTTTAATATGCTGGATAGCTTTTATACCATGCTGGGTGCTCTGTCAGAAAGATGGTGGCATTGGGGAGACCAGGTAAAGAAGTCTACAGCCCAACAGCAGCTAGAGAGTCTGGGAAGTTAAATTAATGGCTACTGCAGCCTTCTCTAGGCACAGAGGAAAAAGGAGCCAGGGGCAAAAGCAGGGTGAAATGAGAGAGTAGGAAGCACTGGACTGACCAGCACACTCACTGCATGAGAAGCAAGGTGCTGGTTTTGGCAGGAAGGTGCAAGTTCATTCTGTTCAGGTAGAGCTACATGGGGTTGTTGTGTTTGAAACTCTGCTGGAGAGGTGACTTAAATATGCCTTGGACCGGTGCTCCTCTGAGTTCTTCCCTTAGGCAATGTGAGCTGTAACTGTCCAGCCCCTCAGCTAAAGGATGCTGGAAGAGGAAGGACATGCCTGTGTTTTGATCCCTTCTTCTTCCAGTGCTTTTCAGTCACATCTGCAGAGTCTCTCCACAAACCTGCACCTGTCTGCAGGACCTGTGCAGCTCCAGCAACATCCAGGTTTGAACGCGGGTGTCACCGCTGAAGGGCTCTGTGGATGCACTTTCCCAGGTGAGCAGCAGAACGTCACTGCAGACAGAACAAAGCTGGTTTATGTCTCATCTGTCACGGCCTTGGAGCTCCCAGACCAGACAGAGCTCGGTAACTTTTTAATCACTCCTGACTCATCTGCAATTCAGATTTCTCCAGGCTGGCCTGGTGGCTCCAGTCTGCCTCTCTCCATGCGGGGCTGGAAGCCACAATTGTCACGTGAAAAATCACACTCTTCTCTCCCTTTCTCCCTTGAAAATATTTCATTGCTTTAACAGAACATAAGACAATTCTGAGCTGCTTTGAAGTACATACTTTTTTTCAGAGGGCTCCTCTGGGGAAGGCTGACTGACTTTGCCTGCTCTTATCGCCAAGCTCCTCTTCCTTCCCTCTGCTCCAGCCTGGCCTCTGGAAGGCTGGTGGGCTCCAGTTCTTTTGGGCCCCAGGGGTTGACCCAGCCTTCCCAAATGTAACTCAAATGCTTATTTTTTTCTGACGAAGACATCTCTCTATTTTGTCTCACAAAGCCCCTTTGCACTGCAGGAAGGGACTGTATGACATAGTTATCGTCAATAAAAAGATGTGAGTTTATAGAGTTTAAATATTAAAACCCAAAAGCTGTGAAAATGGTGAGGATGTATTTGCTTATTGAAATATTTGCAGCATCTATAAGGAGAAAATTCCTGTCACCAGAAAGGACTGTGCAGTTGCCTACAACACTCCAAGTTAAATGGAATTAAGTGAGGATTTGTCCTATAAAGACACAAAAAGCAGGGAAGGAAACTTCTGTTTCATCTCTGATATAACTGTCTCACTTAAAAGTCCTTTGGTTGACATACTAATAAAATTCGGCCTCTTGAGTGTAAAATACTTTTTTTTTTTCCTTTTTAGCGTAGCTTGCTACAAGGACAAACCCACTAAAAGCTGTTTGATCTGGGGTGCTCCCTGTCACTGATGCTTCCTCCCTAGCAGACATGGCCTGGTCTCTTTCTGACAGAACACTGCTCAAGGATCAGAGAAATTTACCTTCTTGGTTGAAGTGGGAGTATTTTCCCAAGCATCCTTCACTCTTCACACTTGTCTGCATACACACTGTGCAGGTTAAAATTCCCTTTGAAGAGCTCATCTCCTGAGGGCTCAGTCCTCCAGGGAAAGCTCCTGTATCCCACTGAGGAAGCTTCTCAAGCATGCCTGTCCCTTGGGAGAAGCCTCTTGTGCTTCAAGAAAAGAAGGTAAGAAGAGCCAGACTCTGCTGGGGGGGCATGTGGGGATGAAACGAGCAGCACCAGCCACTTGGGGAACAATCGATTTTCTGACTAAATACAAAGATGATGTGTTTCTTTTCTTGAGGGTAGCAAAATACCAAAACAAAATGCCCACAAAGGTAGTGGCATCTCCATCCTTCGAGATACTGGGCACTTGACCTCCAGAGGACTGCTCCAGATGTATTTCCGCAAATCTGTTCCACAATTCTTCTTGATGACTCACAGCAAAGAAAGCTGCACAGTAACAAGTGGAGACCATGTCTGCTTGACTTCTAATATATCCCTAACCGATGCAATGTCTTGCTATTAGACCTGTTCTTCATTTACCTTTAAATAACTACTTTATCAGAACAGGTTTTCTACAAAACACGTTTATATTATGGACCTTTTGCTTCTGCAAGCAACTAAGTGACAACATGCAAAGGTACTTTTTTTCCCCCCTGAATACAGAGGACAGGATCAAATGGACACTTAAGTATTACAACTTTCCACTAAGGGCAAAGCGTGTTCATAACAGCAATGCTGTATCAGAATACTCTATCAAACCCTTTCTCTATCACTAATCACATGCACAGTTAACATCTGTGCAAGCCAGTTGGCTCTGGACAGCTCCTGTGGTTCTTGAAAGACTATTTCTTGGCAGGTTGTATTTTTCACTCTAATTGAAAGGTTAATCAAATAAGTCATACTTGTATGTTGGCTAAATAAACACACTGTCTTCACTGATGATGAAACAGATGCATTACCACTCATCATGTTTCCCATGGGGTTCATTTGTTCCATGATCACACTTGGTTTTCTTCAAGCTTCTCTATGCAGTATCTGACAGCATTTTGGATAGTTTTCGTAAGGAAATTTTCTCTTGCAGATGCTACTGCATTCATGTTTTCACTCTTTAACAGTTTTTGGAAAAGGTATTACATATCCTCAACATTGCTTCATTGTGGAAAATGTGGAGGAAGCCAATCCTCCAAAAGGTTGCGAACTCCTAGTGAGCACATATGCATCATGGAGCGGAGCAGGCTGTGCTGCTGAGGCTGAGACTGCCAACACACCCAAACCTGGTTTCCCTCTGCCTCTCCCTCAGAGAGGTTCTCATCTTGCACCACGCTGTTGTAGCAGGTCTCTTTAGCTTCCAGGACCCAGTCCTGCAAGGTCGTGTGCACAACTGAGCTGACTCTTGACACGTGTGTGTCTCTCTGAAAGCAGCATCTACACTTAATGGGACAACACATCATTGGTAACAGTAAGGCAGGCAGGAGTCTTGCTGAATGCACAACAGGTACAAAGTACGCATTCAAGTCAAGTTTTGTGTACCACAATATCACCATGCATTCAAAAGCTGCAGCAGCTGATATTTGTTTTAAAGGAAAAGGCACTCAAGAATCTTCCTGTAACTTGGTAATGAGAACAATGAAAAAAATCTCAAGCCATACAAAGATTAACACAGATTTAGATCATGTCAATATTACATTCTTAAGTGGGAAAAAAGGTGCATTTATTTCTCCATTAAAAAACCGTATTCATGCAATATATTATGACATTCTTTAAGGTGGGATTAACTTTATTTATTTTCTGTGTTCTAAAAGATTTAGGTAACTAAACTACTCTGTTGAACTGTTAGAGATGTGTCTCTGCAGGGCTCTTTTAAGTCAGGTTTCAGAGATGTTCTCTCCCTCCCCTGACAGTACAGGGAGACTAGACTTGCCAAGTCCACATGTCTGAACAAGTCATTTGCACAACAATTAACTCCCACTGCAGTCCCTCCTTTTTTTACTTTTTAATAAAAAGTTAAAGCATAAAATCATGTAATCAATTTCCAACCCTAGGTCTCCACATTACAGACTTTTCCTTAACCTGTCTTGTAAAAGGAAACTGCACTTTGGAGAGCTGAACATCACACTAAGAAAAAACACAGAACTCTGACATAAGAAAATGGCATTTGTGAAAAAGTACCATTTCCTCCCATCTTCTACCATACCTTTTTAATCTTTCATTCACTTCAAACCATCATGACCCAAGTGCAACGTTCTCATTTATTCCACTTTGCCACCTTACCAAAAGTCACGCTGGTAGAAATTTTACCATTCCTGTGATCTTCACGTAGCCCCCTATTGCTCCCAAAAGAAAAGCCGAACACCAGAGCAGGTCAGGACATGGGTACAGCTGAGGAAGCAGAGCCAGCAATAAAAGGCAACAGGCACACACTGACCTCTGAGACCTCACTCATCTTGACATTTACTACCACTGTGTTCTTACAGCAGCAATTTGTCATTCACTTAAGCACTTTGTTCAACTGAGGTACTGGGAGAAAGGCAACAGAATCAGTAAATCCAAGCACCAGCTGGATTTACACTTAAAGCCACAGCACAAAAGAGATTTGAAATCAGTAATTTCCCTGATAGGGGAGTACAGATACTTACTTGTCTGAACAGCATCAGAGCTGAATTGTCTTGCTGATCAGAAAAAAAATAAATGCTTTCAGGATCACTTTTTCATCCACTGAAATCTAAACTGATAAAAATGGTCAAATCAGATTATTAGAACTGTGTGTGTTTCAGGAAATACAACTGAATATAGATTCGGGAGACTGTTTTTTTAATATTTATTTAGTAAAACTCACTATACAAACAAAAAGTTATCACAACAGTGTAATATGCAGGGTTATAGTTTCTCCTTCCTTCGAGCTGCTTCTCTGCTTCAGTAAAAACACATATATACATTTACAACAATTTCCCTTTAAAGCACTGGGATTCATATATTAAAACATACCTATTAAAATAAGCTTAAAATAATTTCACATTGTTTGGAAAAAGATTTGAGTAATTTACTCTTACCGGAGTGCCATTGTTGCACAGTATTCAAAAAAATGAACGACCACTAAAATATAGAGTAAAACATTTAAAAGTACATTTATTTCAAAAGTGGGCAAAATATCAATATAAAAGAAAATAGAGTATAAGAAATAAAAATAAAGTACAAAACATTTTCATCTTCAACATCCATAATTTAATAGATAGCAAGCCCTTTTATTTTTACATCCAAATTACACTTTTGGCTGAAGTACCATAATTTATTTTAAAACGCTTAAAAATGGGCTCATTGTGATACCTAAAGTGGGCTCTTTTAAAATGGTAGTATAATACAAAACATAGTAAATTATGTTTCAGCATAATAAAATTACACATCCTAAAAAAGATGCAGTTTATTTTTGCTTTCCTGCTTTAAACTGCTCATCATCCCTAGGAAAACAGCTGGAAAACAGCATCCACAGGAAGTTCTAGTTGCGTTGTACAATGGCTGAACAGCTAGATATAGTGCTCCAAGGATTCCGGAGCAGTAAGGCATTTTACTATCCATCAAGTAAATTTATATGTAAGCTTGTTAAGAAAGAACAACTGTAAGAAATGACAGCTTCTATTAAAAACATGCATAAAGACATAGCAGCCTTACTGGTCCCTCCACTGCATTTATCAAACAGGGTCTATAGTCTTCAGTAAAAAGCTATTTTCCTCAGCTGATTTCCACATCTCATTTGTGCCAAATATTTTCCTTAGTGACAAGTTTTTTTCCCATTGCCTAATAGGCTACTATTTATTAATTTATTCTTATATTTACTACTCCTTTGTGATCACCCTGCCTCCCTCCTCCCCTGAAGTATTTCCCATCAAAAAGTAATTCCATGTTGAATTTAAGCTAGGTTTTTGGGTGTTAAACTACCCTATCAAGTAAACATTACATATCCTAAAAAACTACAATTAATTAGTTCCTAAGTAAGAAAAACTTTTAATAAACCATACTCCCCTAAGCCACAGAATGTCTTTACACAAAAGGATATGATTCGTAATCCAGTGTTTGAGTAAGTACTCCAGTCAGGACAAACTCAGCATTGTGGACATCTGGAAATACCAAAATTCATACAGTTCAGACCCTACACAGAAATTCTGCCTCATTCTGCAGGTGTCAGGAGGGGCCATTCTGGACCTTTGTGGCCTTCATGCAAAGATGTGCAGGGGTGTCACCCCACCACTACCAGGGCCCTACAACCAGCCCTTACACCTGACACTGCACAGACCACACTTCCCCATTCATACTCCTGTTAATAATTAGCACTTCTTGGGGCTCTACACTAAAATAAATATACCTAAAGTGAAAATCCCCAACTCACTTGATGAGTACTGAGATGGTGCCCTGGTTTCGACTTCTTAGTAGGTGGTACAGGGCTGTGTTTTGAATTTAGGATGAGAAAAATGTTGGTAACACACTGATGTTTTAGTTGTTGCTAAGCATTGCTCACCCTAAGTCAAAGACTTTCCAGCTTTCCGTGCTCTGCCATCAAACAAGTGCACAAAGAGCCAGGAAGGGGCACGGCCAGGACAGCTGACCCCAACTGGCCAGAGCGATATTCCACACCACAGAGCACCATGCCCAGTATATAAACTGGGAGGAACTGGCTGGGAGCCACTGATCACTGCTCAGGGATGGGGTGGGCACTGGCCAGTGGGTGGTGAGCAATTGTGTTGTGCATCATTTGTATCCCTTGGGTTTTACTCCTCTCTCTTTCATTACTATTATTACAATTCTTATTATTATGCATGTTGTTGCTATTGTCAGTAGTATTAACAGTATATTATCTTATTTCAGTTATTAAAGTCTATCTCAACCCATGAGGTTTACTTTTCTAATTTTCTTCCCCTCCAGCGTTGTGGTGGAAGGAGCCAGGGTGTGGTATTGAGTTGCCTTCTGGGCTTAAACCACAGAACACAGCAACTTTGCCTAAACAGGACTAAAGCCCCAAGGTCCAGCCTACCCTTCCAAAAATTTATGATGGCCTGATTATAAAATAACTATTAAAAATACCCAGCGAACAGCTGGTTCGTATTTCTCCATGGTTTGCAGGATAGTCCGTGTAGTCCTATATTATCTGAAAGCTTCAAAAGATCTCTGTATTTGCATAATAATAATAATTGTAAAATCAGAAAAAAAAAATCAAAATAACAGCTATACTGTTGAAATGACAACGAAAGCTTCTACATACCTATGCCTCGTGCGAAATATTCTCGACATAAATGAAGGTCATTTTCACAGGAAATCAAGATTATCTCCGGCAAACTCTGAAGGAAAGAAACTAATGGTAAGCTCAGAAGAACATGGTAAGGTATTATCAGTAAATTTTAGAAACAACACTCAACACACTTTATTCTGCTTATGCTCCATGAGTTTTCGAAAAGAAGGTTGTTTAGATAATACTTTTCCTCCTGCGCACTCCACGATAGCTTTCATGGTGGAAAGACTGGGACAAATTCCAGGTGTAATGTAAAAATATTTTCCCTAAAAAGAGAAAAGGAAGAACAAGAAAAAGCATTATTTTGTTAACTTATTTCTGCAACACATGAAGTTTTAATGTTTCATGTGACACTTATACAACAGGGCATGCTGTGTAAGCTGGGGTTGGATTTATGGACACAGATTCATCAGTTGATGAGTTGTCCTTAATTACTGCTGATGTTTCCCCTGGAGGGGCAAACCCACAATTCTGATAAATTTGAACAGTTCAGGTGTGCCTATTTCCACAGCTGTAAAGTAACAACTGCAGCTTGGTAAGACACGTAAGAACAATGCTCCTTGCTTCTTTGAGCACAGGGACATCTCAAGTGTTACAAAAGAACTTTCATGTTTTAATTAACAGCCAATTTATTACTTACTGACAAAAATTATTCTACTACTTGACTGAGATAGGTGATCAGATCACAAAGTAGATTATCTCTGTTTATCAGCTAGGAATAAAAAACCAGAAAACACCCTGCTATTTAGTCTGCAAAATGGAGAGCAAAATGTAGCATTTAGACATAATAGAAGACATAGATTCTCATTCATTACAGGTTGAAAAAATACCCGTTTTAGGTGGTTTACCTCAATAAACAGTCTGTAATTCAGTTAGGCTGAAGAATCTTTAGCAACTCAGATCTCCAGATACCTCTCTGCACTGTAATGTAATTTTAACCAGAGGCACGAAAACATCTTGCACCATCCTAGCAAACAGCCTGGTGGGAAGTGCAGTCTCCAAGGAGAATCATACTACAACTCCCTGAGGCTGAAGGGCAAACTCACTCTCAGACTCCCATTTTTATGGGCAAGTGCTCTGACTATGAGGCTGGTGTAAAAAAGAAAAGAGAAAAGAAAGAAAAGAAAGTCCCTTCCATAAGTGGCTTTTTACAAGTAACAGAACAATGTTCTAAATTTTGGCAGGGAATAAATACACTGAGCGTGTTTTGTTAACATCTACAGGATCTAGTCATTCACAGGGTTTACATCCACCCCAGTGATGCTGAGGCAGGAAATAGTCATAAAGTCAGAGAGAAAATTTACAACAAATGTTTCATGTTATATACCAGTCTCCTCTATTGCTTTCAGCTATAAAACCTGTGGTCCCAATGCTGAAAAAATTAGGTTGAAAACCTTCAAGTGTTTAAATGCTGTGTTAAACTGCATACCTTGAACAGTGGAGCTACTTGTGCTCTCTTTAGAGACTCCTCTAAACTAAAGCAGAAAAGCACCTCAGCTTCAGCATCTCTGAGCACAAAGTTCTGCTCATCTGAAAAAGAAAGACTGATGGTATAGCACACAAAACACAAACATCCACAGAGCCCAGGACGGAATCTGAGCAGAACATCTTGGTGGCACAGTGGCTCTGAATGGCAAACACCTACTATAATTTAATGTGATTACAATACCCTCTTTTATTAGGCTTCTTACAGTGATGACCCCAAATTACTTGCAGAGTTAAACTATGTTTTACACTTACATACCTAGCAACAATCACTGTTCTATCAAGTCCCTTTTTCTAACTTACTGGAGAAACTTGCAAATTTTATTTTTTGATTCTCTGCAAACAAAGGAGCAGAATGATCAAGTAGAAGGATTAAGTTTAAATTAAAATTACTATGACCACTTATGGGAGCCCAGAAACTGTCTTCAAGTCCTCACACAATCTTAATAGAAAGAACTTTCCATCTGTTTCACTTGTCCTGTTATTCAGCCAATCTTTCATTTTTTATTAGGGATGGAATTTCATTCTTTATCTTTCCACAAAAGCTATGTCAAACACACTTCTAAATCCAATTTAATCCAAAACCCCTAAGTCTAAAGACCAAAACAAAAAAATTATACAGAGAACAAATTGGTCTTTCCAAGGACAATTCTGACAACTTGCGAGAGACAGTGTAAATACTCTTCCAAAAGGCAAAAGAAACAATTAAGACAAGTTTTGTAAACAATTGCCATATTTTCCATCACTGTAGCAGGTACAAAACTGGAACCAGCCCATTAGCTACAAATCAATCTAATTTCAGTAAATTAGTACTTCCAGTACTAGATCACAACAGTCATCCTAAATGCCCCAACTTTCTTCATCTTCTAAGAGTTTTCAAATGAATCGATTTCTCAGTTCACTGATGCTGAAGTAAGCAAATTGCCTTCTTAGGATTTATAAAAATGTTTGCTGGTTTATTAGTTAATTACCCATAGATTCAAGTCTTTATGGTGGTTAGCCAGCAATGTTATACATTTTCTTCTTACAAATATATTATATAAAAAGCACAAAATAATCATAAACCAAATAATCACTCTTTCAGAAATGTGAATTAAAAAATAATGCAACCACAGGTAAAAATCTACAAAATGGCTACACAAGAAAGAAATACAATACTTAACAACATCCAGTCATTTAATCACCCAAAAGCAAACTTTTAAAGCATGTTTTTCTTTCCTTTAAGGGGAAGAAACTGTATTAAAACAAATGAAAACTAAATGGAACAAAATGTTCTGCTGAAAGAGGACTTATTTTTAAAAAAAAACCTCACATAATTTTTGTGACAGCTTTGCTTAACCATACTAACACAACCTTCTAACTCAAGTGGAATACAAACTAGCTGCTCATATCATTATTTTAAAACTTAGCAAATTATTCTTCAAGAGGTGTGAATGATGGCAAACTTGCTGTAGAATTAAAATTTCTGCTTTCAAAAGCTGAACTCTTTAGAAAACTGGTAAGAAACACTGAAGATGGAAGACAAAACAACAAAGTATATTTAAATATGCTTGTCAGTGAACCTTTTTTTTACCACAGGAATTGATACTAATTTAACTTACCAACAAATTTCTGGCATTTGAAACACTCTTCTAACCACTCCGGAGTTACTATGTGCTTGACTACAGAAATTGCTGTCAGGAACTTGACAGTTCGGGTCACTTTACTGGCAATTAGATGGGTACATTTCTGGGCAGAGTCTGCTACTTCACCTCCAAGGATATACAGTTTCTGAAAGTTGTACAAAACACAAATCACAATGGAATAGTTGTTAAAAAAATGGAGGTCAAAAAGAAAGTAAGTATCAAAACATCACCATCAAATAAAACTAAGCTCCTAATGAAACAGTAAATATAGATTCCTGTATTACAGTCATTCCTTTACTGAAGCTGATTAATTCTGACAGAATTTACAGCCATTGAAAATCCAGGTATTTCCAGACATAAATATCACCTGGCAAGATTGAAAACTATTCCCCACTTCTGCAGTTTTTTTGATTTTGGGTTGTGCTTTTTTTAAACAAGGAACCAACTGTAACATAGAAATACATTTTTTTTCAGTGAAACAGGATATTAAATTTTAAGTAAGTGTTGGGGTTTTGGGAGTTCCTTTCTTTTGTTCTTTTCTTTTCCTCTTGAAGAATTTTTTTCCCCATGCTGGGGGATAATTGCTGGGTGCTAAAGAGAGACAAAAGGTCTGGCCACAGAAGGAGCGGGGTCCAACTGGCTACGCTCTTGTACCTGGGGTTTTCTCGTGTAGGGCAGAGATGCCATGAGATTTGAACTGAGAAAAAGGTTTGGGTACAGTGCCTAGCTCTCTTGTTCTCTGGGCATTCAGAGGGGAGACGGTGTGGGGAGGAGGTTGTCACCACTGCAGAGTTCTGCCTTCTGCTACCTTCTTTCTACCGTGAGTGGGGGCTCTGCTTGGTGGAGCAGCGGCTGCACTGGGACCCTATTTTTAACACCCTACCTCACTAAAAAAGAGNTGTGTTCATCCCTGCTGTTCCAGCTGCTGCTCCCGAGGGCCCTGCTGGGGCACCGGGACCGGCTGCCCAGGGGTTTGTGAAGCCTTTCTCCCATCCCACCCCTTCCCCGCCCGGCCCAGCCGCCATTGCCGCGTGCTCCCAGTGCTCGCCCCACAGCGCCCCCTGCAGGCGCCCTGCCCAGCAGGAGCCGCCAGCGCCCCCTGCTGGCCGTGAGCGTCACCGCACCCAAGGGGACAGGGCCTGACAGCCGGGAAGGGGTCACCGGGTTTGGTGTTACTGACACAGTTATTGCTGTTTTGTTTGCCTTGCTAT
Source organism: Gymnorhina tibicen (assembly GCA_013399875.1). NCBI lineage: Eukaryota > Metazoa > Chordata > Aves > Passeriformes > Artamidae > Gymnorhina > Gymnorhina tibicen. The sequence continues at coordinate 441,110 of VXAZ01007730.1, forward strand.
ATATCTGTATCTATATATATTAGTAAAGAACTGTTATTCCTATTCCTCGTATCTTTGCCTGAAAGCCCCTTAATTTCAAAATTATAATAATTCAGAGGGAAGGGGGTTACATTTTCCATTCCAAGGGGGGCTCCTGCCTTCCTTAGACACCTGTCTTTCAAACCAAGACAGTAAGCAGTAATAAGAGTATATAATAATTTTGCTCTTTTCTAGGGAAGGTGCAGTACACACTGTAGCTACAGCAAACTTAATTTTGCTAGGCTTTTCTTTAAAGAGAAAAGCATCTCATGAAAAACACTTATTCCACTTGCATTTTTGATGATACTGAGCAACTATTCCCTTTTCCTTGGTTTAAACTAGCTCCTCACAGTTGCTATCTTATCAATTAAGCCAGTGATTAGCTGAAGGAATGAGTAACACAATCAATCATCTGGTGAGGTACACCAGATTACCACAGGTGTTAGAGATGAAGAGTGCTCCCCTCAAAAAAATTTCAAGAATGAAAAAATACTTGGACAGCTTTAGTAACTATGCTCGCTGGATTTCTGATTTTCTAAGACAAACATTTTGCACAAATAAATAAAACCCACACCAATAAGCATAAATATTTAACAGACTAGGGTGATTTTATCACATGAATCCTTGGGAGTCCCAAAGCAAGAAAGCCTAAGGGGTGGGTTAGAAGGCCTAAGAGGCCTCTGGCAGCCCTGTGCACTCCACTGCTCTGGTAACAATGAGCACGTAGGGCAGACAGGGACAGTGCTTATAGCTCTTCTTTACCATGCTCTGATGGTTTGCATCAAGATGACCCACGAAAGTATTATTCAATGACATTAAACCTCTCCACTATTTACTTCCTTCCTGGTATGTGTAAACACCCTGTGAACAGTACATTGCACCCCTCTGCAAGGCAAAGGCTGCTGTTTCCATGTTCACCTCAAACACTTCTACCTGTGAGTGCAGACCATGCAAGATTTCCACTCTGATGTGGAAGAAACAATTTGGGCATACAGGTACAAAGATTACCCCTCCATCTCAAGAAGATGAGAAGTATTGCCCCAGTTAGGTATCCAAACTCTGCAAAGTTTTGAAGCATCAGTGCTGACAGGTTTACATTCAGCTTCACAAGCTCTGAGGTTGATTTATTTGTGAGCCATAGCTGTTACCAAAACAGATTCTCTGTATAATTAACCTGGTACCAACATGAAAAAATGAGAAGTTCACACTGGAACTTTATAGGATACAGTAAAAAACATTTTATGTCCCAAAATATTTCATATCAAGCTTTAAATGGAAACACTGCAAGGGGGAAAAAAACCTCCGAAGTTCAACCACTTTAAAAATAAGTTTAGATGTAATAAAGAAAATATTTTATATTTTTGAGCACACCAAAGTGGACATTTTCTAAGAAATGTAGGGGACTCAAACTAAGTGTCATTTACTTCTCATTGTGTGAATGTTATAAATTATTTACAGTTAAGTTTTAGTACAGCTTGATTAGGGAACAGAACAAAACCTCCATAGGAACTTATCTCACACTTGCCATAAGCATTGTCATCAGCTTTCTGTGAAGCATCTGGCACTACAGACAGCAACCCCACTAGAAGAATCTTGGGTCTTATACAGTACAACCACCACTATTTTTCTCACCTAAATTTGGTCATGCAATTTGCTGATTTAAAAACAAATGTGGAAAGGGCTTTCTCGCTTTTTAAAGCAGTCCTATGGAAAGAAAAAGCAAGTAGCACAGTAGTGTAAAGTAATTAACTAAAGCAGAACAGCTACCAAGTAAAACTCATTTCACATAAACCTACTCTAACCTCAGGGCCAGTTAAGTATGGGTTTTATATGCTAGATATGTGCTAATCAAGTCTTAGCAAAAATTCAACATCCATAAAAAAGTTGTCAGATGTTACAGTGTAGTTCTCAAGAGATAAGCCTGAAAGTCACCTTAATGTACTGTTGCACTTGCATAGGTTCAAATCCTGTGAAGAGCACCATTGGTGTCAGCTCAGGGGTGAGTTTTTTAGTAGGTGGTGGCAGGTCTTCAATCCTACAAAATTGAGGAAATAGAACAGAATGTGACATTTGGACCCAAAGCTGTATACCTGTAATTCTAAAATTAGACATGCACACTCTTGCAACTTTTACCAACAGAATGAACCCCGATGAATGAGCATTAGGCAGGATTTTTTCTGGAGAAAAAATCACCACGCAGAGAACATGACATATTCTCTTCTTTCTGCACTCTCCCAACTCTCTTACTAGTTCACTCTCGTAGTTATTGTTTTATTCCTGCCAGCTGAGTAACTGGCAACATCCAAAACCCATTGACAGTTATTTCACTGAGCAGAGCACAGAATGGTGCAGGCTGATGGGCAGCTGACAATTCTGAGGAATGGTCAGTTAAGGACTATGGGCATTGACTGCTCGCTGTTCTTACCTCGCTCTTTTGGAAGACGGCTGAAGACTGGATTCATTTTGCTTTGGTTTCAAAGGCAACCTCACACCCTGAAATCAGACCAGTTACATGTTTAGATCTGAATTAAGCAGGGAAACCAACTTCTATCTTGAATTAAACACAAATGAAAATGACATGCTGCTGAATACATGGGGCACCTACTGCTTACACAATGAACCCAAGAGCAAAGCTGAGCATCAGCCAAAGCTTCTCCACAAACTTATGTAAGTGTTCACCAAATAAAATACTGTGGGACTTCTTTTCCTTTATCCACTGATAATTATCAATGGAAAAGTCAATGAATTAAATGAGAAAGAGACTGAAAAGTCTGTTCATTTGTTAAGTACGTGAAGACTACAATATTCTTCCTGGTGCTAAATATCATGGAATGTTAATGTCCCAGAAAATACTGTTTTAAACTCAAGTTTCCTAACTACATAAACAGAAGCTGGATAGACAATCCCACCTCCCCAGTACCAGATCAGACCCTAGAGCATGTGCCCAAGGATGGTTAAATGTAGCTTTTAGGCTTTCCTTGGTCTGAGTAACTTGAAACCACAGCTCTCAGGTTCAGGAGTGTGTGATACCTATTCCTTTTTAACCATCAAATCGACACCTGAAATTTAATGAAGAATGCTAGAGGCACATGACCAGAAAGACAGGCAGCACTGTCCCAGCCTTGCTGTGAGAATGTTCCTTTGGGAAGAACAAGCCACAGGGGTTTGTTCCCTGCTCTCAGGAACAGGCATTTTTATGCTAGACAGCCCATAGTACGAGCAGCTGGAAAGAAAAGTGCACACGTTCACATTTTGATGGACATTTCAACTATGAAAATGCAAGAAGTAGATGGCATCAAGAGCATCTGACAAGATAGCTGTCCTCAGAAGAGGACGCTGAATCTCAAGACAAATAGAAATGCCTACTGTGAAGGCAGTGAAGCACCTTGTCTTCCCTGACACTTTCACGTGCCCAGCATTTTCTATCACAAAAACCACATTCCTGTGTGGGCACCCAGAGGGCAGCTGGACCAGATTGTCTCCAGAAGCCCCTTCCAATCTAAGTTACAAAATTCCCACTTCACATGGGCAAGAAGGGTCCCTATAAAAATACAGAAGGGGAGGTACTAAATTACCCATCTGATCTCTGGGGTCTCCATTTGCTACACAAAACAAAACATGGACAAAAACCCAGAGTGACTGACCCACACAAAGAAGGCATGTGTCCATTTTTAAGATGAGCTCAGCTGCAGTGTGGATGCAAAGGGTGGTGGTAACAAACCCAAAACTGAGTTAGTTAAAAGCAATTTTAAATATTAATACTGCATATACTGAATCTTCTAAAGGACTTTTTTGTTTTGCAACAGCAGAATATCTTCCTTCTTCAGGAAAACAGGAAGACCACAAATTTTTAAAAGCATTTAGTTTTCTAAATGTGAGTTTCCTACGGGCCCACAAAACAGTACCACAGGGGTCCTATAAGAAGAATGTTTCAAACTTATGGTTAGGAATACAGTAGTGCCTATTTCTAAAGCTGAAAGGTATTCAAGTGACAGTGCCCTGAATCCCCATTTAAAACATCAGTACAAATTAAGTTTTGAGAGTTACTAAGTGCCTCTTTCCTGAAGAGTTTACAAAGTGACTGAGCTACAACTGATCCAGAACACAAGAGGTGTGGCAAAACGTTTTTGTGCAATATAAAATGTTATCTGAGAGTCACCTGTAGTACAAATGAACTGAAAGTTAAGCAGCCTGAACTGGGATTTACCCACATTAAGACATACTGTGAAAAATTATCAAGTATAAATCTGAAATTTAAGAAAACTTACAATACAAAAACATGAGATAGGTGTAAGAGCTGACATGGAAACTGCAGCTTATTCTGAATATGTGGAAAACTAATCTCATGCTTTACATGGTTCACGGAATACTCCACAGGACAAAAATTTACTTCTCTTGTATTTTTTCAAGGTACAATTTTTCATTGTTCATTTCTGCTGATATTCCAGGGTTATCAACAACACTTTTTAATGCATGGTGTATTTTTAAATCCTAAAATACATGGCATATATGCCCATGGTTTGAGTTCTTAGTATGTATAAAAGAGACAATATAAGGAAATTCCACCCTTAGCTTACGTTATGTATCATACTTAAAATTCAGTCAATATTCTTACTGATTTTGGATGTTCTGTCTTAAAAACCCTTATGTGGTCTCATTTACAGAGTGTTAGGTACTGACTTAAAAAGTACTAAGCCCTTTCTAAAGGTCTGATGTAGAAACTGAAGAGTGAAACACCTAGCCCAAGGTGTGTCAACAGCAACTTCATTCCGTACATCCCACTAAAGTTCCTTAATTCTGCAAAAGATTCTTTCTCAGATTCCTCAAAATAAAATAGAACATTAGCAGAAAGTACAACCAGGAGCTTCAGCACAGGCAAGGAGTGATCTTATCAAAATAGCTGTATATATACAATAATTCAACATACCATTAGAAGTTCTGGTGACACCTTTAACGGGACTCTCCAAGCATCTAGGGAATGGAGAACAGAACAAAAATGACACCACTGCCAAGTTATTTATACCTCAGGAAACATGCTCCTACTGATTAAACAGGCACATAAAAATGCTGCAGAACAGAGGATTTTGTGACTGAAACTCTTACCCAGCAGGTTTAGCACGAGGTGTTGACTGGGAGAGAGCGGGTCCTGGAGGTTGAACACCGTGTAGCGGCTGTGCTGGATCTGCCGCAGCGCCTCGAAGTTCCCCAGCAGGATGTCACAGAGCCACTGCGCATTCACACATGGGATCCGCCACTCCTTGGCTTTCTCGTACTTCAACCCGCTGGCCCTTGGTGGTCAGAGAAGAAAAAAACCAATTTGTATTGCAAAGAAATTGGTAAAATAGCAATTTCTGATAATAAACCTAGAATACCATTATTTCTTTATTGGTCTATTATTTGTTTTAACTGTGACAGAGGAGATACTCTGAAAAGTGCTTTTGTTCTATGTGTCAGAATCAGTCAGTCAGAGGAGAATTTCTGCTGCAAATGGAATCTTTAGACCTGGATTTAAATTCTCCCTCCTCCAATCTTTTAGAACAATTATTTAAGAAAAGGTATTTTATTTATGGATGATCTAAGAGTCAGCATCACTTAAGAATATTATAAAATAGCAAAATTAGAAATTACTTTTCTTTTGCCTGTGTTCAGAAGGCCAAATGTATCACATAATATGGCCGTAATTTAGTCCCAGAAACAACATCATTAAGTTTATTGCTATTGAACCGAAAAATTAATTAAAATTAACACTTTTATAATGAGCCATACGTAGCACCTCACATTCAGAGAGGCACTACCTGCCAAGAGGCTGCTGAGAAAGCAAGGACTATGGAGTAAAGCACTTACTCTTTACAGATAAGAACTGTATTGCTGCGACACAGGTAGCCCGTGTATTTGGCACCTGCTAGGTAGGCCATGAGCTTGAGGTCATCTCTGTCACTATCAACAAATCCTGTCACAGAGATTATCTGCAGACAGAAAGAGACGGTTATACATAACTAAACACTGATGGCACTTGCAAAACACTCCCATGGAAAATATTTTTCTAGGACTAATTTTTTTACATTACAATGAAATGCACAGCATGGTGTATATGCACTTAATTAAAGCATGGCTTGTAGGACACAAACAGTACCATTTAGAAGTGATTTGTTTATACATAAAAATTTCAGGTTTCTAGCAGTAGCTCTGACTCAGGAACAATCATTTTCATTCTTCTGGTCAGCTTTTTCTTATTTACAGAGACCACACTTTTATTGTGAAAGAGCTCAGAGCTGATTTGCTTGTCACAGGCCTCCCCTATTCCTTCTGCTGCTATTTATACAGAAGCACAAAAAAAATGCTTACACTTACTTGCTCTACTCTAAATATCTGAAAACTGTGCTCTACTCTGCCATGAAGCCAAATAAACTGTGCCAGCTGATCACAGATGGTGAACTGTAATTCCACATCTTCCATCATTATCTTTAATCTTGACAGGTTTTCATTTTTGCTACTCTCTACTTTTCTTTAGGAAAAGGCAACAGTAATTTTGTTTAAAAGTGTGTTGATTACATTACATATTACATTTACTACTAACCACTGAGTTCACATGCATGTTGTTATACTCTGATTTTCCCAGATCTGTATTTCTTTTTCTGTCGGTCAGGATAGGCTATTAGCAAGGCCATCATCACATATGTCTGCACCCAGCACAAAGAAATCCAATGCCAAGACATACTTTGGCATCTTGGTTTATACAGCATGGTACGTTCCAAGATGACTCTGAATGAACTGAAGATTTTCAATTCCACAAAATTCCACTTCCTTCCCTTCCACACAGCTCCTCATTGCAGAGGCAGTCGAACTGTGACTTCCTATCCTCTGATCAGGCAGCACAGCCTTCCTTTTTAGGTATTTGCTAAGCATTGACTCAGAAAAAGAAAAACCCTCAAAAATCCTCAGAGTATTGGGTTATGGTAAAGGAAGCACATACTGTTAGATGTGCTGTTGCTCTGCTGCTATAAACTGTGGAGCCTGGATCGCTGATACCTTGCTATGTGTTAAGTCATGCAATCTTTGCCCCTCAGCATCTGAGAGAGTAACTCACAAAGGCAGGTGTTACTCCTCACTACTCGGAACTCAGGAACACTTGCAAAGCACTGAAAAACACCTGGCAGCAGCACCACATCAACACAGCACCTTAAGATTAACAGAAGCTTTTCTTCCAAGGCAAAGGAAATGTGTGTTTGGCTCTGAGTAAGCACTTTCTAGCTCTGCTTTAATACTGCTCATGTAACGAAGAAAGCATTCTTTCAAAGTAAGCCTTTTCTTCTTACATGTTGAGAGCATGGCTTTCCTCCTGGTGGAAATGCCACTGGAAAATGAAGGGCTCGATGAGGTGGGACCATCTTCTTCTTCTTCAAGATTGCATTCAGCCAGTGTGCTGTAATACATCTCTTCCTTTCTCTTAAAGCCTAGGAATACAGGCACAAACAGCTTTTAAAACCCAAACCACATGTTTATATTATTTTACACTTTTTCTACAAATCAAAGCTTTGATTTTCACTGTTTTTCTCTACTTTTTAGACTCCTCCTTCTCATAGCATCTTCCTTAGTGCTCTCTGGAACAAGTCTACTACACGCACTATGGAAGTTTGTATCCCAAAACACCACAAACATAAAAACACACATAATGAGAAACTTTATATTTGCTACCTAAGCATGAAGTACACAGTGCAAAGCCCTGCCTTCCCAGTGATAAAATGAAAGCATGCACCAGTACAGGTTCCCAGCTGGCTTACCTGAGCATACATGTTACTGACTTGGCTTTCACAGAGAAGGTGAGTACATCTGCTCGTGAGGGTAGGGTCCACTGTCCCACCATGTGCTTGGATGATCTGGTAAGAGAGCAAACCCAGAACTTCTAGTACATAACAATTTTTACATTACATTTAAGAAACAAAAAAAGTCTGAAATGAAAGTCCACCCTTTAGGACACTGCCACCATTAGCATCACTTCACTGAAGAGTTACCCCCCAAAACCAGGTTTGTTATCTAGTTTAAGAACAATTTTGAAAACAAAAAACCAAAATTACATATGCAGCTTTTCATTGAACAAAAAGTCTATTTTTTAGAATAAATGGAAAAAAAACCAAAATAAAAGATATATAAATAAAAATAACCCTTCTCATGTTTTTTATTTTTTGCAGCAAAGCTATTAAACAATTTTTCATGAACTATTCAATTCTATCTCAGCAATAAACACAAGTGCTGTTAAAAATGTCAACAGCTTACTTGATTATGCAAAATTGTAGGGAAAATTCAACTATAAAATCCATCAGAAGTTTCTGAAGAACATCAAAGTCCTCTTATTTAGGAAAGGATACAATCAGATTTTTCTGAAAAATAGAAGTTGGCAAAAAAATAGAAACACTCTATTCTTCCATCTTATTCATTCAGGTGGATACCTCACAGGCTACTAAATGCCAAAACTATATGCAAAAAAGAATGTTTTTATACAACCAAGTTAAAGATAGACAGCGATGCTATATTACATATGCTGTACTACAGCTGCCTGATTAAAAGCATAAATAACTGGGAAATAGTTAAGGCTGCAACTTATTTAGCTCATGTTCTGACTGAACACTTAATTCAACCAGGCTGCACACCTAAAGTATTTTTATTACTTTCTCTGGTCAGCAGCAGTTGAATAATTTTTTTTAGGTTGTAACAGAAGAATTACACAAAAGGATGCCTAAAGAAAAGTGAACAGTGCTGAAGTACTTCCAATGTTCTCTTTTAGAATTTAGGGACTATGACATTATGTTATAGTTTTTTAGAAATACAGCAGAATCTTACCCGTTTCCAGGTCGCTAAGAGCTGCTTGTCAGACATCTGTTCTGGGTAATCAGCAATTGCAAAGACACAGCCCAGTAGGAAATACTCTTCTGGAACTGAAATAGTTTGGCACATAAAAAAAAACAAACAAATACTTAAATGTCTGAAGAGTTAATCTCAGAACACATTTGCTACACTGACCTCTTCCTATTACCAGGTTATAAACTTCCTAAGTGTACTTCCTTGGAAAAAGTAGGATCCAAAATTTCAAAGCTGAAAGCCTTTAAGGCACAGCTCAGTGAAGAGTTTGATTTCGTTATGGGTAGTTTTTTTTCCTGGATGAAGAGGGGCTAAAGGGCCAAAAGGAAGGGTCACCAAAAGGAACACATAAGACAACTTCCTCTTTTACAAAGATCAGCTATGAACAGCCAAGACAATCAAGAAGCTTTCAGTTCTACTAGTACGGATACAATTCAAAGCAAGGAGTGACAACTTTCTGATACTGAATCTTCATTAATTTACTAGTATTTCCAAAATCGTAGCTGTCCTTCCAGTTCTTATACTGTTTGAAAGCTTCCTCCTCCCCCTCTTCCAAAGGAAAAAAAATTTAAAACAATTATGCTATGCATTTACTAACACTGTTCTGAAAGTACAGGTTGTGTGCTTGTGGTATCAAGTGTATACTTGAAAAGAGAATGTTCTCAGCACTCTCATGCTTTTCAGATTGCTGGATCATCATTATCTATTAAGTATTTGCCTAAAAATCAGTAAAACCAGTTCTGAGCCATGAGTGGCATTTCTTACAATCCCATCCTGTAAACACAGCATTACTTTTTGATATTCTACCCCACTTCATGTCATTAGCTACTTTTTTCCAGGATCAGAAGGCAATAATTACTAACTCTCCACTGCTGGATCATGCCCAAAAAGTGGCTGCTGCTGCAGTTGCTGCTGCTGGTGGTGTTGTGGCTGCTGGGCTGCAACTGGAAGCTGTAGTGCTTGAGGTGTCTGAGTTAAGTGCTGCGCTGCCTGATTCTGCATTTGCTGTTGCTGATGCTGTTGGTGCAGTCGCTGTAAGTGCTGCTGCTGCAGTTGCTGCTGCTGATGTTGCAGCTGTTGCTGTTGCAGCTGTTGCTGTTGCAGGTTCTGCTGCTGCAGCTGTTGCAGCTGTTGCTGTTGCTGCTGCAGCTGTTGCAGCTGCTGTTGCAGCACATGCTGCTGCTGGAACTGGAGCGGCTGCGGAGGGCGGTGCAGCTGCTGCTGCGCGTGGAGTGGCTGCTGCGGGAACTGGAGTTGCTGCTGGGAGAACTGGTGCTGCTGATGGACTTGCTGCTGCTGCTGCTGCTGCTGGGGAAACTGGTGAGGCTGCTGCTGCTGTTGGAAAGACTGCTGGGAGATCTGGGGTTGCTGCTGCTGCTGCTGGAGCTGCATAAGTTGCTGAGGTTGAAGGTGTAAAAGAGGATGGTGCTGTTGCTGCTGTGCTTGATGTGACTGCTGCAATAAATGTGTCTCTGGTGTTAGTTTCACTTGACTAAACAGCACCACATTTGGATGTCCCTGTTGGCTATGATTTACTTGTTGTTCTAAACTTTTTGTAGGTGCTGAAAGTGATTGTAATATCTAGAAAACAAAGATTATTTTTGTGACCTTTTGGTTGTCATTTGGTTTTAAAAAAATTTAAAGAACTACTGGGAAAATACAATTCCTAAAAGTAAAGAGCCCTATGCCTAAACACCTTGTGAGCTAAACAAAAATCTTTAATTGCTTAATAGCAAAATGAAAAGACACGACTTACACAAAGAGAAGTGTGGAGCTGCATGTGGCTCCTAATAAACAGCAATGCACATTTTAGTAGAATTTAAGATTAAAGCCCATCCCTGTATTATTAATAATTTCTCCAACAGCATTATGACTATTAACACTATATTAATAATTACATCGATCAACTGCAATATTAATTTTAAAATCCCGTTGGCCCATTAAATTCAGAGCTCAGTTCTATAGTCTTATTTTCACTTAAAAATTGCTAATGATGCCCTCATTAATTAGTGCTGTTTGAAACATGGGAATCTTGTTCTCTTTTGAACCAATTCAGGAATATATAGCTTATTTTTTCATCTCAATTCCAAAAAACAAAGAAAAACATTGATCTGCTGAGCACTAAGGGTTTCTTGGGAAAAAAAAAACCAAAACGACCTAACCTCCCTACTTAAGAATTATAGATTTTAGGTTTATATAGAGTGCTGAAGCACTGGAATTTATTTTTAGATGTATAACTCACTGTTAAGAGAAAAATCATTTTACATTAAGCAGACACAAGTTAGGAAGTGAATTTTTAAGCATCAGAAAAGGGAAAATTAGGCAAAGTTCTAATAGATTAGGATGAGTTCTACACATTTATTAAAATATTTTAATATAAACTACCTATTAGAAGTGAGAAGGAGCAATATGACAATTCTAGACTTGCCATTCATAAAGTCTTTCAAACATGAAATCAGCTTTGATGAATCCTGCAAAGCTTGCTTCCTTCACCCTCACTACTTCAATACACACAGTGTCACCTTCAGCAATGTGTGAGAGAGGAATCAAAGCCCATCACTAGAGCACAAAGCCAATTAACTGTATCCTCTCAACCAGACATCCATCAGCTCTCCAACAGAGGTGGCTAAAGTGTTTTCACAATGCACATCAAAACATCTCAGGTGTCATATAAATAATTCTGATGTGGTTGGTATCGCACACGTGTGCAACCATGATTATCAATGCATCACCCATCACTCATGTCTCAGCAGCACCACAGTGGAAACATTCAATAACCAAAAATAACACACACAAAAAGTGTTTCTGGGGCTCGGTATGAGGAGCTACTCTCCACAAGTACCAAAAGCCAAAATTACAGAAGCTTCAGGACATGTATTTCAAAATAAAAGGGATAAAACTTTCAAAAGTATTCTATGGCTATATTCAAAAAGTAACAATGTATCTGCAAACACCTGATGATGACAGATCTTGCCACTCAGCAGAATCCTGAGGTTCAAACTAAACACTAACTTGCCAACAACAAATGTTCACCAAGACTTGCACTCATCATTCCGGGCACAAAGTAAAAGAGAAGCTATATAGGGAGAAAAGTAGAACTGGTATTCCTCCCTCTAGGAAGCAGATTCACAATTCTAAGATGCAAAGCCTTTCTGCACATGCTGGAGCTGGCCCAGCAGCCTGAGAGGGTACTTGGTACAGCCCTCACACACCACAAAGCAGCCCCAACTCCAGGCAGACTTTAGGTGAACAGCGACAAGCCAAAGCACATGACCACCAAGTGCCCTGTAGCTCTGCAAATATTACTGACAGAGAAATACTTCCACAGGAACACCACTGAAGTGTATTTGACAGCACAGCGACTAGGCTGGAGACCCTGTGGTGGCCAACTTACCCGTGCTGGCCAACCGAGCACAAGGTTGGCAGTTCTGCTCAGGCCTTGCCCAGAAGTCTCAGCCCTCAAACAATTCAAGGCACTGAGAAGAGGAATCTAAGACTCAGATTTAAAATAAAGCCTGTATTTCCATTCCATATTCAGATGTCATATAAACAGCACAGAACCAACATTTCTGAGAGACACCACATTCTGTGTTTAAGTACTGGCTGGAAGCCTCTACTACTCAGGCACCTTTCAAAGTTTTACCATCAGATGAACATCCAAAGAAAGGCACCAATGCAATTATTTACATAAAAGATATGTCTAACATTTACTAGCACCTACTTTTCTCATGCTCCCTTCCCACAAACATCTAAGAATTTCAATGCTGCAGGTGCAGCATGCTCACTTGCTTTTTATCTTCTTGTAGAAATACATTCAACACAAGAGCTGCAATTATTTCAACTACACAAGCGGCATAAGAAAGTTTAAGTTTGGACTTGTCCATCATAATATGTATACTATATAACAACCTAATGATGCCCAGCAGAACAATGCAGTATAGAACTGAACCTACAATGGGAACAATCAATTTCACAGTTTTATGTGTTTATAGCATAAATAACTCCTTGCACTGACTGAGACGCTTAAAAGATAGGAAACCAGGTTTCCTGAACTAGCAAATAATTCTAAATTAATGCTTTCTTTTCCCCGCTCCTACCAAGAAGTCCTTACTGAAAATCTAAACCATGCTGTAGTTATACACAGCTTTACTCTTCTAAACATTTTTTCCAAATGCATTCTTACTCCCGTGAACCTGCTAGAAATTAAGTTACTTATTACGGGGAAAATATGAATTTGGCCACAATGCTAAGTAATAAGGGGAAGTTTTAACTTTGGTTATTTTAAGAACAGTAAAAGGAAACTGAAGTTCTTGGACATGATAGTTCTTAAGAAAAAGTCCAATAGCTTATAAATTAAAAATCCAACACTTACATGTGCTACATTTGATGGTCTATTAATCTGCTGAATATCAGCACTATTAGTAATATTCCTTAACGTCCGCACGGCTGGACTCCACGTGGCCATCATTTCCTGGCGGTCAGAACTTTGAGCACCTTGTACTGAAGCCATGAGGTTGCCTCTCATATCAGGAGGCAAAATGTTACCTGGCACTGGTGGGACATTGGCACACAAATTAATCAACCCGGAGTCTTTCCCTTGAGGCAACCTACGCTTTGCTGCAGATGCCTGTGGGACTTCAGCTGGTGTCCAATTCAAATTCCTTTCTTGCTTTTCTGGAGAGGAATCGGAAGAATCATCAAACATCAGTTCCCCTTTTGCCTTATCAGCGGTAGTAGATTTTGGTGAAAAAGCTTGATCACCCAAAGGCGATCCTTCTCGAGAAGATGCTGGGCTTGATAATTTTTCATCAGTACTAGCATCATTTTGTGAATCTTGTTCTTCATTTTCTGCTTCTTCCTCCTCTTCCTCCTCCTCTTCTTCTTCCTCCTCGTATATAATTAAACGAGGATGATAAGGAGTCTCTTCTTTTCTACTCTTATCAGCTATAGAATCCAGTACCCAGTCCGGGGTCACAATTTTAATGCTGTCCCGTTTATAAGCACATTCATATTTTTCCTGAGGAAAAAAAAAATTATTTTAAGGAAAAAATTGCAAATAAGTTCTTTGAGATCAGGGCTAGACCATGGAGAGGAAGATCACAAGAGGCTGTCCAATACCAGAGTGATCTTGCCCAGATCCAACAGGACACACTTTACACTACTGTGCAGAGCCAGAAGTTCCAGGTTTAAAACAAAAAACCCCAAATTCTCCACATTTACAATATAAAGGACTCAGAGGCACAACTGCAGAAGATGAAGGTCTTCACTTGCAAAATTCTTCTCTAAGCCAATCACCAAAAGATTCCAACCCAGCAGCGAGGAACATCACAGTCAATACTAAAACGCAGGTGATTGTAGGTGGACATTAAGGCAAGTCTAAATACAGTTTATCTTTTGTCCACTATAAAAAAAAAAGTAAAAAAACCCAGCCCCATTATGAAAAAGCATTTGGGGAAAAAGTCAGAATTTCATAATGAAGTAGAGACAAATATTTAAAAGTTGATCACTGAAAAGAAGCATTTCAGCAGGAATACAGCTTAAATCTTAAGGCTTCACCACCTCCTTTACTTATAAATAGACACAGAATCAGCGTTCTATTTATACAAATACCCTCTTTGATGGAAACCCCTCATTATACATCAAAACAGTACAGAAAAAAACTTTCTTTCGAAAATTTGAAACTTATTTCAGGATCTAATATTTAGAAGTGACTGAGCTGGTATTTTCTTTTATGTCAAACAACATAAATTAACAAGCCCATCCAGAGGAAACTAATTTAGTGATTCTCTGAAGTTATTTCCTACAATGAAACTGTCATTCATACACAATTAAGAGATGGGGGATGAAATCAAGTTTATTTGCCGACACGAGTTTTTATTCTTTCTTTCTAGTGAGAATTATTAACAATCTTGTTTTATCATCCTGTGTCTAATCAGAGCAATCATGCAAGTTTTCCTAGTGACAGAATTGTTCTCGTTACAAACTGCTGCAGTTTCCCTTGTAGCGTATTAGAGCAGCAGGACCAGAAGCAAGAAGTAATCATCCCATAAAACTGTTCCCATTCAATGATTACGTGCATTAAAATATTTGTACCCTACAGACAGGAAATGCTAATACCTTTTTAAGTTTCTTGACCTGGTAAGCTAAAGACAACATCCTTTGTTCTAAAAAGCTTATTCTTTAACCTTTTAAGTAAGTTATTAAAGTATGATTCTTAATGTATTTCATTGCCTCTTACAAACAAAATTTTAGTCAATAAAGCTTTGTCCAAGCATTATATTATATTGTGATGAAAGGGACAACTAGAATGGTGTGCAGTACACCCTTCTAAATAGTCCACAGAAGAAAGATCAAGCACTTAATAAAAAGAAAAAAATCAAAACCAACACACACACATATCCACCAAAAAGAACCCAATCCTATAAAGGTTCCTATATTTTAAAGAAGGAAAAGCATTCATTTCTCATAGCCACACTTTCTCTTATCCCAGTGCCAGCCCATGTTTTATTCTTCAGTTTTTCAGTTTTGTCCTTCATTTTTCTTCACTGATTCTGTATCTCTGGATTTACAAACCACAATCACTAATGACTGTGACATATCAAAATTAGGCCAAGACAAACAAGATAAAGAATAAAATTCTTTATCCAAACAGGAATTCAAATACCAGTGTGAAATTGGACATCTTTCGAATTAATCAGGCTTAAAGCCATGCAGAAAATAAGTACAAACTGAATAGCTGCAATGCATAATTTTGCTGAATTTGGCTGTTAATGAACAGTCTTAAGAATTCTAACTTCAGAGAGATGGAAAATTTTTGACTATTTGAAAGCAAATGAGAGCTACAACAGGAAGAATTGTACATGTAATAAACTCTTACCCCCTTTGGCTCAGGCACAATCAAATGAGTACACTTCTTATTGAGGCTCAGCTGGCAATTCCCTCCATAAAAAGTAATCAAAGCCCAC
Organism: Gymnorhina tibicen; assembly: GCA_013399875.1. NCBI lineage: Eukaryota > Metazoa > Chordata > Aves > Passeriformes > Artamidae > Gymnorhina > Gymnorhina tibicen. Next base: position 456,949 of record VXAZ01007730.1, read on the forward strand.
AGCGTACTTCGGTCTTCAGATGAAACCTAAAAGGAAGGTAGAAAAGCTTTTTAGTTCTGTGCACCCAGCTGTCTTCAGCTGGAAGAATTTTAGTAATCCACAACATACCATTTACAAGGCTGGCTAATGTATTACCTATCACTTTTAAATACCAAATTAGCATGAAAGTTAGAGAGCAAAAAGGGTGACAAAGACACACAACAAGAAAACCACTGAAGAGTAATTTTTAACCTGCACAGAGAGAGAGAAAATAAAGAGAAAAAAAAGTCATAGTACAACAGAAAAACTGGTACCTCTCCTCAAAAAAGCAAAGCATCCCACATATAATGTACATTGGAGTAGACTGAAATATGGTTCACTTCTTACCTGAGAGAGACAAGCAGTGACTCCAAAAAAGATCTGACATGATTCCGGAGAAAAGCCATTTACACTGGAAAGCAGGTGTCAAGGATGCAAAATCATTAGATGAGAGTTTCCTGAGGGACATTAGAAGGAAATTAAACAGCCTATATAGTACTTCTCAGATAATACCAAGTATTTGACCATTTAAAAACTTTCATCTTTGAAAGCACATTGTCTGTTTGCAATTAAAGTTGTATGCATCAAGAAAAAAACCTGATGTACCAACTGAATCAGGACATCTGTAATATTATGATCTGTTTTGGTAACACTCTAAACCAGAACTGACCTGGGAAACACAGACAGACCACTGGACTCCTGCAACTTCCCTCCCTTTTCCACACTTTCATATGATCTTGTGTTTAAGTTCCATGCACATCTGTCAGAAAAAAACGTCTACAGGAACAGGTGGACATTGTGTCACAAGCAGACACTGATATTTTTCAAACGAAATGAAATTATTTTCCCCATGATGCTGACAGATGCACCAGCAACACTCAAGTTTTGAGGCCCAGAAGAGACAGCACACAGCAAGCTGATGACAAAGCCCAGAGCACTTTAAAACTTAAGAATAAATTACTGCCACTACCCAGAATACCTCAAGAAGTTCAAGCCTGATGAACATCCTAAATTCACTGTGCCGTTCTCCGTTTCATCTGAGGTAGAAATTCATTACTGGATCTTTCGTAAGTGTACATTTGTCTACTCCCTGCTGAGTACCTACTGCTAGTACATAAGGCAGAAATAGTCAGTATTTAACTTCTAAGAGGTCCATCAGCTTAGCTGGAGCTTGCACTCTCTAAAGAACAGGAGTGAAACAGACTCTCTCAAAAGCTGAAAGCAGCATAACAATAAAACAAAAAAGAGGGAATACAGCAAAACTCACTTTCTGTGAGTTTTTTTCCTCACATCAACAAAATTTTTTCCTGCCATCAACAAAACTTCAGAAGTGCTCTGACTCTCTTCTTTCTGTACAAGACCATGGAAAAATACACCCTCCTTATTCTTGCTTTTGCTGTGAAAGAAATTGCCAGCCCTCTTTATGGCATTATAGCCAAGGTTTTCACACATGAAACTCTTTTTCCTTCTTCACCAAGTCTGCTTTCAGCTTCGTTTTTCTGCTACTTCCCTTCCACTGAAGGTTAGTCAGACTTTGCAAACGTCAGTGAGCAGGGCACAGGAGAACACTCTGCCTTCCTAAGTTCTCCCTGGTGAAAACAACTTCCACTAAGAAACAGACAAAATTACTGTGCTTTTACATTGTATTAAATCTTTCTGTATTAAACTTTACCTTTAGCAACTGAGAGGCAAATGCCCATCAAATAAGCACCGGAATTGGGAAGGCAACATAAAATCCTTAAGGCTCTTATTGGATCCATATGTCTAACTGACACAAGATGTTTCCAGGAGTTGGTTCTTCAGAAATTCAATGACCACTGTGAGCATTACCAAATTAAAACATAAACAAAAGACAAAAATGCAGAATCTCAAACTTCTGCCTAAACTGGGTCCAAAAGCAATCAACTGGAAAAACTAAGCTGTTCCTATTAAAGACTGTATTTTTTCATTATGGCAGTACCTAAATCCCTAATGAAAGGCCAGATGCCACTGCACTAGAAGTCATAAAGAGACTGAAACAGGGTAAAACAAAGTTAAGACTTAACAACCCATTTTAGTGAGCACAATAAGACTCAGAGTAAAACCTAAACCCGCCATGTTTTAAGGACATGAAGTGCTAGAAAGTCAAAGGTCCAAGGACACATTTACTGTTGACAGGTGTACAAAACTTCATTCTTCCATGCAACTGAAGAACAAAACCCTACTGAGACCTGGTCTTTTCATTTGGCCATTCCAAAGTTCTGACAATAAAGACTTCCTGAGCAATAGCCATTGAGGGCTACATTCCCACATTTATTGCTACAATTTAGTTATGGACTGCATCACTGTTGTTTTGTCTGTTTATTTCTCTTCTGGGTATCCAATAACATCAGCTCTTAGAGTATCCTTTTAAAAAACCCTGGTTGCAGATGGAAGACAAATTTTTTAATAGTGCAAATTCTTCATGTGAAAGAACATCAATAATAAAATGTTAGGTTACTTAAGCCTGAAAATGTAGCTAATTCAAAGCTTTTTTTTGTGAACGCTCCACATGGACAGGGAGAAGGTTTAGAGATGTGTGACATAAACAACTAAACACTCTCATCCTGATGATGAAAGGACAATAAACACATCTATTATGTCCAGACACAAATGACCAATATCACTAGCCTAGACCACACCACAGAAACACAATGAGATGCAAAGGCACACACCTTAAACTGCTGGGTATAAAACAGGAATTCTGAATCCCCGAAGCACATTAAGGCCTGAATTCCTAATATGAACACCTGGATTCTTGAACCTACCACCTCTTGTTTTCCAATTGGTAACAACTGTCCTCTAAGTGCCTAGGAAACACAAAATAGGCAAAGGGACAGGAAAACTGAAGACAAAGAAGCTCCAAGCATGCTGCAATCTTCGCAGGCAAAACACATGCAATCATTTTAGAAGTTTAAGCTGTACCTATCTGAAACAGTCTTGAATCCTTCAATGGTATCCATTTTAACATGTTTTCTACACAGTTTTGAACTTAAAAGGATACGGCAGAAGAGCTCCACAGCGAACAGACAAGATCACCCAGGAAGGCTGAAAAAAACCAAAAACCACAAGACATTAAAAACCTTGGTCTACATGAATTACCTTCCAAGTTCATGCTACAGCTAGTTTTAATATATGTTTTCCAGCTTTGGAAGTCTAAGTGTTTCAGACACTGCACCCAGTCTACAAAAAAGACTTCATTTATTTGCAAAAGTTCACATAAAGACAGCTCAAAGGTTGTGCAGCAAGCCCCTTCTTCCATGCCATTTACAGTATTTATTCATCCTCTCCCTTTTTTTTTGCAGTTCTCCTTGCTCGTAAGAAAAAATAATTCAGATAATCCCACCCTACACTCATCACCAAGGAGTGAAGAACCATAACCTTACACAGAATGAGTTTTCTAAAGACAGAACAATGCTGGCTGCTGAGCAGTGATGGCCCCTACCTGACAGTATTCTGGGACAGAAGGGCTCAAAGGGATACAGGGAGGTGGCAGCAAATGAAGGAGATGTAGGACACTGGTCCCAGTGCAGCAGATAAGGAAGAATGGGCAAAGAATGACATCACATTCAGTATGTAATTACTTTTCCTCAAAGACAAGCAAAAGAATATATTGTGGCAACTATGTTTATGGTGTCCCAGTTCTTGTTATTCTCTTTCCTTTGAGGCATAATACAAAAAGTAGCTAAAAACATGTAACTTCTAACTCCTTGATCCTCAGGGAAAAAAAAAAAGGCTATTTTCCTCCCTTAAGTTTTTATCTTCCCTTTTCCCTATAACCAGCTACCTTTGCCTGTGACTTCCAGTCCCTTAATACTTAGTCTGATCTTCTTGATTACAGATCATGCTGTGATGTTTTCAGGTCAAACTAAGTGACATTAGTGAAAGATTTACTCTCATCTGGCAAATGAGCTGGCAGTTATGAAGCAAATTAAATTATTTAAGTGACAGGCATTAGAAAGCAGGAAGTGCTGTCTATGACATTGATGTCCTTCCTTCTCATGAAAATGGCAGCAGTTTCCTTGTTTATAAAGTCAAAATTACACCAAAAAACACTTCAGAAAAAGGAACTAAAAATTAACCAGCACACACACTATAACCGTAAGGGTCCCTAGCCAAGTACCTCTCATTTTTTAGAATTAATTTATAGTTCTACACCATCAGGTGAACTCTCATGGCAAAACCTATCAAAATTCTCTACTGCCACCTGTACCCGTATAGAAAAAATAACCCAAAATCATGTTAAAACCCAAAGGTATCAGCAGCGAAATTCTAGTGTTAGATCTTCCAGTCTCTCTCGACTTCCAGAGTGACAAGTTCACATTTCCAAAGATGAAGCCCATAATTTTTCACTGGAAAAATACCCCACTATTGTAAGGTAGTAACAAAATACTGGTAATTCCAGTGTACGAAAGAAAAAAAAAGACTAAAAGACCCCTTAGAAAACTAAAATAAGGAGGAAAAAACCCCTAATTTTCTATAAGTTCCTATATTCCATAATTAGCACAGTACACATATGCAGATTCAACAAAATGATTTTGCACCTTGCCAATCATGTATGTGTTTGGAAAAAACCCTCAGCAATCTACTACTTATTCTAAATTGAAGTTTTCCATTGCCAGAAGCTTGTAAGAACCTTCCCATCAGAAATATTTCTAAAGTAGAGCTAACAGGACATCATCACACAGATGACTGAAAGAAAAATCTGAAACAAAAAACCCAAAGCAGAAAACTAAAAAATAACCACAACACTGATAGATACAGAGCAACAAGAGAAAGGTAAGAACAGAATTGTAATAGAAGTCTGCAAGTGAGGATAAAAGTTTGTGTAACAAGAATGTAAGATTTTTAAAGACATGTTTTATTTAGTCATCATCCAAAGATGAATATTTTATTATAACACTGAAATATCTTTGTCAGTACTCCGACAATATCACAGTTGAGTCACTCACCTTTACCACAGGGAGATCAAAAACTTCTCGAGATTCTCCAACTTCCGGATTGTCCCCATCTTCTGAAATAATATGTGAGGCCAGTGCATTGTAAGAAACCTCCTTTGCTTTCCCAGCTTTCAGAAGTTGGATAACCTAAAGCCAAAGGAGAACAGGGAGAAGTCAACAATTTTTAGCAACTTTTATTTGAGAAAAACATGACTGAAAGAAGATACTAACACTGGATGGATGACCTCTCTTGGCTGTCCTCCCATAGGTGGCCAGCATTTCTCTTGAAGTTGCCAAACACATTACATTTAAAACATGACTGCCAAAGCCTTACATCTCTTCTATATTTTCATCATTCCATCTGAAGATCTACTTTTCAAAATAACTGATGATGAGGTAGGAGTCGGGGAAATGTTAAGGTTTTTCCAAAATATGTAGTCCTCAGAAAACATATGAAAACAATTTTCTCTCAGGCAGGGAAAGAAAGCTCTTCTAAGTGTTTGTTTTTGCATAGGGTAGCTCTGGAAGCATTTGAATATACTCTAAAATAAGAGGTTGAAATCTAAAGACTAAGTGATTTAGAGAAATACAGAAGAAAAAAAAAACCAACAAGTAGGACTCATGCTCCCTAAATTACTACCTTTAGGAGCTGGAACTGAAGTGCCTCTCTCCACTGCTCTGTCCTGAGAGAATGCAAAACACCTCCTAACCACCAAAGCACATCTCACTCCCAGTTTTTCAAGGCCCAAGTAGCAGATGCTGCTTTAAGAGTTCAGTGTTCTCTCAGCTCTGCTGTAGAGATCTGCGTGATGAATCCAGCCCTGCATCCCAAAAAACAGGACTTTCATTTGAGCAGAGAAGGTAAAGGGGGATAGAGGAGAGGAAGAGAGAAATGTTTTAAAACATTACAGTCTAGAGTTCAAAAGTTAAAAATGCCAATTAAGATCATTATTTCATCTCCCTTTTATTAATCAGAAATCATGATTTAGAACAAAACTGGTGTGATGTTCATCTTCCAAAACCTGCCAGGGACAGATGCCTATCCCTGCAAACCTGCTGGAGACATTCCCTTCAGAACAGGATGCTCTGCTCACAACAGTGAACAGAAGAGAGCAAGGCAATGCATGCATCAAACAAAATATTAATTAATTGGTCCTTAAGCAATTACTCCCTACCCTGTACACTCACCAGGACAAAGAAGCACTGAAAAAGAGATTCTGTCAAGACACAGCATCAGGCTATTTTATAAAGCATTTATGCCACACAGAAAAACAAGGATAGAAAAATCACCACTCACTGAGGAGGGAATTTTGGCATTTCCTGGCTGAAATACGTGACTTTAAAACTCCATTTAAAAAACAAAAATCAACTTTTTTTTTTTTCTGCAATGAAAAATAACTTGATGACCTTATAGGGCTTTTCCAACATATTCAGAATTTCATATTCAGAATTTTTCTGAATATTACCAAAAGAATTACGCTAAAATAACCAAGAAAATTGATCATGAGCTTGCTGTTCTTGTCACCACAGCCAGAAACAGGAGTGAATGTTTCCATTTTGCACATCAATCCCCTAAATCATGATACACCTTTCTGCATGAAATCCAGTTAACCATAAAGAAACGCAGGATGTTATCATTCCAGTGGGAGAAGCTAAATCCAAATAAAACACTTTTGAAAACAGAAGGTATTTAAGAACAGTCTCAGCACACAAGCTCCTTGTCTCACACCGCTCTCCCCGCGTTACAATCCCATTCAACTGCTCATTTAGGGGAAGGCTAAAAAAAGGAGTGAACGTCATGAAAACTGAAAACCCAAATCTGACAGCATCAGAAAGAAGCTATAAATAATGTGCTAAAAGTATGATTTTTTTTAAATCAAAACAATGTTGCACTAAAGAACTTGTGCAAAGCATCTGCTTACACAAAAAGTTACACTGGTTTCATGTAGTAAACTTTAAATATGATACATAACAATTAATTTGATTATTTTATGTGTCATGAAAAAGACTCTTCCTAATTTAGCTCATGTCAACTTCAAAACTCCTCTCAGAATACACAACTTCTTCAGATTAAGTAGTGCCTGGACTGAAAAGTTGTACTGGCACAATTAAAGAACTCACTTATACTGGTACCAACCATATATCTGTAACTAGAAAACAGAATGCTGAAAAGCCTTAATATGAACACTGTAAAAATCCTACATTTTAGGCATTGGTTTATACCCATCAAATGAAATGTCTTCTTTCGGGGGGGAATAAAAATTTTGTCTTGTTCTCTCCCACTAAAATCTGTGCTAGAAGAAACAAGAGGAATAGTTCAAAACTAAGAAGTACGACAATGGGCATAAAAAAATAAATTAAACAAGATAACCAAAACCCAAATATCCTGTTCAAAGACCTTGTGCTGCATTGCATTACTTTTTATATCCTTCTGAAAGAAAAATTGATTTTAACTGGTGTTTCCAAAGCATGATGGTTTGGGTTTATATGTTTGAGGAAAGCAGGAAGAGCATTTATTAAAAGAAAAAGAGTAGCTGACATGTACTCATCAGCCTCAGTAAGGTGTAAGCAGCAAAGTGCACCCAATGGAATGGAATGGATTTAAAGTTGAGAGCCAGCCTAATTCTCCATCATTTGCCAAAGAACACCTAGGCACAATTCCAGACTTTTGTTTCCCTTCCAATTTATGCTGCATATGCTTTAATAGGCAGTGGGTATGCAGCTATTCACCTGAATAAATTACTTTTTTTCCCCTTACTCTTGGATTTGTTTTGATTAGTGTGCTCACTTGTGCTAGACCTGTTTTAATATTTATTACAGTAACTGTTTTTCCATGAAACCATTTGGAAATTTAAGCTGATCAAAGTGTGCTCCTCCCCAGAAGATGAAGGAGGAAACTTCTTTGTAAAATCAAGCTGGCACCCACTTGTATACAAAGTAGTAAAAAGCGCCAAATATATTTGTAATTTTTGTATCAGTAATGGGACAAATTTCACTCTATGAATGGTTTGAGTTTGATTTACAATTCCTGCATTCTGTCTTGGCTCAAAGTACACCTCATAAATGCTCCTCGTACTCAGGTGCCCCAGGGTACCACAGAGGACACCCACAGGAGGGTGATAAGGATAAGAGTTAATTTATTCTCAGTAGGTGCTACAGTTCTGTGTTTTGGATTCAGAATGGGAATAATGTCGATAACCTGCTGACATTTTGGTTTTTGCTAAGTCCTGTTTCTCCTAAGTCAAGGACTAATTTTTTATGTCTCATGCTCTGCTAGCGAGGAGGTACAAAAAAGGCTGAGAGGGAGCACAGCCTGGGCAGGTGACCCAAACTGGCCAAAGGGATATTCCACACTGAAGCATGTCATTCCCAGTATATAAACTGGGGGAGTTACCCATAAAAAGAACTGATCTGGGTCCAGGAATGAAGTCTGGCATCAGTCAGCGGACAGTGAGCAGTTCTATCGTGCATCCCTTGCTTGGGGTTTCCTTTCTTTCCCTTTTTCTTACCATTATTATTTACTATTACCATTATATCTTACCTGGTGTTCAATTATTAAATCGTTTTTATATCTCAACCTACAAGTTTAATTTTTGATTCTCCTCCCCATTCCACTGGGTAGGGGTGGGGGGTGAGAGAGCAGCTGTGTTGTGCTTAGTTGCCAGCTGGGCTTAAGCCAGTACACAGGGTTCTCCCAGGAGCTGGCCCCAAGCTGAGCTGAGCCCAGCCCAGCCCAGCTCCTCGCTCTGACCCAGCTCTGCCACCCAACCCAGGCAGAGGAAAATTCAATGCACCAAATGTGGAGCAAATCAAAGTCCTATGACAATGATTCTGACTGCAAAGAAGAATAAAACTTAACATGAGAAAGAAAACCAGTTTAAGAGAATGCTTGTCTACTTGCTCTATGGGAAAGCTGCTCACTGTCCTCCTATGTCAACACACAACTAAGTACAGGCCTTTCAGGACACTACTTCTATGACAAATGATGTACAAGAGTCCTAAAAGAGGATTTTTGCACTCGTCCTCATATACATAATAATAATAATATTGCTGCTGTAGGGTTTTTTGCAAGTATGGGAATTTGTTATTTGAGTGCTAAGCCACTGTCAAAAATTTTATGTCTAAAGACCTACATTTTTTATCTGAAGACCCGTCTAAAGAAGTTTTCATCCTGATCTTTAACTGTATTCATCCTAGACTGTATTTCTTGTAGTACAATAGGAAGGAAAACCATCTGAACAGGCCAGTGCCTGTGTCTCCAGGTCACTTATAGGCATACGAGGCTCAGTGAGTGCCAGGACCAGAAGCTAAAGGAACCCAACGCTTAACTAAGACTTTACTGCAGCAAATACCACAGAGGCAAACACTTTTAACTTCAGTGTGAAGCATGCAGTAACCTGCTTGCAGGAAGCTGCTGTCCTAAAGCTCGGTACGGTGCACTTCAAGCACCTGTCTAATTGGACACACCACAGAAACTTTCCTTCAACCACCTTCGCCCACCGCCCGTGTTATTCACTGCAAGGCCACCTGCATTACCCAGGGCGCTGCCCCAGGGCACGGCGGGACGGCTGGGCGGCCCTTGGCCTAAAGCACAGCAGCACCACACCGGGCGGTCCCGGGGCGGTACCAGGGCCGTGCTCGGGGCCGCGCCAAGGCGGGAAGGTCTGTGTGGGAGGGAAGAGCCCGTCCGGCCCCCATGACGAACCTTCCCCATGGCCTGTCCCTGTGTCTCCCTACGGAACCGGGCACAGGGAGGGGCCGGGCCTGCGGAGCGCTCGGGTCGGAGGAGCGGCGGCCGCTGCCCCCGCTGCCCGCCCGGCCCAGCCCGGCCCAGGAAGTCCCTCCGCCCGCTCCTCCTCCGCTCAGGCGGCTCCGGCGGGGCCTGCGCGGCGGGGCCGCGGCTCCCATGGCGGCGGCGGCGGCGCTTCCCGCGGGCACGGCCGGGATCGGGACCGGGATCTGGAC